>CM075884.1:5446903-5640656 GCA_038021265.1 Cyprinella venusta | reverse complement strand
TTCAATATCTCAACTCTGGAAGAGTCTAGAGCCTCAATTTTTGCACCCAGGTCCATGTCTCGTGGCCCTCTATCAGAATCCAGAGTTTTGAGAAGATTGGAGAAACTTTATTTTTCACCCCCCGAAAAAAAAACATAAGGGGTAACACTGTCATTTTTTTTTCTGGTCAAAACTTTAAGTTTCAATATCTCAGCTCTGGAAGGGTCTAGAGCCTCAATTTTTGCACCCAGGTCCATGTCTCGTGGCCCTCTATCAGAATCCAGAGTTTCAAGAAGATCGGAGGGGGTCAAAATTTCGGCCAAAAACGACAGTGTTACCCCTTATGTTTTTTTTTCAGGTCAAAACTTTGACATCCGATATCTCGGCTCTGGAAGGGTCTAGAGCCTCCATTTTTGCGCGCTGGTCGAAGTCTCGTGGCCCTCTGTCAGAGTCCAGAGTTTCAAGAAGATTGGCGGTGGTCAAAATTTCGGCCAAAAACGACAGTGTTACCCCTTATGTTTTTTTTTTTCAGGTCAAAACTTTGACATCCGATATCTCGGCTCTGGAAGGGTCTAGAGCCTCCATTTTTGTGCTCTGGTCGAAGTCTCGTGGCCCTCTGTCAGAATCCAGAGTTTCAAGAAGATCGGAGGGGGTCAAAATTTCGGCCCAAAACGACAGTGTTACCCCTTATGTTTTTTTTTTCGGGTCAAAACTTTGACGTCCGATATCTCGGCTCTGGAAGGGTGTAGAGCCTCCATTTTTGCGCGCTGGTCGAAGTCTCGTGGTCCTCTGTCAGAATCCAGAGTTTCAAGAAGATCGGAGGGGGTCAAAATTTCGGCCAAAAACGACAGTGTTACCCCTTATGTTTTTTTTTTTTTTCGGGTCAAAACTTTGACATCCGATATCTCGGCTCTGGAAGGGTCTAGAGCCTCCATTTTTGCGCGCTGGTCAAAGTCTCGTGGCCCTCTGTCAGAATCCAGAGTTTCAAGAAGATCGGAGGGGGTCAAAATTTCGGCCAAAAACGACAGTGTTACCCCTTATGTTTTTTTTTCAGGTCAAAACTTTGACATCCGATATCTCGGCTCTGGAAGGGTCTAGAGCCTCCATTTTTGCGCGCTGGTCGAAGTCTCGTGGCCCTCTGTCAGAATCCAGAGTTTCAAGAAGATCGGAGGGGGTCAAAATTTCGGCCAAAAACGACAGTGTTACCCCTTATGTTTTTTTTTTTTCAGGTCAAAATTTTGACATCCGATATCTCGGCTCTGGAAGGGTCTAGAGCCTCCATTTTTGCGCGCTGGTCGAAGTCTCGTGGCCCTCTGTCAGAATCCAGAGTTTCAAGAAGATCGGAGGGGGTCAAAATTTCGGCCAAAAACGACAGTGTTACCCCTTATGTTTTTTTTTTTTTCGGGTCAAAACTTTGACATCCGATATCTCGGCTCTGGAAGGGTCTAGAGCCTCCATTTTTGCGCGCTGGTCAAAGTCTCGTGGCCCTCTGTCAGAATCCAGAGTTTCAAGAAGATCGGAGGGGGTCAAAATTTCGGCCAAAAACGACAGTGTTACCCCTTATGTTTTTTTTTCAGGTCAAAACTTTGACATCCGATATCTCGGCTCTGGAAGGGTCTAGAGCCTCCATTTTTGCGCGCTGGTCGAAGTCTCGTGGCCCTCTGTCAGAATCCAGAGTTTCAAGAAGATCGGAGGGGGTCAAAATTTCGGCCAAAAACGACAGTGTTACCCCTTATGTTTTTTTTTTTTCAGGTCAAAATTTTGACATCCGATATCTCGGCTCTGGAAGGGTCTAGAGCCTCCATTTTTGCGCGCTGGTCGAAGTCTCGTGGCCCTCTGTCAGAATCCAGAGTTTCAAGAAGATCGGAGGGGGTCAAAATTTCGGCCAAAAACGACAGTGTTACCCCTTATGTTTTTTTTTCGGATCAAAACTTTGACATCCGATATCTCGGCTCTGGAAGGGTCTAGAGCCTCCATTTTTGCGCGCCGGTTGAAGTCTCGTGGCCCTCTGTCAGAATCCAGAGTTTTAAGAAGATCGGAGGGGGTCAAAATTTCGGCCAAAAACGACAGTGTTACCCCTTATGTTTTTTTTTTCAGGTCAAAACTTTGACATCCGATATCTCGGCTCTGGAAGGGTCTAGAGCCTCCATTTTTGCGCGCTGGTCGAAGTCTCGTGGCCCTCTGTCAGAATCCAGAGTTTCAAGAAGATCAGAGGGGGTCAAAATTTCGGCCAAAAACGACAGTGTTACCCCTTTTGTTTTTTTTTTTCAGGTCAAAACTTTGACATCCGATATCTCGGCTCTGGAAGGGTCTAGAGCCTCCATTTTTGCGCGCTGGTCGAAGTCTCGTGGCCCTCTGTCAGAATCCAGAGTTTCAAGAAGATCGGAGGGGGTCAAAATTTCGGCCAAAAACGACAGTGTTACCCCTTATGTTTTTTTTTCAGTTCAAAACTTTGACATCCGATATCTCGGCTCTGGAAGGGTCTAGAGCCTCCATTTTTGCGCGCTGGTCGAATTCTCGTGGCCCTCTGTCAGAATCCAGAGTTTCAAGAAGATCGGAGGGGGTCAAAATTTCGGCCAAAAACGACAGTGTTACCCCTTATGTTTTTTTTTTTCGGGTCAAAACTTTGACATCCGATATCTCGGCTCTGGAAGGGTCTAGAGCCTCCATTTTTGCGCGCTGGTCGAAGTCTAGTGGCCCTCTGTCAGAATCCAGAGTTTCAAGAAGATCGGAGGGGGTCAAAATTTCAGCCAAAAACGACAGTGTTACCCCTTATGTTTTTTTTTTCAGGTCAAAACTTTGACATCCGATATCTTGGCTCTGGAAGGGTCTAGAGCCTCCATTTTTGCGCGCTGGTCGAAGTCTCGTGGCCCTCTGTCAGAATCCAGAGTTTCAAGAAGATCGGAGGGGGTCAAAATTTCGGCCAAAAACGACAGTGTTACCCCTTATGTTTTTTTTTTTCGGGTCAAAACTTTGACATCCGATATCTCGGCTCTGGAAGGGTCTAGAGCCTCCATTTTTGCGTGCTGGTCGAAGTCTCGTGGCCCTCTGTCAGAATCCAGAGTTTCAAGAAGATCGGAGGGGGTCAAAATTTCGGCCAAAAACGACAGTGTTACCCCTTATGTTTTTTTTTTCGGGTCAAAACTTTGACATCCGATATCTCGGCTCTGGAAGGGTCTAGAGCCTCCATTTTTGCGCGCTGGTCGAAGTCTCGTGGCCCTCTGTCAGAATCCAGAGTTTCAAGAAGATCGGAGGGGGTCAAAATTTTGGCCAAAAAAAAAAAAACACAGTGTTACCCCTTATGTTTTTTTTTCTGGTCAAAACTTTGACGTCCGATATCTCGGCTCTGGAAGAGTCTAGAGCCTCCATTTTTGCGCGCTGGTCGAAGTCTCGTGGCCCTCTGTCAGAATCCAGAGTTTCAAGAAGATCGGAGCGGGTCAAAATTTTGGCCAAAAAAAAAAAAAAAACACAGTGTTACCCCTTATGTTTTTTTTTTTTTCTGGTCAAAACTTTGACGTCTGATATCTCGGCTCTGGAAGGGTCTAGAGCCTCCATTTTTGCGCGCTGGTCGAAGTCTCGTGGCCCTCTGTCAGAATCCAGAGTTTCAAGAATATCGGAGGGGGTCAAAATTTTGGCCAAAAAAAAAACCACAGTGTTACCCCTTATGTTTTTTTTTCTGGTCAAAACTTTGACGTCCGATATCTCGGCTCTGGAAGAGTCTAGAGCCTCCATTTTTGCGCGCTGGTCGAAGTCTCGTGGCCCTCTGTCAGAATCCAGAGTTTCAAGAAGATCGGAGGGGGTCAAAATTTTGGCCAAAAAAAAAAAAAACCACAGTGTTACCCCTTATGTTTTTTTTCTGGTCAAAACGTTGACGTCCGATATCTCGGCTCTGGAAGGGTCTAGAGCCTCCATTTTTGCGCGCTGGTCGAAGTCTCGTGGCCCTCTGTCAGAATCCAGAGTTTCAAGAAGATCGGAGCGGGTCAAAATTTTGGCCAAAAAAAAAAAACACAGTGTTACCCCTTATGTTTTTTTTTTCTGGTCAAAACTTTGACGTCTGATATCTCGGCTCTGGAAGAGTCTAGAGCCTCCATTTTTGCGCGCTGGTCGAAGTCTCGTGGCCCTCTGTCAGAATCCAGAGTTTCAAGAAGATCGGAGGGGGTCAAAATTTTGGCCAAAAAAAAAAAAACACAGTGTTACCCCTTATGTTTTTTTTTTCTGGTCAAAACTTTGACGTCCGATATCTCGGCTCTGGAAGGGTCTAGAGCCTCCATTTTTGCGCGCTGGTCGAAGTCTCGTGGCCCTCTGTCAGAATCCAGAGTTTCAATGAGATCGGAGGGGGTCAAAATTTTGGCCAAAAAAAAAAAACACAGTGTTACCCCTTATGTTTTTTTTTTCTGGTCAAAACTTTGACGTCCGATATCTCGGCTCTGGAAGGGTCTAGAGCCTCCATTTTTGCGCGCTGGTCGAAGTCTCGTGGCCCTCTGTCAGAATCCAGAGTTTCAAGAAGATCGGAGGGGGTCAAAATTTTGGCCAAAAAAAAAAAAAACAGTGTTACCCCTTGTGTTTTTTTTTCTGGTCAAAACTTTGACGTCCGATATCTCGGCTCTGGAAGGGTCTAGAGCCTCCATTTTTGCGCGCTGGTCGAAGTCTCGTGGCCCTCTGTCAGAATCCAGAGTTTCAAGAAGATCGGAGGGGGTCAAAATTTTGGCCAAAAAAAAAAAAACACAGTGTTACCCCTTATGTTTTTTTTTTTCTGGTCAAAACTTTGACGTCCGATATCTCGGCTCTGGAAGGGTCTAGAGCCTCCATTTTTGAACGCTGGTCGAAGTCTCGTGGCCCTCTGTCAGAATCCAGAGTTTCAAGAAGATCGGAGGGGGTCAAAATTTTGGCCAAAAAAAAAAAACCACAGTGTTACCCCTTATGTTTTTTTTTTCTGGTCAAAACTTTGACGTCCGATATCTCGGCTCTGGAAGGGTCTAGACCCTCCATTTCTGCGCGCTGGTCGAAGTCTCGTGGCCCTCTGTCAGAATCCAGAGTTTCAAGAAGATCGGAGGGGGTCAAAATTTTGGCCAAAAAAAAAAAAACACAGTGTTACCCCTTATGTTTTTTTTTCTGGTCAAAACTTTGACGTCCGATATCTCGGCTCTGGAAGGGTCTAGAGCCTCCATTTTTGCGCGCTGGTCGAAGTCTCGTGGCCCTCTGTCAGAATCCAGAGTTTCAAGAAGATCGGAGGGGGTCAAAATTTTGGCCAAAAAAAAAAAACACAGTGTTACCCCTTATGTTTTTTTTTTTCTGGTCAAAACTTTGACATCCGATATCTCGGCTCTGGAAGGGTCTAGAGCCTCCATTTTTGCGCGCTGGTCGAAGTCTCGTGGCCCTCTGTCAGAATCCAGATTTTCAAGAAGATCGGAGGGGGTCAAAATTTTGGCCAAAAAAAAAAACACAGTGTTACCCCTTATGTTTTTTTTTCTGGTCAAAACTTTGACGTCCGATATCTCGGCTCTGGAAGGGTCTAGAGCCTCCATTTTTGCGCGCTGGTCGAAGTCTCGTGGCCCTCTGTCAGAATCCAGAGTTTCAAGAAGATCGGAGGGGGTCAAAATTTTGGCCAAAAAAAAAAAAACACAGTGTTACCCCTTATGTTTTTTTTTTCTGGTCATAACTTTGACATCCGATATCTCGGCTCTGGAAGAGTCTAGAGCCTCCATTTTTGCGCGCTGGTCGAAGTCTCGTGGCCCTCTGTCAGAATCCAGAGTTTCAAGAAGATCGGAGGGGGTCAAAATTTTGGCCAAAAAAAAAAAAAAAACACAGTGTTACCCCTTATGTTTTTTTTTCTGGTCAAAACTTTGACATCCGATATCTCGGCTCTGGAAGGGTCTAGAGCCTCCATTTTTGCGCGCTGGTCGAAGTCTCGTGGCCCTCTGTCAGAATCCAGAGTTTCAAGAAGATCAGAGGGGGTCAAAATTTTGGCCAAAAAAAAAACACAGTGTTACCCCTTATGTTTTTTTTTTCTGGTCAAAACTTTGACGTCCGATATCTCGGCTCTGGAAGGGTCTAGAGCCTCCATTTTTGCGCGCTGGTCGAAGTCTCGTGGCCCTCTGTCAGAATCCAGAGTTTCAAGAAGATCGGAGGGGGTCAAAATTTTGGCCAAAAAAAGAAAACACAGTGTTACCCCTTATGTTTTTTTTTTCTGGTCAAAACTTTGACATCCGATATCTCGGCTCTGGAAGGGTCGAGAGCCTCCATTTTTGCGCGCTGGTCGAAGTCTCGTGGCCCTCTGTCAGAATCCAGAGTTTCAAGAAGATCGGAGGGGGTCAAAATTTTGGCCAAAAAAAAAAACCACAGTGTTACCCCTTATGTTTTTTTTTTCTGGTCAAAACTTTGACGTCCGATATCTCGGCTCTGGAAGGGTCTAGAGCCTCCATTTTTGCGCGCTGGTCGAAGTCTCGTGGCCCTCTGTCAGAATCCAGAGTTTCAAGAAGATCGGAGGGGGTCAAAATTTTGGCCAAAAAAAAAAAAAAACACAGTGTTACCCCTTATGTTTTTTTTTTCTGGTCAAAACTTTGACATCCGATATCTCGGCTCTGGAAGGGTCTAGAGCCTCCATTTTTGCGCGCTGGTCGAAGTCTCGTGGCCCTCTGTCAGAATCCAGAGTTTCAAGAAGATCGGAGGGGGTCAAAATTTTGGCCAAAAAAAAAAACACAGTGTTACCCCTTATGTTTTTTTTTTCTGGTCAAAACTTTGACGTCCGATATCTCGGCTCTGGAAGGGTCTAGAGCCTCAATTTTTGCGCGCTGGTCGAAGTCTCGTGGCCCTCTGTCAGAATCCAGAGTTTCAAGAAGATCGGAGCGGGTCAAAATTTTGGCCAAAAAAAAAACACAGTGTTACCCCTTATGTTTTTTTTTTTCTGGTCAAAACTTTGACGTCTGATATCTCGGCTCTGGAAGGGTCTAGAGCCTCCATTTTTGCGCGCTGGTCGAATTCTCGTGGCCCTCTGTCAGAATCCAGAGTTTAAAGAAGATCGGAGGGGGTCAAAATTTTGGCCAAAAAAAAAACACAGTGTTACCCCTTATGTTTTTTTTTTCTGGTCAAAACTTTGACGTCTGATATCTCGGCTCTGGAAGGGTCTAGAGCCTCCATTTTTGCGCGCTGGTCGAAGTCTTGTTGCCCTCTGTCAGAATCCAGAGTTTCAAGAAGATCGGAGGGGGTCAAAATTTTGGCCAAAAAAAAAAACCACAGTGTTACCCCTTATGTTTTTTTTTTTCTGGTCAAAACTTTGACGTCCGATATCTCGGCTCTGGAAGGGTCTAGAGCCTCCATTTTTGCGCGCTGGTCGAAGTCTCGTGGCCCTCTGTCAGAATCCAGAGTTTCAAGAAGATCGGAGCGGGTCAAAATTTTGGCCAAAAAAAAAAAAAACACAGTGTTACCCCTTATGTTTTTTTTTTTCTGGTCACAACTTTGACGTCTGATATCTCGGCTCTGGAAGGGTCTAGAGCCTCCATTTTTGCGCGCTGGTCGAAGTCTCGTGGCCCTCTGTCAGAATCCAGAGATTCAAGAATATCGGAGGGGGTCAAAATTTTGGCCAAAAAAAAAAAACACAGTGTTACCCCTTATGTTTTTTTTTTTCTGGTCAAAACTTTGACGTCCGATATCTCGGCTCTGGAAGGGTCTAGAGCCTCCATTTTTGCGCGCTGGTCGAAGTCTCGTGGCCCTCTGTCAGAATCCAGAGTTTCAAGAAGATCGGAGGGGGTCAAAATTTTGGCCAAAAAAAAAAAAACCACAGTGTTACCCCTTATGTTTTTTTTTTCTGGTCAAAACTTTGACGTCCGATATCTCGGCTCTGGAAGGGTCTAGAGCCTCCATTTTTGCGCGCTGGTCGAAGTCTCGTGGCCCTCTGTCAGAATCCAGAGTTTCAAGAAGATCGGAGGGGGTCAAAATTTTGGCCAAAAAAAAAAAACACAGTGTTACCCCTTATGTTTTTTTTTTTCTGGTCAAAACTTTGACATCCGATATCTCGGCTCTGGAAGGGTCTAGAGCCTCCATTTTTGCGCGCTGGTCGAAGTCTCGTGGCCCTCTGTCAGAATCCAGATTTTCAAGAAGATCGGATGGGGGTCAAAATTTTGGCCAAAAAAAAAAAAACACAGTGTTACCCCTTATGTTTTTTTTCTGGTCAAAACTTTGACATCCGATATCTCGGCTCTGGAAGGGTCTAGAGCCTCCATTTTTGCGCGCTGGTCGAAGTCTCGTGGCCCTCTGTCAGAATCCAGAGTTTCAAGAAGATCGGAGGGGGTCAAAATTTTGGCCAAAAAAAAAAAAACACAGTGTTACCCCTTATGTTTTTTTTTTTCTGGTCATAACTTTGACATCCGATATCTCGGCTCTGGAAGAGTCTAGAGCCTCCATTTTTGCGCGCTGGTCGAAGTCTCGTGGCCCTCTGTCAGAATCCAGAGTTTCAAGAAGATCGGAGGGGGTCAAAATTTTGGCCAAAAAAAAAAAAAAAACACAGTGTTACCCCTTATGTTTTTTTTTCTGGTCAAAACTTTGACATCCGATATCTCGGCTCTGGAAGGGTCTAGAGCCTCCATTTTTGCGCGCTGGTCGAAGTCTCGTGGCCCTCTGTCAGAATCCAGAGTTTCAAGAAGATCAGAGGGGGTCAAAATTTTGGCCAAAAAAAAAACACAGTGTTACCCCTTATGTTTTTTTTTTCTGGTCAAAACTTTGACGTCCGATATCTCGGCTCTGGAAGGGTCTAGAGCCTCCATTTTTGCGCGCTGGTCGAAGTCTCGTGGCCCTCTGTCAGAATCCAGAGTTTCAAGAAGATCGGAGGGGGTCAAAATTTTGGCCAAAAAAAGAAAACACAGTGTTACCCCTTATGTTTTTTTTTTCTGGTCAAAACTTTGACATCCGATATCTCGGCTCTGGAAGGGTCTAGAGCCTCCATTTTTGCGCGCTGGTCGAAGTCTCGTGGCCCTCTGTCAGAATCCAGAGTTTCAAGAAGATCGGAGGGGGTCAAAATTTTGGCCAAAAAAAAAAAAAACACAGTGTTACCCCTTATGTTTTTTTTTTTTCTGGTCAAAACTTTGACATCCGATATCTCGGCTCTGGAAGGGTCTAGAGCCTCCATTTTTGCGCGCTGGTCGAAGTCTCGTGGCCCTCTGTCAGAATCCAGAGTTTCAAGAAGATCGGAGGGGGTCAAAATTTTGGCCAAAAAAAAAAACACAGTGTTACCCCTTATGTTTTTTTTTTCTGGTCAAAACTTTGACGTCCGATATCTCGGCTCTGGAAGGGTCTAGAGCCTCAATTTTTGCGCGCTGGTCGAAGTCTCGTGGCCCTCTGTCAGAATCCAGAGTTTCAAGAAGATCGGAGCGGGTCAAAATTTTGGCCAAAAAAAAAAACACAGTGTTACCCCTTATGTTTTTTTTTTCTGGTCAAAACTTTGACGTCTGATATCTCGGCTCTGGAAGGGTCTAGAGCCTCCATTTTTGCGCGCTGGTCGAATTCTCGTGGCCCTCTGTCAGAATCCAGAGTTTAAAGAAGATCGGAGGGGGTCAAAATTTTGGCCAAAAAAAAAACACAGTGTTACCCCTTATGTTTTTTTTTTTCTGGTCAAAACTTTGACGTCTGATATCTCGGCTCTGGAAGGGTCTAGAGCCTCCATTTTTGCGCGCTGGTCGAAGTCTTGTTGCCCTCTGTCAGAATCCAGAGTTTCAAGAAGATCGGAGGGGGTCAAAATTTTGGCCAAAAAAAAAAACCACAGTGTTACCCCTTATGTTTTTTTTTTTCTGGTCAAAACTTTGACGTCCGATATCTCGGCTCTGGAAGGGTCTAGAGCCTCCATTTTTGCGCGCTGGTCGAAGTCTCGTGGCCCTCTGTCAGAATCCAGAGTTTCAAGAAGATCGGAGCGGGTCAAAATTTTGGCCAAAAAAAAAAAAAACACAGTGTTACCCCTTATGTTTTTTTTTTTCTGGTCACAACTTTGACGTCTGATATCTCGGCTCTGGAAGGGTCTAGAGCCTCCATTTTTGCGCGCTGGTCGAAGTCTCGTGGCCCTCTGTCAGAATCCAGAGATTCAAGAATATCGGAGGGGGTCAAAATTTTGGCCAAAAAAAAAAACACAGTGTTACCCCTTATGTTTTTTTTTTCTGGTCAAAACTTTGACGTCCGATATCTCGGCTCTGGAAGGGTCTAGAGCCTCCATTTTTGCGCGCTGGTCGAAGTCTCGTGGCCCTCTGTCAGAATCCAGAGTTTCAAGAAGATCGGAGGGGGTCAAAATTTTGGCCAAAAAAAAAAAAAACACAGTGTTACCCCTTATGTTTTTTTTTTTTCTGGTCAAAACTTTGACGTCCGATATCTCGGCTCTGGAAGAGTCTAGAGCCTCCATTTTTGCGCGCTGGTCGAAGTCTCGTGGCCCTCTGTCAGAATCCAGAGTTTCAAGAAGATCGGAGGGGGTCAAAATTTTGGCCAAAAAAAAAAAAACCACAGTGTTACCCCTTATGTTTTTTTTTTCTGGTCAAAACTTTGACGTCCGATATCTCGGCTCTGGAAGGGTCTAGAGCCTCCATTTTTGCGCGCTGGTCGAAGTCTCGTGGCCCTCTGTCAGAATCCAGAGTTTCAAGAAGATCGGAGGGGGTCAAAATTTTGGCCAAAAAAAAAAAACACAGTGTTACCCCTTATGTTTTTTTTTTTCTGGTCAAAACTTTGACATCCGATATCTCGGCTCTGGAAGGGTCTAGAGCCTCCATTTTTGCGCGCTGGTCGAAGTCTCGTGGCCCTCTGTCAGAATCCAGATTTTCAAGAAGATCGGAGGGGGTCAAAATTTTGGCCAAAAAAAAAAAAACACAGTGTTACCCCTTATGTTTTTTTTCTGGTCAAAACTTTGACATCCGATATCTCGGCTCTGGAAGGGTCTAGAGCCTCCATTTTTGCGCGCTGGTCGAAGTCTCGTGGCCCTCTGTCAGAATCCAGAGTTTCAAGAAGATCGGAGGGGGTCAAAATTTTGGCCAAAAAAAAAAAAACACAGTGTTACCCCTTATGTTTTTTTTTTTCTGGTCATAACTTTGACATCCGATATCTCGGCTCTGGAAGAGTCTAGAGCCTCCATTTTTGCGCGCTGGTCGAAGTCTCGTGGCCCTCTGTCAGAATCCAGAGTTTCAAGAAGATCGGAGGGGGTCAAAATTTTGGCCAAAAAAAAAAAAAAAACACAGTGTTACCCCTTATGTTTTTTTTTCTGGTCAAAACTTTGACATCCGATATCTCGGCTCTGGAAGGGTCTAGAGCCTCCATTTTTGCGCGCTGGTCGAAGTCTCGTGGCCCTCTGTCAGAATCCAGAGTTTCAAGAAGATCAGAGGGGGTCAAAATTTTGGCCAAAAAAAAAACACAGTGTTACCCCTTATGTTTTTTTTTTCTGGTCAAAACTTTGACGTCCGATATCTCGGCTCTGGAAGGGTCTAGAGCCTCCATTTTTGCGCGCTGGTCGAAGTCTCGTGGCCCTCTGTCAGAATCCAGAGTTTCAAGAAGATCGGAGGGGGTCAAAATTTTGGCCAAAAAAAGAAAACACAGTGTTACCCCTTATGTTTTTTTTTTCTGGTCAAAACTTTGACATCCGATATCTCGGCTCTGGAAGGGTCTAGAGCCTCCATTTTTGCGCGCTGGTCGAAGTCTCGTGGCCCTCTGTCAGAATCCAGAGTTTCAAGAAGATCGGAGGGGGTCAAAATTTTGGCCAAAAAAAAAAACCACAGTGTTACCCCTTATGTTTTTTTTTTCTGGTCAAAACTTTGACGTCCGATATCTCGGCTCTGGAAGGGTCTAGAGCCTCCATTTTTGCGCGCTGGTCGAAGTCTCGTGGCCCTCTGTCAGAATCCAGAGTTTCAAGAAGATCGGAGGGGGTCAAAATTTTGGCCAAAAAAAAAAAAACACAGTGTTACCCCTTATGTTTTTTTTTTTCTGGTCAAAACTTTGACATCCGATATCTCGGCTCTGGAAGGGTCTAGAGCCTCCATTTTTGCGCGCTGGTCGAAGTCTCGTGGCCCTCTGTCAGAATCCAGAGTTTCAAGAAGATCGGAGGGGGTCAAAATTTTGGCCAAAAAAAAAAACACAGTGTTACCCCTTATGTTTTTTTTTTCTGGTCAAAACTTTGACGTCCGATATCTCGGCTCTGGAAGGGTCTAGAGCCTCAATTTTTGCGCGCTGGTCGAAGTCTCGTGGCCCTCTGTCAGAATCCAGAGTTTCAAGAAGATCGGAGCGGGTCAAAATTTTGGCCAAAAAAAAAAACACAGTGTTACCCCTTATGTTTTTTTTTTCTGGTCAAAACTTTGACGTCTGATATCTCGGCTCTGGAAGGGTCTAGAGCCTCCATTTTTGCGCGCTGGTCGAAGTCTCGTGGCCCTCTGTCAGAATCCAGAGTTTAAAGAAGATCGGAGGGGGTCAAAATTTTGGCCAAAAAAAAAACACAGTGTTACCCCTTATGTTTTTTTTTTCTGGTCAAAACTTTGACGTCTGATATCTCGGCTCTGGAAGGGTCTAGAGCCTCCATTTTTGCGCGCTGGTCGAAGTCTTGTTGCCCTCTGTCAGAATCCAGAGTTTCAAGAAGATCGGAGGGGGTCAAAATTTTGGCCAAAAAAAAAAACCACAGTGTTACCCCTTATGTTTTTTTTTTCTGGTCAAAACTTTGACGTCCGATATCTCGGCTCTGGAAGGGTCTAGAGCCTCCATTTTTGCGCGCTGGTCGAAGTCTCGTGGCCCTCTGTCAGAATCCAGAGTTTCAAGAAGATCGGAGGGGGTCAAAATTTTGGCCAAAAAAAAAAAAAAAACACAGTGTTACCCCTTATGTTTTTTTTTTTCTGGTCAAAACTTTGACGTCCGATATCTCGGCTCTGGAAGAGTCTAGAGCCTCCATTTTTGCGCGCTGGTCGAAGTCTCGTGGCCCTCTGTCAGAATCCAGAGTTTCAAGAAGATCGGAGGGGGTCAAAATTTTGGCCAAAAAAAAAAAACCACAGTGTTACCCCTTATGTTTTTTTTTTCTGGTCAAAACTTTGACGTCCGATATCTCGGCTCTGGAAGGGTCTAGAGCCTCCATTTTTGCGCGCTGGTCGAAGTCTCGTGGCCCTCTGTCAGAATCCAGAGTTTCAAGAAGATCGGAGGGGGTCAAAATTTTGGCCAAAAAAAAAAAAACACAGTGTTACCCCTTATGTTTTTTTTTTCTGGTCAAAACTTTGACGTCCGATATCTCGGCTCTGGAAGGGTCTAGAGCCTCCATTTTTGAACGCTGGTCGAAGTCTCGTGGCCCTCTGTCAGAATCCAGAGTTTCAAGAAGATCGGAGGGGGTCAAAATTTTGGCCAAAAAAAAAAACCAGTGTTACCCCTTATGTTTTTTTTTTCTGGTCAAAACATTGACGTCCGATATCTCGGCTCTGGAAGGGTCTAGACCCTCCATTTCTGCGCGCTGGTCGAAGTCTCGTGGCCCTCTGTCAGAATCCAGAGTTTCAAGAAGATCGGAGGGGGTCAAAATTTTGGCCAAAAAAAAAAAACACAGTGTTACCCCTTATGTTTTTTTTTCTGGTCAAAACTTTGACGTCCGATATCTCGGCTCTGGAAGGGTCTAGAGCCTCCATTTTTGCGCGCTGGTCGAAGTCTCGTGGCCCTCTGTCAGAATCCAGAGTTTCAAGAAGATCGGAGGGGGTCAAAATTTTGGCCAAAAAAAAAAAACACAGTGTTACCCCTTATGTTTTTTTTTTTCTGGTCAAAACTTTGACATCCGATATCTCGGCTCTGGAAGGGTCTAGAGCCTCCATTTTTGCGCGCTGGTCGAAGTCTCGTGGCCCTCTGTCAGAATCCAGATTTTCAAGAAGATCGGAGGGGGTCAAAATTTTGGCCAAAAAAAAAAACACAGTGTTACCCCTTATGTTTTTTTTTCTGGTCAAAACTTTGACGTCCGATATCTCGGCTCTGGAAGGGTCTAGAGCCTCCATTTTTGCGCGCTGGTCGAAGTCTCGTGGCCCTCTGTCAGAATCCAGAGTTTCAAGAAGATCGGAGGGGGTCAAAATTTTGGCCAAAAAAAAAAAAAAACAGTGTTACCCCTTATGTTTTTTTTTCTGGTCAAAACTTTGACATCCGATATCTCGGCTCTGGAAGGGTCTAGAGCCTCCATTTTTGCGCGCTGGTCGAAGTCTCGTGGCCCTCTGTCAGAATCCAGAGTTTCAAGAAGATCGGAGGGGGTCAAAATTTTGGCCAAAAAAAAAAAAAACACAGTGTTACCCCTTATGTTTTTTTTTTTTTCTGGTCATAACTTTGACATCCGATATCTCGGCTCTGGAAGAGTCTAGAGCCTCCATTTTTGCGCGCTGGTCGAAGTCTCGTGGCCCTCTGTCAGAATCCAGAGTTTCAAGAAGATCGGAGGGGGTCAAAATTTTGGCCAAAAAAAAAAAAAAAACACAGTGTTACCCCTTATGTTTTTTTTTCTGGTCAAAACTTTGACATCCGATATCTCGGCTCTGGAAGGGTCTAGAGCCTCCATTTTTGCGCGCTGGTCGAAGTCTCGTGGCCCTCTGTCAGAATCCAGAGTTTCAAGAAGATCGGAGGGGGTCAAAATTTTGGCCAAAAAAAAAAACACAGTGTTACCCCTTATGTTTTTTTTTTCTGGTCAAAACTTTGACGTCCGATATCTCGGCTCTGGAAGGGTCTAGAGCCTCAATTTTTGCGCGCTGGTCGAAGTCTCGTGGCCCTCTGTCAGAATCCAGAGTTTCAAGAAGATCGGAGCGGGTCAAAATTTTGGCCAAAAAAAAAAACACAGTGTTACCCCTTATGTTTTTTTTTCTGGTCAAAACTTTGACGTCCGATATCTCGGCTCTGGAAGGGTCTAGAGCCTCCATTTTTGAACGCTGGTCGAAGTCTCGTGGCCCTCTGTCAGAATCCAGAGTTTCAAGAAGATCGGAGGGGGTCAAAATTTTGGCCAAAAAAAAAAAACCACAGTGTTACCCCTTATGTTTTTTTTTTCTGGTCAAAACTTTGACATCCGATATCTCGGCTCTGGAAGGGTCTAGAGCCTCCATTTTTGCGCGCTGGTCGAAGTCTCGTGGCCCTCTGTCAGAATCCAGAGTTTCAAGAAGATCGGAGGGGGTCAAAATTTTGGCCAAAAAAAAAAACCACAGTGTTACCCCTTATGTTTTTTTTTCTGGTCAAAACTTTGACGTCCGATATCTCGGCTCTGGAAGGGTCTAGAGCCTCCATTTTTGCGCGCTGGTCGAAGTCTCGTGGCCCTCTGTCAGAATCCAGAGTTTCAAGAAGATCGGAGGGGGTCAAAATTTTGGCCAAAAAAAAAACACAGTGTTACCCCTTATGTTTTTTTTTTTCTGGTCAAAACTTTGACGTCTGATATCTCGGCTCTGGAAGGGTCTAGAGCCTCCATTTTTGCGCGCTGGTCGAAGTCTCGTGGCCCTCTGTCAGAATCCAGAGTTTAAAGAAGATCGGAGGGGGTCAAAATTTTGGCCAAAAAAAAAACACAGTGTTACCCCTTATGTTTTTTTTTTTTCTGGTCAAAACTTTGACGTCTGATATCTCGGCTCTGGAAGGGTCTAGAGCCTCTATTTTTGCGCGCTGGTCGAAGTCTTGTTGCCCTCTGTCAGAATCCAGAGTTTCAAGAAGATCGGAGGGGGTCAAAATTTTGGCCAAAAAAAAAACCCACAGTGTTACCCCTTATGTTTTTTTTTTTTTTCTGGTCAAAACTTTGACGTCCGATATCTCGGCTCTGGAAGGGTCTAGAGCCTCCATTTTTGCGCGCTGGTCGAAGTCTCGTGGCCCTCTGTCAGAATCCAGAGTTTCAAGAAGATCGGAGCGGGTCAAAATTTTGGCCAAAAAAAAAAAAAACACAGTGTTACCCCTTATGTTTTTTTTTTTCTGGTCAAAACTTTGACGTCTGATATCTCGGCTCTGGAAGGGTCTAGAGCCTCCATTTTTGCGCGCTGGTCGAAGTCTCGTGGCCCTCTGTCAGAATCCAGAGATTCAAGAATATCGGAGGGGGTCAAAATTTTGGCCAAAAAAAAAACACAGTGTTACCCCTTATGTTTTTTTTTTTCTGGTCAAAACTTTGACGTCCGATATCTCGGCTCTGGAAGGGTCTAGAGCCTCCATTTTTGCGCGCTGGTCGAAGTCTCGTGGCCCTCTGTCAGAATCCAGAGTTTCAAGAAGATCGGAGGGGGTCAAAATTTTGGCCAAAAAAAAAAAAAAACACAGTGTTACCCCTTATGTTTTTTTTTTTCTGGTCAAAACTTTGACGTCCGATATCTCGGCTCTGGAAGAGTCTAGAGCCTCCATTTTTGCGCGCTGGTCGAAGTCTCGTGGCCCTCTGTCAGAATCCAGAGTTTCAAGAAGATCGGAGGGGGTCAAAATTTTGGCCAAAAAAAAAAAAACCACAGTGTTACCCCTTATGTTTTTTTTTCTGGTCAAAACTTTGACGTCCGATATCTCGGCTCTGGAAGGGTCTAGAGCCTCCATTTTTGCGCGCTGGTCGAAGTCTCGTGGCCCTCTGTCAGAATCCAGAGTTTCAAGAAGATCGGAGGGGGTCAAAATTTTGGCCAAAAAAAAAAAAACCACAGTGTTACCCCTTATGTTTTTTTTTTCTGGTCAAAACTTTGACGTCCGATATCTCGGCTCTGGAAGGGTCTAGAGCCTCCATTTTTGCGAGCTGGTCGAAGTCTCGTGGCCCTCTGTCAGAATCCAGAGTTTCAAGAAGATCGGAGCGGGTCAAAATTTTGGCCAAAAAAAAAAAACACAGTGTTACCCCTTATGTTTTTTTTTTTCTGGTCAAAACTTTGACGTCCGATATCTCGGCTCTGGAAGGGTCTAGAGCCTCCATTTTTGCGCGCTGGTCGAAGTCTCGTGGCCCTCTGTCAGAATCCAGAGTTTCAAGAAGATCGGAGCGGGTCAAAAATTTGGCCAAAAAAAAAAAAAACACAGTGTTACCCCTTATGTTTTTTTTCTGGTCAAAACTTTGACGTCTGATATCTCGGCTCTGGAAGGGTCTAGAGCCTCCATTTTTGCGCGCTGGTCGAAGTCTCGTGGCCCTCTGTCAGAATCCAGAGTTTCAAGAAGATCGGAGGGGGTCAAAATTTTGGCCAAAAAAAAAAAAACACAGTGTTACCCCTTATGTTTTTTTTTCTGGTCAAAACTTTGACGTCCGATATCTCGGCTCTGGAAGAGTCTAGAGCCTCCATTTTTGCGCGCTGGTCGAAGTCTCGTGGCCCTCTGTCAGAATCCAGAGTTTCAAGAAGATCGGAGGGGGTCAAAATTTTGGCCAAAAAAAACCCCACAGTGTTACCCCTTATGTTTTTTTTTCTGGTCAAAACTTTGACGTCCGATATCTCGGCTCTGGAAGGGTCTAGAGCCTCCATTTTTGCGCGCTGGTCGAAGTCTCGTGGCCCTCTGTCAGAATCCAGAGTTTCAAGAAGATCGGAGCGGGTCAAAATTTTGGCCAAAAAAAAAAACACAGTGTTACCCCTTATGTTTTTTTTTTCTGGTCAAAACTTTGACGTCTGATATCTCGGCTCTGGAAGAGTCTAGAGCCTCCATTTTTGCGCGCTGGTCGAAGTCTCGTGGCCCTCTGTCAGAATCCAGAGTTTCAAGAAGATCGGAGGGGGTCAAAATTTTGGCCAAAAAAAAAAAAAAAACAGTGTTACCCCTTATGTTTTTTTTTCTGGTCAAAACTTTGACGTCCGATATCTCGGCTCTAGAAGGGTCTAGAGCCTCCATTTTTGCGCGCTGGTCGAAGTCTCGTGGCCCTCTGTCAGAATCCAGAGTTTCAAGAAGATCGGAGAGGGTCAAAATTTTGGCCAAAAAAAAAAAAACACAGTGTTACCCCTTATGTTTTTTTTTCTGGTCAAAACTTTGACGTCCGATATCTCGGCTCTGGAAGGGTCTAGAGCCTCCATTTTTGCGCGCTGGTCGAAGTCTCGTGGCCCTCTGTCAGAATCCAGAGTTTCAAGAAGATCGGAGGGGGTCAAAATTTTGGCCAAAAAAAAAAAACACAGTGTTACCCCTTATGTTTTTTTTTCTGGTCAAAACTTTGACGTCCGATATCTCGGCTCTGGAAGGGTCTAGAGCCTCCATTTTTGCGCGCTGGTCGAAGTCTCGTGGCCCTCTGTCAGAATCCAGAGTTTCAAGAAGATCGGAGGGGGTCAAAATTTTGGCCAAAAAAAAAAAAACACAGTGTTACCCCTTATGTTTTTTTTTCTGGTCAAAACTTTGACGTCCGATATCTCGGCTCTGGAAGAGTCTAGAGCCTCCATTTTTGCGCGCTGGTCGAAGTCTCGTGGCCCTCTATCAGAATCCAGAGTTTTGAGAAGATTGGAGAAACTTAATATTTCACCCCCCGAAAAAAAACATAAGGGGTAACACTGTCTTTTTTTTCTGGTCAAAATTTTGAGTTTCAATATCTCAGCTCTGGAAGGGTCTACAGCCTCAATTTTTGCACCCAGGTCCATGTCTCGTGGCCCTCTATCAGAATCCAGAGTTTTGAGAAGATTGGAGAAACTTAATTTTTCACCCCCCGAAAAAAAAACATAAGGGGTAACACTGTCATTTTTTTTTTCTGGTCAAAATTTTGAGTTTCAATATCTCAGCTCTGGAAGGGTCTAGAGCCTCAATTTTTGCACCCAGGTCCATGTATCGTGGCCCTCTATCAGAATCCAGAGTTTTGAGAAGATTGGAGAAACTTAATTTTTCACCCCCCGAAAAAAAAAAAAAAACATAAGGGGTAACACTGTCATTTTTTTTTTCTGGTCAAAATTTTGAGTTTCAATATCTCAGCTCTGGAAGGGTCTAGAGCCTCAATTTTTGCACCCAGGTCCATGTATCGTGGCCCTCTATCAGAATCCAGAGTTCTGAGAAGATTGGAGAAACTTAATTTTTCACCCCCCGAAAAAAAAACATAAGGGGTAACACTGTCATTTTTTTTTCTGGTCAAAATTTTGAGTTTCAATATCTCAGCCCTGGAAGGGTCTAGAGCCTCAATTTTTGCACCCAGGTCCATGTATCGTGGCCCTCTATCAGAATCCAGAGTTCTGAGAAGATTGGAGAAACTTAATTTTTCACCCCCCGAAAAAAAAACATAAGGGGTAACACTGTCATTTTTTTTTCTGGTCAAAATTTTGAGTTTCAATATCTCAGCTCTGGAAGGGTCTAGAGCCTCAATTTTCGCACCCAGGTCCATGTATCGTGGCCCTCTATCAGAATCCAGAGTTTTGAGAAGATTGGAGAAACTTAATTTTTCACCCCCCGAAAAAAAAATATAAGGGGTAACACTGTCATTTTTTTTTCTGGTCAAAATGGAGGCTCTAGACCCTTCCAGAGCTGAGATATCGAAACTCAAAAATTTTTCCAGAAAATAAAAAACGACAGTGTTACCCCTTATGTTTTTTATTTTATTTTTTTTTTTTGGCGAAGAAAATTAAGTTTCCCCAATCTTCTCAAAACTCTGGATTCTGATAGAGGGCCATGACACTTAGACCTGAGTGCAAAAATGGAGGCTCTAGACCCTTCCAGAGCTGAGATATCGAAACTCAAAATATTGTCCAGAAAAAAAAACCGACAGTGTTACCCCTTATGTTTTTTTTTTTTGTTTGTTTTTTTTTGGCGAAAAATTAAGTTTCGCCAATGTTCTCAAAACTCTGGATTCTGATAGAGGGCCATGACACCACGGTGGTTCCCCGAGAACAAATGGTTCCCTTATGCCTGATTCAGATTACACGATTTATTTTGTCTGTTACAAAAGTCACTGTGTCAGATTACGCGATTTTGACTCATAAAATCTTGTCGTGTCATGGAGAAGACGTGTCAGACTACACGTTGCTTTCTGACCAGTCATCGCATGCCGTCTTTTACGTCGCATGTGATGTCATCGAGAAGGCGAAACTAGTAGCGTGTGATTTCCGGAAATGAACGCAAACAAACAATGGCTAAAGCGGTGAGTGTTATACACGTTCCTGGATTGTTTGAAGAGGACAATATGGGCTGTCAATCCTCCAAAGAGAACTTGAGGTAAAATATTGTTTTCTTATATATTTTTACTTTAGTTTTAACGTTAGCACCATCGTCTCTCTTTTGTTTCGCCATTTTTGAAAGTTGTGTAAGGAAAAGCTTCTGTGCTCCTATTGGTCAACCTCATACATGTGACAGAACCATCGTAGACGGCCATTAAAATAAATAAACATGCTAGTATTTTTGTCGTGATGTCGTGAAGCATCGCAGACGCAACGTAGGCTGTTGATCGAATCTTGCGTCCCGATACCCGTTGACGTTTACGAATCCCCACGACACCCTACGTCAAACAGATTGTGAGCAAATCGGTGCAAAATCGGGGCAAAAAAATCGTGTAATCTGAACCAGGCATTAGGAAGATATTCCTGGTTGCATCCACACAGCCATTGGCAACTCTGAAGTAACGTAAGCCGCGCTTGTTGTTGTGACTTTTATTTAGATAGCGTGGCAGACCTTTATTTTGACAGTGCTGAGAATGCTTTGTCCCCTCAAAGTTGCGTTGAATTTTCTCCTCAGCATGATTTCAATTACACAAGAGTAGATGTTAAAACATCATGCTGATTTGTACTCGGCTTTCGCCAAGATATGCAAAACTAAGATGTAGCTTTACAGTTAACTATGTTTCTCCATCCATTTATGCTTGTTTCCATGGCGGTGAGACTCCCCTTCTGTCCGCCGTTAACGGCTGCAGTGTACTTGGCGCGTCAACACACGACAGTACTACAGTATGGTCTGCCTAGTGGACCAGCCCGACAACTGTCTGGATTGAGCCGAGTAGGGGACACCTCTAGGGTCTTCAAGTGGGTACCTTATCTTTAATGTTTATTTTAGCTGGAAACCAGCATTGAACTTATTGAAGAAAATAAGGATCTTCTGAGATACATTGTTTTGACAAAATTCTAGGGCAAAAATGCATATACTGCACATTCACTTATATACATAATAAATAATAAAATATACATGATTTATACATAACTTATTCTGGGATTGCCTTGTCATTCATGAAATGTATATTGTTAAATCAAGTGAAAAATGCCTATTAGAGTATTGTGTTGTTAACTTAGCAACATTGTTGAGTGTTATTGCATATAGGTAGAGTGTTCCATGTCATTTTGATTAGGATTCTTTCTTAGAAGTCAGCCACCTATTTAGACAACAAAGCATGAAACTAGATTTGGAACAGTTTTTCTTGTAGCCTAACAAGTAAAGTATTGCACTAGCAACTCCAAGGTTATATGTCTGATAAAAACATTTTAATAAATAAACGGATACGATTCATTCTCCCGCCTTAAATAAGTGTGTCTGGAACGAGGGCTGTGAAGACGGATGAAGAAATAGTTAATAAAATGATAGACAGTCAAACATTTATTATACATAAAATAGCAAGTCATAAATAAATCACCAAGACCTTGAAAAGTACTGAATCAGTGAAATGTCTGTTTAAAATAATCTGACAGATTCTCTACAAGAGCCAACACTTGATTGCTGGAATGCTACCATGAGAGCGCCACGTTTTTCAGCGTGCAGTTGAATTAGCCTTTAATAAATCTGCAGACATTTCTGTGTGCCTGGAGCTGTTCTGTTGATGAGGCTCAAACGGGACTCTGTTGGCAGATACAACATGATTCTGAAGAGACAGATGACATTTTTTTCCCCCAACCTACAATCATGAGACTCCTGCTGTGCTCTGACCCTTCAAGACTGATTCAGAGACTTCATGTTCAATCAGAAACTATTTAACTGGATTTAAATGGGAACTTCAAATGACCTTAAAGGTATAGCGGAGGATTTTCTTTTTCCGGGTGGGTAGTCTATACTATTAGTCCACCTAAGTGTCAATCATTCTGGTGATATGTTTACGTAAGGCCGTCGTACGTGCTCATCTCTATGTAGTTTTCACTTTCTGGTGTATTATGTCGGAGTTACGGTTTCAGCCATTCTTTTGAAAATGACAGAGGGTCGAAAGAGAAGAGAAAGGCCGCGAAGATTCTAACCAGACAGGTAAAGTTTGTCATGCTATTTGGAGAAATCCATTTAAAATCACTAGTAAAAGTTAATGCAAGCGACTTAGAAATGCAAGCCCTGGCACAAGTCATGCACCGCATAGACACGGTAAACATCTCAATTTGTCTAAAGTAGCCTTTTGACCAAATGGTAAATGGTATCGCGCTGAAATATTCTAAAACCGTGTGTGTTCATATTCTAAAACCGCGTGTGTTTATTATTACACAAATGCAACAAGCCATATGCATCTATGTATAAAAATAACGTATTAATACCTATGTATTAACAATGAGAGATGTTAGGTTAAGGACCAACGTAATAGCACTGCTCATATGTTGCCATGTAACATAATTGCGATTTGCAAAATAGTTTCCTCAGAACGTATTTCGTGTGATACAGGGTTGCACATATCATGTCTTGAGCCCTCGGCCACTCAATCGATCAGTATAAATCGACGATCATTTTTTTAAAAAAAATTGGAGAGGGCGGGTCTTCTCTAAATTTCGGAAAGATCCTCCGCTATACCTTTAACACGGCCCAACTCTATCTATCTATCTATCTATCTATCTATCTATCTATCTATCTATCTATCTATCTATCTATCTATCTATCTATCTATCTATCTGTCTATCTGTCTATCTGTCTGTCTGTCTGTCTGTCTGTCTGTCTGTCTGTCTGTCTGTCTATAATTGGAGATACATTTTGCTGAGAACAAGTGACATCATTTCCTGTATCTTACATAGTTGTGGGAGATTGAATTGACACAAGATGTATAGACACACATATTTAAGCTACATTAAAAATAAATAAATACATTCAGTGTTGTAGAATTAGGAAAATTACTATTTAGGGCTTTTAGAAATAAAATAAAAGTAATATTACCAAATGAAAAGTCAAATCAAAAACTGTGATTACAGATACATGATGCAAAAAAATACACTGACTAATTCGGACAGCAAGAAATCATGATTTTTCTGCTATAAGACTTTTTACAGAAAATATTATATTGTTATGGCATGTAAATTATTGTGATCCATGACAATGAGTAACAAATAATTAAAATAATGAAAATCATAACCATTTGAAAAAAAAAAACTGATGACTTTGGATACCAAATGCAATTAAAGAATAACCCTTATTATACAGAAATATTACAGAATTTATTTCTTTATCAAAACCATAGATAATAATCTTTAAAAGGTACACTGTAGATCATTTTTTCTCTTTTTTAGTAGAAATTAATTAGAGCCAGTACATAAAAAATACAAAAAAAATCTTTCCCCCGAGTCAAAGATGGCCTACAGTACAATTATTTATATTCAGAGTTAATAATAGAGCTTCAGTAGAGTTCGATTTGGCTGTATTTCTGTATTTACATATTTCTACGGAAAAAAATTTGGCAAGAAAATGTCTGGCTAACATTCCAGTTGAAGTCTACTTACTTTCTCAGATAATATTCTGTAAATGCCTATTGTAAGACTTCTGTTACCCTGAAAAAAAAAATCAAATTAAAGCCTTGGACCAACTTAAAAAAAAATACCCTAAGTTGTTATAGCCAAATTTATTTGTATTTCTCAAATTATACTAATTGTTTAGTTCAAACCTTTAATTTTAAATGCTCGATAACAAAGATGTCAAAGACCACAGCCGCTGGCGTGCCTCTTGAGGTCAGGAGAGTGAGGGTTACACACATCTGTTTACTGCCTGTTATCACCCACTTAAACCACACTCCTATCTGGGTCACGGCACCAAATGTAACCAGTCCTATTTGATCCACTCCGAGCGGGATTCAAACTATAGGGTCTCCAGCGTGGGAGGAGGGCATGCTAGCAAGGACGCTAAAGACCACAGCCTCTTTAAGATTGAATCAAAAAGTGTAAAATGATTAAGTACACAGGTAAGTAAAATAACATTGTACACAGTGGTCAGAATTATTTGCCCCCCTTGGTGAATATGATCAAAGATGGCTGTAAAAAAATCTGCGTTGTTAATCCTTTTTTAAAATCCTATTTAAAAAAAAGCAAAAATCTAACCTTTCATTGAAATAAAATAATTGAAAGTGGGGGGGAAATTTGACATTATGAAATAAGTTGTTCTCTCCAAAACACATTGGGAACAATTATTTGCCCTCTTTTATTACAGTTTTTCTCCATTGGTTTGGCTCATTTCTTGAAACAGAAATTACTCAAAGAAATTTCTCAAAACAACACGGACAAACCTCCAAACTACTTGGCAATTGTTCACAACAGAATTGAATTTCTCATTCAGTTCATCAAATTGCAAATGCCTAATTATATGTCTCAATGTCTCAGTACATCTTTGCAAATGATTAAGTACAGGTAGCCTACATTTAGCACAATTTCCAAGTGAATAGATCTTGTTGATCTAAACTGATTGTTAATTCTCAGTCTAACGGTTGTTTACTCCAAAACATGTCAGCGTCATTTCATTGTATAAGTCATCACATGCACAATAGTCTGTTCAATTGTCAAAATTGGCCAAAAACATAATACCATGAATACCATATATGAATCCCTTGGAACATTTGATACATTTATTACAGCAATTGACAGATCTTGACTAACGAAGGAGGAGTTTCACACATCTCAGGTGACCAATCAAACCGCATGTTTGGTCAAAGAGCTGCAATTAGTGCCTCCCATGTACTGTAAATCTATCTACAGTACTGTCTTTCTGTAGATGATATGTATCTAGTGAAGCCTTGGGGGTGAGAATGGGCTGAATAGCCTAGGCCTATATCTAATACTGTGGGTTTTACTGTAATATTTCAGTAAGCGTAGTCATTGATGATTTCCCCCTCCCCTTTCTGTCAAATACCCCCTGAAGTACCTCTGCATAGGGGTACATGTACCCCAGGTTTGGAACCACTGGAGTATTGGCCAGCAGTATAGTGAACTTGTGGAGAACATAGAACACATAGAACATTCCTATGTAATTGGAGGTGTGTCCATGTTGTTTTGAGAATGTATTTTCTTTTACCTCTGATTTTTGAAATTACTTTATGTGTGTGAATGATAATGGTTACAATTCCTTGGCAGTTTGAGTGCAATGTAGCCCCTTTTCCACCAACGCATTTTGAGAGCCGGTTCGGAGCCGGTGCCTGCGCGCGAACCAGTTCCTTGTGTTTCGACAGCCAAAGAACCGGTTCGCGGCCGCGAGAACTGGTTCCAAAGCGGCACCAACTATTTGCTGGACTAGAACCGTTCTTTTAGCACGTCATGTTTACGTCGGGGGCTGGGGCGGCTTCAGATGTGTTCTAAACATATTTTCTGACCAACGCAAAGCAATGAGAAACTGCAGAAACACGCAAGCGTTTTTATTTATTTATTTTTTTTAAACATAAGCAAAGACGAAAACAGTCGCGATTGAACAAATAAATGGAAAGAAAAAGAAACAAGACAGGGGTACATAACTTATCAGAAAAGATTACATATCAAACGAAAAGATTAAAAGACTTACATATTTCAATTGTTTTTAAAGTTTTCTTGGTACACGAGTTACAGATAATCCCAAAGCAATGTAGCCTACTTGCAAGCGACGTAAACAGTGACGTAACGACGTCGTTCCCCGGGCGCTCTAGTCAGTGGAAAATCAAACAGGTTCTGAACGGGTTCGCAAGTTGAACCAGCTCCGAACCAACTTTGAACCAGCACCAGTTCCGAACCAGTTCTTTTTTCGGTGGAAAAGGGGTATGTGTGGTGTCAAATCTTGGAGGCTACTCTTACCCTAAAATAAAAAAAAATCAGTTTTATACTAAGCATTTTGGGGGCACTGACTGGTTACAGTAAATGAGAAGGAAATTTAATTTTAACACATGAGTGAACTGTTTTGGGAGAGGTATGAGCTTTTGCAGGTGAACCATGGTGTTGTGTCGAACTGTCCACGTTATTTTGGCTAAAGCACCAACAGTGTTGAGAACGTCCAGTCTGTTTCGAGAAATGATCCTAAGCAATTGAGAAGGATCTTTGCCATTTCAACTCATTCTCATCCCAATTTGTCATATAACTGACGTTTTGGGACGTCTTTTGACCATTCGTCAATATACGACTTTTTAGGGCCCCCTTAAACGTCGGTAGATGACGATCCCGGGTCGTCATACAACTGACGCTTTACCTTTAACGTCAGTTAGGTGACGAGTTGGGTTTAGGGTTAGGTTTAGGTCTGGGGTAGAGTTAGGATCCCATAACGTCATCTATACCGACGTTTAAGGGGGCCCTAAAAAGTCGTATATTGACGAATGGTCAAAAGACGTCCCAAAACGTCAGTTATATGACGAATTGGGATGAGAATGCGCTGGCCATTTTGGTGGCACTGACTCTTTAAATGAGAAATGAATTTAGTTTTGAAGCGTGAGTGAACTGTTTTGGGAGAGATATGAGCTTTCGCAAGTGAGCTATAGTGTTGTGCTAAACCGTAAGACTGTTTTGCCAAATGCTCTTAGAGTTTTGAGAATGTTATTTGTGTTTCAAGAAATGAGCCAAACCAATGGAGAAAAACTGTAAATACTTTTTGCAATCTCCTTTTTTCAAGATAACAGCACTGAGTCGTCTCCTACTGTATAATGCCATATGAGTTCGGAGAACAACGGACAAGTGATCAGAGACCACAGGCTGTCAGGTTTTGATTTTTATCTTGTTGGTATTTGCTAGAATCCATGATGCCATGTATCTGAACAAGGTGTCCAGGACTTCTGGCAGAAAATTAGGCCCAACTGTCAAAAGAAAAGAAACCACCATCTCCCATGCAGTTAAAATGCAAATAGGGTAGAGGAGGAGACAGAACATGAACTTATGTAGATTCATGACAGCACAATTAAAGTGGAAAACACTCATTTCAATCAGGCAGCAACGTCATTTATATGAAAATACAAAATGCATAATTTTATTTCAAATTCTATATATTTAAAAGTATAATTTCTAGTATAATTTCACTTTCACAGTGGCTCCTAAATACCTTATGAAATAAAGAAATAAACTGTCATGTTATCTTGCATTCGGATATCTGCTGTTTGGGAACGCAATCTTGAGAGATGCTTCTGGGAGTGAATTAAACCAAATCAATTTGATGACAGACTTTGGCTCAGGCCTTTCAGAATAATCAAACCAACATTTGACAAGCTGTGCAATGAAACTGGTCCACTGGTTAGTCCCGTTATCCAATCATATCCACTGTATAGGCAATTCCACGTGAGTTTGAGCATTGGGGGATTTATTCTGAAAAAGTGTTACCATCGCAGGTTATGCACGTCTTCCTTTCGGATAAAAAAATGTATCCATCTGTTTCCATTTTTATGCAATATTCCAAAATACAAAATTTACATAAAATAGGTGGATGGAAGACTGATCTCATGAAGTAGCGTATGACACGCCAATTCGTGTTTCCATTTTTGGCGTGCTATCAACACGCATAATCGCTTTTAAGCTTCTTTATGAACGCCGTTGACTTAACGTTATTACTGTATATATAAATATATGACTTACCTCAACCCCGACCCTAAACCAGCCCATTCTCATCCTTTAGCGTCTCATAAAACGCTATATGACAAAACAGCGCTATATTACGCACATGGCACCCTTTATCGTGAATATAACTTGCGAACCCAAGACGTCATAAATCCTTTAGCGTGAATATGACACGCAGACCCTACCCCACACCTAAACCCTCACAGCGCGTGTTATATTAACGATAACGGGTGCCATGTGCGTAGTATAGCGCCGTTTTGTCACATAACGTTCTATATGACGCCAAAGGATGAGAATGCGTTCCTAAACCTACCCGTCACTGGGGTTAATGGCATTTATGAGTGTTCCCCTACCATCCTAGGATAAAAAAAAAAGATCGCTCTCCAGATGTAGATCTACATTTTGCTTCGTTTCGCTCGGACTTTTGACGGCATGAACATACACGCGGAATCACAGACCTTAATGGCATAGGCATACGCATACACGCGGATAGCTCAAAATGTGTATAGATAACACGCCACTTGACTCGAAAGTGGTGTGTATGTTTATGCACAAGTCGACGAGGTCATGTTGTGGATGGAAATAATAGCTAATCCACCTTTACAAAACTAATGACAGTTCTAACCAATGTGTTTCAGATGACTGATATGCAAAATATCGGTAACGCTTCCTTTTACAGTCCAGTTACCCATGTAAATACTATGTACTTATTTTAGTAACTACAATTACTGGGTAATAACTAGTACTAACCCTGAACCTACCCCTAAACCTACCCCTGTTCCATGTACTTACCTAATATTAGCCAGTACTTTCTAGGTAAGTACACTGTCAGTACACTGTAAGTACTGTACTGTAAAAGGAAGCGTTACCAAATTATCTTTAATAAAATAGTTTACAACAATACATCATATTGTAGTTAAGTAGCAAGTTACATCTTTGTTAAATTGTTCATCTCACACCAGGGGTGTATTTCCCGTACATCGACGTAGCTCGATGCTTCATTACCTTAGCACCATAGTACGACGCATCGTTGATGAAATCAACTAGCTAGTCACGACTGTTTCCCGAAACCATATTGTCGCAAAGTGGTGTTCAACCACATTTAATATGTCACGCATGTGGTGGAGTAATAACTTATTTTAAAGGTAGCCTACAATATGTAAGATTTTTTCACCACCAGGGGTTGCCAACCTCTTACAATAACAAAGGCATATATTAATGACGTGTATTCCGCATTAAGCGGAATTATGGATCTTGTCGTCTAGCTGATGGATCTTTTATGGATGAGTGAATACATGGATGTTTTTAAACCTGACTGTAATATGAAGCAGGTGCGATTGCTGGACGTATAGCAGCGCATGCAACGCGAGTCCCGCAGATATAAAGGAATAAGGACATTTAATTCTACCGAATTACACGCTGAATTACTCACACAGGTCAGTTTATTAGAGGAATTAAACTTGAGGTAACGCAGGACTACTTCACTTGCTCTAACAGTTTCACTATCACACTAAACAGCATTTGTGTGTGTTGAATGTTGTTAGGTTGTTTGTTGGCTGTGTGAGACTAAGCTAGATTAACATTAGAGAATAACATACAGATCATATTCTAACTTTTCATCATGTTGAACTACATAACATTGATTAGTTGTATGTACATTGATTTGCTCACGTGTTTGCTCAAGTGACATGCAACACTCACGCCTCTGTCAAGTCGAAGTTAGTCGCGGACGTGGAGCTCTCGGCATCTCGAAAGATGTTGATCTTCGTTTTAGTGCTTTTTTGTCTCAAATTCTGCTTGCCATGGTCCATAATGTTTGAACAAAACCCTGCTAGGGACGCTCACACTGTTGAGCACGCATAACGGGCATAACCGACCCAGTTGTCTACGTCTGTCGCCATGGCTACTATTGAAGTACGAGGTCAAACCTGGCGGAAACCGGGGGTAACGTGGATATGACATCATTGACTGGTGACTCCTGCACACACGCCCCGTTTCCTTGGTTAAAAATCGCAATTTTCTCATGATTTACAAACATTTGGGAGTGGTTTTTGGATATTTTACTGCAAAAATCCTGCATAGTGAAACTGTTTGGGATCGAATTAATGCTAGATGTTTTGATGTAAATTACAGACATGGCATCTGAGGAATATTTCAAATTTTTCTCAGTTATTTCGCCTTATTTCCAGTTTCAATCATAGGCTCTTTCTTACATCTTGACAAACTCAAAGATGTAAAACACATTTTTGTATGTATTCTAAATAAGACACAGTTTGTACTGAATGTCAGCTAGCTTATTTTGCTTGAGATTTGGACAAGTCCTCATGTCATGCAATCTAGAAACTCTGCTTCTAACCCAACACATTCTCACCCCATGGCGTCACCTTTGACCATGCTTCAATATTTGACGTTTTAGGCGCCCTTTAGCGTCACTTACATGACGCGATCCCACGGCGTCATCTAACTGACGCTAAAGGAAAGCGTCAGTTAAAGGGTACCTATTTTGGGTTTTTGAAAATTGCCCTTCATGTAGTGTTTAACATAGATCTAAGTGAACGAAAACATCCTGCAAAGTTTTAAACATGAAAGTTCATCGTATACAAAGTTATTATCTCTCAAAAACAAGAGTCGACTCTGAGTCGCTGATATGAATCGTTCGAAGGTCTGAGAGCATGGAGGTTTGGACCCACCGCACCTTTTTGGACTTTGTCGTTTTTCGAGATCTGGGCTTCGGAAAACAATCATGTCGACGAGACGCTGTGTTTTGAAGTGCGACGCAAAAGCGAACTTTTTTCACCTGCCAAGTGAGGAGTATTTGAAGACTAAGTGGCTGCAGTTCATATATACAAGTACTGCTATACCACACAAGTATAGCCCAAACCTTGTTCTGTGTTCGCGTCATTTTGAAGATGATTGCTTCACAAACCTAAACGCTATAAAGTATGGATTCGCGAGCCGGCTCTATAGTAACGAGCTGAGGATCTGAGGTGTGTTAAATGAGGGAGACATATGCAGAGCGCTGGGTCTCGAGGACCGGAGTTGAGAACCCATTTAAGGTAATAAGAGTTCCGTTTTTCTGCACAGAGAATACCAATCACAACTGACTAGGTCATCTGACCAATCACCGCAGATTAGCGTCACGCAAAGGCGGGTTTTGCAAAAGAACTCGCTAAAACGATTCATATGGGAGTTGGTGGGCAATTCAGGTAAAAATAAATGCATATTATAAGACAACAAAAGTGTTTTTTGTCATTGCATGCTTGTAAAACTGTTGTTGGGGACTCCCAGAACAATATTAGGAACGTTTTAAATGACATAATAGGTACTCTTTAAAGGACGCGGTTAGGTTTAGGTGTGGGGTGGGGGTAGGGTACACACGATCCTAGGGCGTCATCTTACCAGGCCGAGAGCTGTCGTTCCAAACACACAACTTTGCGATGCTGTAACTATGGTTTCGGGTAACACCGACTTGTTGAACTATGCTCATTACGACGGAACTTGTAACCAATTGGATAACGATGCTTTCGGGAAATGCACCCCAGAGCATTGATTCAAAATTGGTCACGCTCATGCAACTAAAGGCTTTATCATAGTTGTACCTGCATGTTAAAGCAGCATAAAGTATGATTTCGACACCAACAAATCAGTAGTTTTCATTAACAAAATCATATTGCAGGTTATGTGATACACAATCCATGTCAAATTTGACTTAAACCCCCCGTTCACTTCGAAGCAGAGCATCAAACAGAGCAGAATTGTTTTTCTCGGTGGAGTTTGTTTATCTCAGAGCTCCACTGATCAAATCTGATCAAATCAAACTGATGGAATGATTAGTTAGCCAGTATTTTTCCTTTGATATTTCAAACAGCCAGCCAGCCCCTTTCATTTCTCTACGATGAATGACAACATTAAAGAGAAACAGACAGAGTTAGTTATCAAGCACCTACCTTGAAGGGAGACATCTGTTGAGTTTATTTAGTAGGCATAAAATATGAGCAAAGCCCTGTGTGTCATATACTCAGAGGGAGATCAAGGTTTGAGCTCAGCTGCTTAGAGAAGAAGCTCAGGCACTGAAAACTGCTTTATTGTCGCAATGCCTCAAAAGACAACAGATGTCAATGGTGGGATAAATTTAAACAAGAGCTAGAATAGTTCAATTTCCATACACAACACTTGAAGGTAAAGCTGTCTTCACTCTCTTTCTATTGTGAGTTTACATCGCTAGACTCAGAAATTGTTTCAATGGCTATTTTCTGCACATTTGCACAATATCCACTTTTTTCCCCTCTTTAATTTAATTAATTTATTTTTTTTACTATCATGAATTGGTCAATTCAACACAAGTCCTTTTCAAGTGGGTTAAAAATGCAAACTACTAGCATTTAATATAAATGTATATGGCTAAAATGTATACTATAATACATTTTCATTTACATAATTGCAAATAACATATTAGTGTTCCAAAAAAAAAAAAACCCCACAACATTCAGTTTGCAGGATAACTTACGATGTTTTGCATAAATGAATTATAGATGAATAAACCATCATTTGTCATTCTTATATTTATTGTTCAGCTGCTGAACAATAAATATAATAATGACAAATGATGGTTCAGATAGATAGAACATCAGCATTTTCTATCTATCTGTCTACCAGTTGTATTACCCCCCCAACCCCCCAATTTATAAATAAAATCAATTTTATAATGTTTTCCTGTTGTTATTGCAACCTTGTGTGACAATGTGGTCATTGCGTGTACTCCCAACTTAAAGGGAAAATAAATAAATAAATAAATAAATATATAAATAAATAAATAAATAAACAAATAAATAATCCAACATAGGGGTCATGACAAACATACTGTTATAAATACTAATTAATTGAATTTAATTAAAATTAATTCAATGCTAAATACCGGTCAGTTGACCTAAATATAAACCATATGTTATGTAAAAAAAAAAAAAAAAAAAAGTTGGTTAGTGTTCTGGTATTGTTGTTTCGGTAACACTTTAGAATACGGTTCCTTCGTTAATGAATAACTACACAAGAACTAATGAGTAACACAATATTAACAATCTATTAATTAACAAGAAACTCTGATTAATGAACTAGTAAGTAATTGCACACAGACGAAAGTAGTAGTTCACTATTAAGTAATCAATAACTACTATTTTTTAATACTTCCCAGAGAACTACTGAAAAAGTTTATTAACAATCTAGTAACTACTATCAACTAAAAGAAACTCTTATTAACGAATTAGTAAGTAATAGCTCACAGATGAAAGTGTTACTAGATACTTCTGTGGGAATTACTAATTATTTGGATTCGTATTATAAAGTGAAGATCATTGGAACTAACTAGTAATTACTCAAGTGTTACTAAAGACATTTTCTAAAAGTATACTAAAGTTCACCAAAAATCTCAAACGTTTGCACAAATCATGACTAAAACATGTAGTAACACTTGAGTAATTACTAGTTAGTTCCAATGATCTTCACTTTATAATACGGATCCAAATAATTAGTAAGTAATAGCTCACAGATGAAAGTGTTACTAGATATTTCTGTGGGTATTACTAATTATTTGGATCCGTATTATAAAGTGAAGATCATTGGAACTAACTAGTAATTACTCAAGTGTTACTACATGTTTTAGTCATGATTTGTGCAAATGTTTGAGATTTTTGGTGAACTTTAGTATACTTTTAGAAAATGTCTTTAGTAACACTTGAGTAATTACTAGTTAGTTCCAATGATCTTCACTTTATAATACGAATCCAAATAATTAGTAATTCCCACAGAAGTATCTAGTAACACTTTCATCATTGAGCTATTACTTACTAATTCGTTAATAAGAATTTCTTTTAGTTAATAGTAGTTACTAGATTGTTAATAAACTTTTTCAGTAGTTCTCTGGGAAGTATTAAAAAAAATAGTAGTTATTGATTACTTAATAGTGAACTACCACTTTCGTCTGTGCGCTATTACTTACTAGTTCGTTAATCAGAGTTTCTTGTTAGTTAATAATAGTTACTAGATTGTTAATATTGTGTTACTCATTAGTTCTTGTGTAGTTATTCATTAACGAAGGAACCGTATTCTAAAGTGTTACCGTTGTTTCATTAGATTATAAACATGCTAACATTAAACTCTTTTGGAATCAGCATGCATCATGCGTGACTTTTTCAACCATCTCGATTATGGTGTTTCACACTTGTTAGAATGAAGGTTTCTGCCTGGGCATCTGACAGTGAGGCAGCTCATGTTTTGGAACAGAGTATATGTCTCCCCCTAATGTCATTTCTTTATAAACCCCTCATGCCATGTCTTTATCTTTGGGTTGTTTGTTACATTTTAGTGGTCTGGCACTAGAGTGTAGATAAACGTCGTAAACAGATCTTTACGAATGAATAAATTCACCTCCACTGGCACTGTGCCATTGGCAGACGTTAATAAACTGATTCATGGTGTAATGCACTCTCTCTCGGGTGCGGCCGTAGCCCTTTTATGCTGGCTGTTTATGTGCACTGTTATTTCATAGAGTCAGCTGAAAAGGGCTATCCGCAGGCAGATGATAAATTATGTTTTTCACACTCTAATTTATAGAGGTGGGCTTGTGTTGCTTGAGCAATTTTTATTTTCCCTTTCCAGTAGCGCAGAAGGTTAGCAACGAGACTTCAGCCTTCACGGCCATCACTCCTGTTAGTGCCGCGAGGAAGAGTAAGATTCTAATTTCTGATCATGAGGAGTGTTTTGCCGTAGCAAAGAGAGAGTTACAGAAATTGCCAGAGTTTAAAGGAAAATAATGCCCCCTTTGCCACAGTCAAGAATGTATTCCATCATAGTGAAGGCTGGTAATGATAAATTATTGCCTTCAAGCCACAGGCTTTGTGTGTGTGTTTTTGTGTTTAGTGGGTGTAAAAGAGATACTGTTTTGAAAATTCTGAGTAAAATTAAAGAGACTTTTTGGTAACACTTTATTTGAAGGGGTGTGCATAAGACTGGCATGACACTGTCATAAACATGACATAACACCTGTCATGAACATGAAGGAGTCTTTATGAATGTTTATGACTTTTGTCATTAATTGTGACATTCGGTAAATTATGACACTTCTAATGCAAAGTTGACATTGTTTAAAATGTCTTTGTTATGACAACTTGACATTAACCAAGACAAAAATGTCTTGATTATGACAACTTGACATTAACACAGACAGAAATGTCTTTGTTAAGACTACTTGACATTAACCAAGAAATCATAACCTGTCACAAATATGTCATAACAGGTCTAATTATCAAACTTAAAGAAGTTATTTAGCTTTGCGTTAACATTACATTACCCTGTCATATGTGTTTGGTTTTGACTTTGGGCGTCATGACACCATAACTCTGTCATGAATATTTTACTTGTCCTCAAGTAAAGTGGAACACATTGTACTAGTTATAAAGATATCATTAAGGGTTATTACACTGTCAAATGCTGTCAAAAAACAGTGTCATTAATATTTTCCCTTACCTCAAGTAAAGTGGAACACGTTGGACTAGTTATAAAGATATCAGGTTGACAGCTTATGATTTTTTGGTTAATGTCAAGTTGTCATGACAAAGACATTTCTGTCTTTGTTAATGTCAAGTTGTCATAATCCAGACTTTTTTTGGTCTTTGTTAATGTCAAGTTGTCATAAAAAAAGACATTTTTGTCTTTGTTAATGTCAAGTTGGGTAACACTTTATTTCGATAGTCCACTTTAGACATTCTACTAACTAACTGTCATTAGAGTATTAGTAGACTGTCAGTTTAATATCTGCTAACACTTTATTTTGTTGGTCCCCCATCAGACATTCAACTGACTATAAGTAACTTGGCGAATACAAGTAAACTTATTCTCCTAACCCAAACCCTAACACCTAACAGTCTACTGACAGTCTACCATAGTCTACTAATACTCTAATGACACTTACTTGACATGTAGTTGAAAAGTTACTTATAATTAATAGAACGTCTAAAGTGACTATCAAAATAAAGTGTAACCTCAAGTTGTCATAACAAAGACATTTTAAACAATGTCAACTTTGCATTAAAAGTGTCATAATTTACCGAATGACACTTAATGACAACAGTCATAAACATTCATAAAGACTCCTTCATGTTCATGACAGGTGTTATGTCATGTTTATGACAGTGTCATGTCAGTCTTATGCACACCCCTTCAAATAAAGTGTTACCGACTTTTTTTTTTACAAATTATATTAAAATGAGTTATGTCGCTTTTCTGTAGTAAAAGCAAAAAAAAAAATAAAAAAAAAATCCTACAAATAATGTGGGGGAAAAAAGTCTAATTTTAATATATATATTGTATTTTTCACAAGTATTTCAAAATTCTGAATATTTAATTATAATTATTACACATAAACAAAAAGCAATTAGGAAATCCCCATTAGCTTTTGTTTTTACCTTGCTGTAGCTCAAACAATATAGCATGGAATTAGGAATGCCAAAATTGATAAAATGTAAATGTGTATACTGAATGTAAGTACTTATAATATTAAGTAATAACAAAAATAGGCACGGAATCATGGGGAAATTCCACCATTCCATTCGAGAATCAATGACTACGTTTACATGCAGCCAATTTTCGGGTTATGGTCGGGTTAAGGTCACTTTTCGGGTTTCTGAAACATTAGGAATAACCCGTTTACATGCGTGAGCATTGAGAGTTTCTCCTGTATACATGGAATTGCAATATCCCGATGTAAACGGCGACGCGCGGTTAGCGTTTAGACGCACGGGCAACCTTAAGATGCAAAATGCGTCATTTCCGATTATTCTTCCTGTATCTAAAGACAACAACAACAGCAGAATGCGGATAATGAATAGTTCGGGGCAGATAGCGATCGCCTTTGTTTGCGCTAAGATGCTGGTAACGTTACTGAGCTCGCTCCAAAAGTATGCTGTCCTGCGTCTCGCCTGGTCTCGCCATGTTTACTTCCGGTATACAGCACGCGGATTTTTGTATGCGCCGAGAAGTTTCTCTACTCAAAAGACCAAGATTCCTTGCGAATAGAACATGCGCAGAACACAAATCGCTATGGGGATATGCCGATACGCGTTTACATGACCAAAAATTCGGGTTAGAAAAGGGGTACCCCAGGTATAATATCCCGGTTTTTAAAATCCGGGATATGAGCATTTTTCGGGTTTTTTTCGGTGTTTACATGGACGTTCGCGACCGGGTTATTGCTAATATCCCGGTTTTGAACGGGTTATTGGCTGCATGTAAACGCAGTGAATGTCGCACAAGCTCTTGGGTGAAAGAGAGAGACAAAGAGGAGAAACCAGCCTGCTCACTCTCCTTAGCCTCGAGCTCGACATCCAATTAGCAGGCCTCGGATTCATGAAGGCCCTCGGTCGCTTTGAGAGTGACGGGGAGAGTGGACAAATCTTTTGCGAAGCAAGCAAGCCTCGCGCCGAGAGTTTCAAGCTTACACTTCTCACAAAACTTGCAGATAAGCACCATGAATAGACATGCGTGCATGTGACAGGCCAAGGCAACAAACCACTTGTTCTGATAAAGAAAATCTGATGAACAGATGGTGCGTTAACAGGTTAAGTATGAATGGTGTTGCGCCACTGAGGAGGCATCCTCTTCATCAGCCAATGAATTGGTGTGATTCTATATGGGTGCAAACAATCCGCACCACCCAATGTTGTTTCCCATTACGTCCTCGCTGTTGAGTGAACCTGTGAAAGAGAACAGTTGCAAAAGCTTCTCTGCAAAAGAGAACAGTTGCAGAACGTGCAAAAGCGAGTGGGCGTTGATACTGTTTCCTATGCAATAATGTTAACCAATCGTAACAGTGGCCATTTCAGAAAAATGGATAATTTCAGATAGAAGGTCAGAATGAAGGTTACAAGATATATATATATATATATATATATATATATATATATATATATATATATATATATATATATATATATATATATAATTAACATTTCTTGTCTTTCAGTGTTAGTTTGTTTACTTGTGCATAGTTCTCCTATTACATGCTGGACTGGGATGCACTTCACTTTTTTGAACACAAAACATTAGGGAAAATGTAAATCCCTGAAAAGCTTAAAATCCCTGAATTTAATTGCTAGCAGATTAATTAACCTTGCCCTGATAAGCAGATGTTGGGTTCACCTGAATAGAATGCTTGGCTGTGGCCCCATCTGTCACAGCCATGTTTCTAGGAATGGAAGGGCTGGACAACAACTTGATGACTTCCAACATTTACTTCCATCTTAGTCAAACATGCTGCTTCCTCTATAGCTCTATATCCTCGTCCCACTGACCACAGTGAGGTTAAAGGGTCATGCAAATACTTTGTGAAACTTGTAAAACATTCTAATAGCCACTAATAAAATACATATTCATTAACGGTTCCAGTGTTGCCAGATTAGGTGGTTCTGAATTTAATTGCATGGTTAAAAATTGTTTTGGGCGGGTGGACAAAATTTAACCTGGTTTGATTTTCAAACATAAAAATTGTATAGACTAATTGGTTAACTAAAACAACTCAAGTGTGCATGTACTCTATGAAATGGTCAGCATGACGTTACTAAGGCTATGTTTACACGGAAACGATTCTGAAGAGAAAACGCAAAAGTGGCGTTGCATTATCACTTTTTATTCTGCGTTTAGACGAGCGTTTTGGGTGTGAAATCCGTGCAGATGGTGACGCAAAAGTCTGTGACATTCAATGTTGTATGCACTCAAAGCGGCTAAGAGTGCATACTACAACACCAAGCCCGCACGTCTGCGTACAACCTTCACTGTCAAGCAGACCTTTGCGTTTTTACCCTTTACATGGGAACGAGGCGGTGGAGCGTTTTTAAGATTTCCACTCTGGAGGGTGGTTTCACTTTTTTATGTTTTTAAGCCCCAAAAACGCCGTCGCCGAGTAAACGAAAGGCACATCTGATAAAATATTTTTACGTTTTCACCCGCGAGCGTTCTCGTGTAAACAGGGCCAAAACTGCAGAGTTGAATGGTTTTGGTGTTTACATCACAAACGAGCACACACTTTAAAGGGATACTCCACTTTTTTTGGAAATACGCTTATTTTACAACTCCCTCAGTGTTACCATTTTCTAATCCCATCCGATTTTCTGATATTTAGAAGAATATCAGTAACCAGACAGTTTCTGGTCCCTTTGACCTCCATAATATGTTTCCTTCCTACTATGGAAGTCAATGGGACCAGAAACTGTCTGGTTACTGATATTCTTCTAAATATTAGAAAATCGGCTGAATGGATTCGAAAACGTTAAAACCCAACTGTTTAACTCTGAGGGAGTTGTAAAATGAGCCTATTTCCAAAAAAAATGGAGTTTAAAGGTTCTATAAGCGATGTCGGGGCAAAACATTTTTTGTCACGTACAGCAAACGTCTCCTCACTGTCGGCTAGCTGCCTGTCCCCTAAACACACTGTAAAAAAACGCGGTCTCTGTAGACACCACAGGCTCCACAAACGGCAACAAAAACAATCATGTCTTACCCGGACCACGAAACCTAACAAACAGTGTTCCAGCCAATCACTGGCAAGAAGTATTTGAGGGTGGGTCTGGGGGTTAGTGCGCATGCACATGTCGGCTAGCTGCCTGTCCCCTAAACACACTGTAAAAAAATGCGGTCTCTGTAGACACCACAGGCTCCACAAACGGCAACAAAAACAATCATGTCTTACCCGGACCACGAAACCTAACAAACAGTGTTCCAGCCAATCACTGGCAAGAAGTATTTGACGGTGGGTCTGGGGGTTAGTGCGCATGCACATGAAGGGGGTGTGTGTGTGAAGGAGAGACAAGCGTCAGAGGGAAGTTTGAAAAATGCCCGAGACACGACCAAAGAGACGTCGTTCTGAAGAACAAATTAAAAAGAAGAAGGAGTCGGATAAAGAACGTGCGAAGTTCCGAATTTACATCGGTAGCAAAGCTTTTGAACGATGGCGAGAACTCCGGCGGCAGAAAGGCTTCCAGTCCGACGGTTACAATTATTTCAGGAAGCACGGAAGGGAGGGGGAGGAGATGAGACGCGGAGGAGGTAGGGTCTAGCTAGCCTCCGATTTGTTTGAAAATATTGCGAACGTCAACACCACCAGGATCGCTTATAGGACCTTTAAGCCAACCAAGAGCTATAGCAGACAGATTAATGATACATGAGTGATAAGAATTCAGATTCTGAATTCATAGCCGCATATTCAAGTGGTCGTTATGCCAAAGTGGCATACATATACAGTTAGTTTAATCTTCAGAAAAGAGTGGGAGAGTGACCCGACTCTCAACTTGAATTACACCTGTGGTGGGAGATGGCTCGAATGCTCTTTGTAAACAGCTGTGATTCCAAAAAACTTAATTGCAATCGAATATGGGAGAACTCCTGTCCATCGTCATGTGCACACTGGCCTGACCAGGACCTCTGCAACATTTAAACCACCCACACTGAACTCTGTATACTCGAATCAACGATTAATCAGTTTTGACTGTGTAAAGTTGGGCATTATCTTCTACAATATGTACTGTAATTCAAGAAAGACGTACGAGTTCTGTTTGAAGTTAAAGCGCAACAATGTTATTATTGTCAATTTGACATTTATTTGAACACACATGACACATTTTTTGTCGTTCATGGTGTGTGCGAGGCTTAAATGCTTTCAATTCGTGACTGTAGTCATGGTGTTTGCAAATATTTGACACTTTAATAGTTTCTACCTGTTTGGGTAGAAACATTTTGTCATTTGTTCATTTTTTACTGCATTTGCCATCTGTTTTTGTTCGATGTAAGGAGAATTTATTCATTTTTATAATTGTATTTTATCATCATTATTTAGTTTTAAGGAGGTGAATGGGATTATACACCTTGGATGTCATGGCAATATAAATTATATCACATTCTTTTGGCACTGAATGATTTGGGTTGGTTTTCGAGATACGTTTGGCAGGAAATCTTTGACAAGATCTGGAAACACTGCATGGTTCATAAATAAGTCATTTTTTCCTCAAACAAAATGAGACAACATGTCTTACAACAGCTTTATGACAAAAACACTTAAAATGCACTGGTATACAAGGTCAAGTGATGCATTTTATTTGTTTATTTTTTTTTTTTGTGCATGTTAACTTTAAGTTTACCTTGATTTTACCCTTCATAACATGATACAAGATTTTTTTTTTTTTTGTTTTGTATAGTCTAACTCCTGTTTGGAATGTGCTGGTTTATAAGGACAGCTATAACAGACTTTTTTTTTTCTCTCCATTTGTCTCTGTCAGACCTAGACACAAATGACGGCAGTAAAATTCTATCTACTCTCCGCCAGCTAACCTGTTGCCCTTTGTTTTGCACTTCTGAAGGGCAAAAATAATGATTTCTGATTTGGTATGCATTTTCCCCTCGCTCTCCCCCATGCGCCGTCTCTACTTGTGGAGTGAGACAAGAGGATTTCAGGGTTATTAGAAGTCTTCGCTGTGCTCTGCCAGTACTGTAGATTTTATGAAAAGAACTGAGAGAAGGTGAAATAGACATGGCACTGGAAAAACAAGTCGGTACGTTCAAACAAACACCACAGTAATAAATATCTGTTGAATAATTACATCTGCACTGCTGGAGTGCTGGAGTTTTCAGGAAACAAACACTATCAGATTTAATTTGTGGTGAAGTTTGTATGCCTTCCTTGACCACAATTCCTTCCTATTATATGAGACATTTCAAGTTTATATTAAAAAGGAAACTGCAATGTGACTTACAATTGATCAGTTTGCGTTTCCTGGGAATCAAACCCAGGACTTGTGGCCAATGACTCAATTCTCAATATAACTGAAGCCACATAAACGTGAATTCAGGTTATTTGGGACACTTTTCCCTTGTCATCTCAATGGGAAAGACTGTTAGGTTAGGGTTAGTATAAAACGTTGACATGTACTTGCAAACTTGCATAACCACAATTATTTTGCTCAAATTATAATCACGTATATTAATCACGATTAACATTCAGATATTCCAGAGAAAGAGAATTTAACACATACAGAGACAATCTGTTACTGTTCAGCCTGAACAAGTTTATCACTGCTATTTGTGTACTTGATGGCGATGAAAATGTGGTATATTGAACTGCCTTGTCTTGTCATCTTGACAGCTTTTGTGTTTGTGTTTGCCTCACAGAGATTAATTGTCTCTGTGTCGCTGGCTGACAACAGTGTTTATGAGTGGGAAAGCCAGAGAAGTGAGACGTCAGTATTTCATGTACACATTCTCTCTCACACTATACTTTTCATTTCCCTCTTCCTCACCTACACATTTTCATTTCCACTTGCAGGTCCTTCTTAAAATGACTACAGCAATGGTTCTTGTGATTATCGACACATAGATACAGAGATAAGAGAACTAGGCCTAAGCCCAATATACAATTCTGTTCATGACAATAAAGTCCCTTAAACAAAACTTTCATCGAGTTTATCCAATCAAGCTGGTAAAATTTAGCAAAACCAGTAGAGATTGTATCAACCTTGGTAAACTTGTTTGGGTGGACTGAGATAGACATTATGCACTCAGACTTCCAGAAACTGCACCAAGCCAGCCAATCAGATTATAGCTCGATGGATCTTTATTTATTTTTTTACTTTAGCCATTACATTTATAACCATCACTGGAACAATGATTTAAAACATCCACAACTTATAAGCCATTACGCTGAACGTATTTGTTGTCTACAATGCAGCATATAATCAATGAATGTCATTCCAGACTGATCTCATGAAGTAGCGTGTGTATGACACGCCAATTCGTATTTCCATTTTTGGCGTGCTATCAAGACGCATAATCGCTTTTCAGCGTGTTTATGAACGCCATCGACTTAACGTTATATAAATATATGACTTACCTCAACCCCATCCCTAAACTTAACCGTCACTGGGGTTAATGGCATTTATGACTGGACATTTGACGCGTGTACAGACACGCGAAATGACGCGAACGTTAATGGCATAGACATATACGCATACACCGCGGATACACGCGGATAGCTCAAAATGCGTAGAGATAACACGCCACTTGACTCGAAAGTGGCGTGTATGTTTATGCAAAAGTCATGATGTCATGTTGGTCATTCACACATTACGACGCGACCAGCAGTTGGAACGTCCAGTAGATACCTAACCGCCAGCCACTGGCAACATGCAGTGATAAACTGAATGCAGCTTTAGTATAAAAACATTACAATTACGGATTATATAAAAACAAATGAAGCTAAACTATACTGTGCCTGAGCTTGTGTCATCTGTACCTGTGCCTGAGCCAGTGTCGTCTGTTCCTATGCCGCTGGAGCCGGTGTCATCTGGTCCTGTGCCTGAGCGGGTGTCGTCCGTTCCTGTGCCTGAGCCATGGTCGTCTGTACCTGTGTCTGAGCCGGTGTCGTCTGTTCCTGTGCCTGAGCCAGTGTCGTCTGTTCCTGAGCCTGAGTCGGTGTCGTCTGTACCTGTGCCGGTGTCGTCTGTTCCTGTGCCTGAGCCGGTGTGGTTTGTTTCTGTGCCTGAGCTGGTGTCGTCTGTTCCTCTGCCTGAGCCGGTGTCGTCTGTTCCTGTGCCTGAGCCGGTGTGGTTTGTTTCTGTGCCTGAGCCGATGTCGTCTGTTCCTGTGCCTGAGCCGGTGTCATCTGTTTCTGTGCCTGAGCCGGTGTCATCTGTACCAGTGCCTGAGCCGGTGTCGTCTCTTCCTGAGCCCGAGCCGATGTCGTCTGCTCCTGTCCCTGAGCTGGTGTCGTCCATTCCTGAGCCTGAGCCGGTATGGTCTGTTCCTGTGCCTGAGCCAGTGTCGTCTGTGCCTGAGCCGGTGTAGTCTGTTCCTGTGCCTGAGCCGGTGACGTCTGTTCCTGTGCCTGAGCCGGTGACGTCTGTTCCTGTGCCTTAGCCGGTGTCGTCTATTCCTGAGCCAGTGTCGTCTGTTCCTGTGCCTGAGCTGGTGTCGTCTGTTCCTGTGCCTGAGCCGGTGTGTCTGTTCCTGAGCCGGGGTCGTCTGTACCTGTGCCTGAGCCGGTGTCGTCTGTTCCTGAGCCGGTGTCGTCTGTTTCTGTACCTAAGCCGGTGTCGTCTGTTCCTGAGTCTGAGCTGGTGACGTCTGTTTCTGTGCCTGAGCCGGTGTCGTCTGTGCCTGAGCCGGTGACGTCTGTTCCGGTGCCTGAGCCAGTGACGTCTGTTCCTGTGCCTGAGCCAGTGACGTCTGTTCCTTTTCCTGTGCCTGAGCCAGTGAAGTCTGCTCCTGTGCCTGAGCCGGTGTCGTCTGTTCCTGTGCCTGAGCCGGTGTCGTCTATTCCTGAGCCGGTGTCGTCTGTTCCTGTGCCTGATCCAGTGACGTCTCTTCCTATGCCTGAGCCGGTGTCGTCTGTTCCTGTGCCTGAGCCGGTGTCGTCTGTTGCTGTGCCATAGCCGACGTCGTCTGTACCTTTGCCAGAGCCGGTGTCTTTAAATGCTGCTATGTGAATAGTTGTGCTTAGGATCACTGATATGGTGAAAATTAATTTAGGTCACATAAATTTAACTTATAAAGTCTCTCTAGCACATTGGTGCATCAGTGCTATTAAAAATGCTTTTGTGGGGAAAGCTTTTGCAGCTTTTTTTTTCAAAGAAAAAGGGTAAAAAGAAAGAAATTTCCCCAGGGCTTATGATTTTGAGTCCACACTGCAGCCTATTCTGACCTCAGGCCGTCTGCCTGACACTTAATCCACAGTTTGTTTTATTCATATGTCCCATTTAGGGGTTATCTGAGATGTAGTGGCAGTGTCAAAACTCTGCATGTCTTTCAAAGATTCGATGTTACTAATCCAGTGATTATTTCATACTCAAACTAAATCACATGTTTTATCCTTCTAGTACCCTTTTTAACAGAATTTCATTGCCAGATGGACTGATTAAAACACCTGTATGGCATACTATAGGACATTGTTTAAATACACCCAATCAGATTGAATATATCTCAATAGAGGTATGCTTTCCAGCTTTGTCTGCAATGGACCCTTAACACGTTTGGTACACAAAGGTAAACTAATAACCTTTGGGCCGGCAAGTTTCAATCCCTTAAATAGCCAATGGAGTGATCCAGCTCTCAGATTTAATCAAAAATATCTTAATTTGTGTTCCGAAGATGAACAAAATTTGTATGGGGTTGGAACATCATGAGGGTGACTAATTACTGACAGAATTTTATTTTGGGGTAAACGATCCCTTTAATAGTGTGTTACTCATTTGTTCCTCTGTTATATATTAATGAAGGAAAGTGTGACAAACAAATCCACTCTTGCTTTTTCACAGCTTGCTGGAGATCTGACAATTTAAAATTTAACAAGCGCATCCAAAAACAGTCAAATGTTTTGTAAAAACCCCCCATGTCCCTTTTTTTGTGATGCATCAGAGCAATTGAAAGGGTTTTTTTCCGCTCTAAGCTCCAACACATGCTCCCTTTTTCTTTCACAGTTGTCACTGTATACTGTGTGTGTTTCCCACTTTTTTGGTACTTTTAAAATCACCCTTCCGTGACAACACTATCTGCAATGCTTTTCATGTGATCAAAGTGGCCAATGACTTCTGTGTTAAAAGCTGTATTGAAATCAAGACATATGCAATGGTATAGGCTAATTAAAAATATTATTTAGTATAATATATTGGTAATGAATAAATGTTCTATATATTTAACATCATTGTGTCTTTAAAGGGGTGGTAGATTCCAGGTTCACTTTTTTGATTTAAATAGTGTGTAATGTTGCTGATGGTGCATGAATAGTATCTGCAAAGTTGCAGCGCTGAAAGTTCAATGTAAGCAGAGATATCGTCATTTAAAAACCAGGAAGTGTAAACGCCTACAAAAACGACTCGATTGGGACTACAACGGGTTATGGTACGTCACTAACCCGCACATTTGCATCAACCACTCCCTTCGGAATATGCAGGAAAGGGCATGTGCATATTTCTGCAGCACGTCGAGTGAGTTGTGTTCACGCAGCTGTCAGGTCTTCTGTGTTTCGAGCTTCCCACGGATGCTATACTTCATCAACAATGGATACAATTTATGTTTGATTATGTTCCTGAAAGTGACGATCGTAATCTAGCTCTCTGTGCTGCGCATTTTACGGAAGACAGCTTCTAGAATCTCCACGAGATCAATGCAGCAAGAAACTTTTAATAAACAATGAAGCTGATCCAACTTTAAAACCAGAGGCAGCAGTTGTTGGACCACAACCTGGAAGTAGGCTAAGACTTAATCGTTTTAAATGTATTTGCATGTATAATTCCAGACGTAACGTTAGCCTGTGTTTTATTTATGTTTTATTTTTTCAAAATGCCAGCGATGGCTTTCTAGCCACTAGGCTACTAGTTATGCTAGTATTTTGTGTCTACGACAAACGCGTACAAACATTATGGACCTGAATTTTGTATAAGTACTAATGTTTTAAACATATTTTTTTATGTATATATGCTTTATGACGTTATTTTCGATTTGATCAAGAACGTAAACTTGCCACCGCTGTTTGTGCTTAACATTAGTAGCCAGTCAGTTGATCAGTTGCTATCGTTGCCAGTCAGATGCTATTGTGTAAAACAAACGTGTATATGGTTAAAAAATATGTCAACTTATCATTCAGAAACGTTTAGTAAGAGCCGTGTGTGGTGTGGTTCTGTTTGACTCGCTTCATCGCGGCTTTCTCGGTCTGATTCAGCCTCACTGATACTGCAGCTCGACACCATTATTTACATCTGGACCGGCGTTTCCCAGTAAGGTAATACGTTAACCTTCCGGACAACGTGAGCGACAGTTTAGCCAATCACAACACACCCGCCCAAACGAACCAATCTGAGCCAACGACGTGTTTCTGAGGGAGTGTTTTCATAGAATCAGGAAGTAAACCGCTCGTTCAGGGGACAGGGGAGAGCGCGGCTGACGATAAAGTTGAAGTTTATGAAAAATAAGACTTTTTAAAAAAGAAAAACCATGAATACATGTTATATTGCACCCCATAAACACAATCACGCAAAGAAAAAGAGGACTAAACCACCCCTTTAACTATTGCTTTAATTTTATAGAACAAGTAAGCCTTTCGAGGTTGTGTTCTACATTGTACCTAGGATAGGCCAGTTTTTGCTTTGCTGTTTACATAACATTCCTTCAGCATGGTAAAATAACTCTAAAACATGGCCATGCGTGGCTTATGGCTTTAATTTGTTATATAGTAGTACCTCTTCTTACTCATACTAGTCGTGTGGGCAGCTTTGGAAAGTGGCACTGGTATCAGGGTCCTTAGAGAGGTTATTATAGTGAAAACCCCAAGCTGTCACATTTATATGACACAAAAAGCAGGACCAGAGGCATTAGGTGCTGTGTGCATCATTGTGCTGTCTCTCTGGGCTGTAATGTGAAGAGATTAGTGAGTTCTCCAATGATTTCTTGATATTCTTCCACATATTCGGTTGTTTGACCAGACACATTCGGCTCTGGACACTTTGCCTCCATAGAGTTAACCTTGAAAAAAATCCTTGACTTTCCATTAGACCAGAAAAAGCATCATGGCAGAAGTCATCCATGGTCATCAATCCTGTGTCCCTGGTCGAAAACAAAGTGAGGTTATTTTTCACACACAAGGATACCGTTACGTCACTGCTCTGACACGGTTGGGTTGAAGATCCAAATGTAGCTTTTTTGGGACAATCCAGAATCGTAATCCATATAACAAGAAAAGGGACAAACACAAGGCAAACAATCCAAAACAAGGTCAACGAAACTCACGCAAATAGAGTAAATCAGAACAATGGTCAGATGTCACTCAGAATTTCAGTGGAACACAAATACAAGACTTCGCAAGGAATGAGAATATTTTGGCAGAGCTAACCAAATAATGAAACACAGCTTAATGTAATCACACATTATGCAATAGATACTGGGAAATGAAGTTCATAGCACAGGAGATGGAAGAAGTGCCCTCTGGTGGTGATCGTGTGCGTTGCAGCTGGCAAATGTGACAGGAACACATATCTTCCATGAATTGAATGTGCCAATGCTGGTCTTTTGTTACTTGACAATAGCCTCTTTTCCACCATTGGGCCAACCTGGTTTTGCTTCTTAAAGGGGCACTCCACCCATTTGCATTAAGATTTCCATTGTTAGAAATGCTATTGAGTCATACTATTGAATAGTCATAAAACACTCTCTCATTTTCCTCTAAGACGAGAGAAATCCGCTATTTACCTTTTTCACTTCCTCCTACAATGACGGTAAAATTGTAATTTGCACGTCATCTAGGAGGAAGTGTAAGTGGGGGTGGGGGGGATTTCTGTAAAGACAACAAGCACTAGTTCCCTAACCTGACTCCGCCAGATGGATTTGCTCCGCATATCCATCTGGAAACCTTCCGTTGAAGTAATTTTGGTAAGGGGCGAAAATACTGGTTAGCTGAATTGGCCTATGTTGGTGATAGACGGGCCAAATCAACCAATCAGATCAACGAAGCATATGACGTACCGTAACTCTTGCCGAAACCAGTCGGGAGAAGAGCAAAAACATCTTTTCCTCTGAGAAAAGCCTCCAGAGCAGTGTTTTGCTCTTCTTTCAGTGAAGAAATACTCTGTAATTCCGATAAAACTTGCTCGATAGCCACGCTGATGCTAGTTTCATCCGCTGAAGCCGCCATGTTCTTTAGACTGAACTGTCGCGCTTCTCGTTGCGTCACACCTCAACCCGCCTCAAAGCCAACGCTGATTGGACGTTCGTTTGGTGAACTGCTCCCAAATTTTCTTTAACGGAGAGTGTCCAGACTGATCTGCGAGTGAAACCTTGAAAGCTCGCGAGATCAGGATGGTCTCGCGAGGCTACTAGTTCCCTCCCTTTCAAACCCGCCCATAGGAGGTTGGACCTAATGCGGACCAATAACAACAGACCAGAAACAGACCAATAACAGATCAGTGCCAGTGTGTTTGACTTCACTGGCAGAAACTTTTTGAAAATATGGACTGAATAGCCTACGCGGACGGATGCTTTATGGATAGGGTTGGGTAGTGAAACATGGTGCCAATAGTAAACGGTAATAACCAGGGGTGGGTTCCCGAAAGCATTGTTAGCCAACTATGGCCGTAAGTTGGTCGCAATTTCCATTGAACTCTATCGGGAACGACGTAACTTGGGACCATAGTTGGCTAACGATGCTTTCGGGAAACACACCCCAGACCGAATAAGAACGAACATTTCGGTTCCTGAGTCTCTGTGTCATGAGGTCCACACACACGCAAAGTCTTTTGCTCTCTCTCCCTTGTGCTCTTAGGTTGAGCACGCATTATCTGATTTCATTGTGCGAAATGATTTCCAGGTGGTAGCGTAGAGTGGAGCTCAACTCTAGTCTATATTGATGGGCGGAGTAGTGGGGCCTGTGGAGCTGAGGATTGCAATGCACTATGGGGATTGTTGTCTACGATCCACAATCACTAAAAAGTCATTTTCTGCCTTTTATCAGCCAAGAAGGACGCAAATTAGAAAATTTATGATATTATTCTACTACATATATGACCCACTTTCATGTCTCCACCAGTGGAATTATTCTAACAGTTCCATATTGTGCCGATCCGACCCAGCTGGTACAGATATGGTTTAATTTTCCAGTGTAGGGATTATAACACAGCTCTTTGGAATGCAATGCAAATCAGTCATTGATTTGGTAATGCAAGAGTTTACAAACGTTATGAGATGTGACCACCTTCGCTCAAATACTGTGCCTGCCAAGCTACAGAGAAACTGGCAGCCATACAACAGACAAGTGAACAATTCTGAGTGGCGACATCACTACACTCATTCTACCAGCACGGCTAGCCGATGGTGGAGAATTCTGGGCCGAGAATAATTTGTAATCATGCAATGCTAAAGTAGGAATATAATGGTTCCATCCTTAAATTCTTAGAACCATTCAGTCCAACAGTGGGAAAGCGGCTAATGTACAAGTTTGTTTTGCTGGTGACAGGTTGCTTTTCTACCTTTTTTCAGGAGTGTTGCAATCAAATAAAAGAAAATAACCCATTATAATCAGTGTTTCTGTCTACACTAGATGAGAAGTTGCGCAACGAGTCCCCAACAATAAACTGATCTCTCATCGTATTTACGACGTACACCTTGCTTGAGCCACTTCTGACACAAAGGACAAATGGATTTGCAACAGGTGCTTTGACACGGCTAGTACAGACAGCCTCAAACTGTTTTGGTGCGATGACACACATTAACTGACGTGGCTAGTAGGGGTGGGACGATACAGGTACCTCATCACGATTCAATTCTGTGGCGATATGTGGTCCACGATATGATATCATTATTCGCGATATCTACGATATTCAATATAACACTGCATAAATCTCGTGCGAACTGCTCGGCTCGGTACAGACGGTTTATAGCGTCGAGTTTCTTAACTTTTTGCCGACGGAAGGAGAGCCAGAGAGCCGCTTTGCCATGCTTTCATTGTTTTGATTTCGTCATTGTAGCTGAAATGACGGGTTGGGGGGTTTGTGTCGCCCAGATTTGCTCCCACTGGTCTGCATTTTCACCAGACATACTTTCTTCTCTCACACACAAACAGAATTTTAAACCAAATATGTAAAATTCCATGAAATTCCGCGTTAACATTCCGCGTTAATTGGCCAATTCCGCAATTCCATCCGAGATTCCGTGATTCGCGGAAATCATAGGGCCCTAAGTGTCTCTACACTGTAGAGTGGAAACTAGCGGGTGGGTCTTTGATTATTTTTTCTATTGTTTTCCGCCATTCTTCTCGCTTCTCTTGTTGTTAGCTAACTTGTGTTCTTCACCGGCCGCTGTTTGCTCCACTTTACCCCTATTTACTCGAACAGCGCCCCTTGCAAACAGAATGGTAGATATTGGGTAGTGACAGTGACACTGACGGGTAAATTAATCATTTCGTGTTGTAATAAAATATTAATATTGGGCGTTAGTGTATCGATTATTTATTGCAACAGAGAGTACAACAATATATTGCAATATCGATTTTTTTTCCCACCCGTAGAGGCTAGTGTAGATATGGTGTGGAATATGCATACGACATAAAATTCTCGCCTGAACAGTTGAACAGAGTGGCAAAACATTCTGTAACGTGACTGACGCTAGTTAAGGGAAATGCAAAACACAGAGTAAGACAAATAGTTATCTGCTTACATAATAGTCAGTTAAAGAATTAGTGGTCAATGGATATGTACCTGATTTCAACACAGTGGAAATACACAAACCAAAGCCTGAGCCATTTCTCTGCTAGACCAAAAGTTTTCAATCTTTTAGATGCCACTAAACCCAAAATCTTATCATCCTTGTGTGAGGGAACCTCATCCTAAAATTTAAAAGGCATCTGTCTTTTATAAAGACCTAATTCATACACTGAAAAATATTATCAATCTAAAATTAGTTCCTTTCAATTTACATTATATTCTGCAACAGAAATGTACTATGAAATATATTTAACTTTGTCTAATTTATTTATTTTTATTAGTCAATTGTAATATATTTTAATCTACTTTAATAGATCAATAACTGTGATGTGATGCATCTGTGACGTCCTGTGTGTATCGTGTATAATATCAGGAACCTGAATATCACTGGTATATCACTCAATATTCATCTACATTTGTTCAGTCCAGTTGAGTCTCACCTTCTGCAGATGATTCTGTCATCACAATACTGCTAAACTTCACCTTTTCTCCCTTGGAACACCGAGTCCAATCAACCATATCCAAACTAGATAATCAGGGTCTTCAGGATTCGAAAGTTTCTGACAGGTTCTGAGATTTACAATCTCATCAGAATAAGAATCTAACCAGAAGTAGCATGTCTGGGTACTTTTCACAGAGTGTTTTATGAAAACTATGAATTCGGACTACTTTACTACTCTTTTAAAGCAGCACTCTGTAGATTTTTCAACCTTTATAATATTTTTCCAAAACCCTTAAGATGGTACACTGACTTGTAATAGGTTGAATGACAGGGCTGCCATACTGTAGCCTATTGTCTTTATCGCTTTTACTGGCACTCTGTAACGTCGGGGAGCGGGTAGGAACCCGAGCACAAAAAGAGCTACAAAATTCGACTGCTTTACGGCATACGCCACTTCCACCACTTCCTCAAATTCCGACGCGAGAGCCCAAAAAGCATTTTTTATTTATTTTTTACCCCTGTAGATGTCGTCATGGCTGAAGCAGCAAGTAAAACTAAATGTGAAGTACGTCAGAAACAGACCGCGTGATCAGTTTACTGTTATTTTAATATTATAATATTGACGACATGGCTATTATCTACCAACAAACATTGAATTGAATTAGCATATCCATTATGTAAAACAGTAGCCAATACGCAAAACGTTACTATAAAGACGCTGGCTTGTAAACGTGAGCTACGCGATCTTTTGACGTTTGAAAAAATAAAGCCCATGACACTATATTCATATGACATGCTGAAATATATACCAATGTACCTGGGATGAAGACATTTCACACGCAACACTGGAGTCTGCCCAAAATGTGAGAACTCCTTCCTTCTGCAGAGTTCGGGGTATCGCGTACTCAACAAATGCATGCGTGTATTGCCTAGTGTAACCATGACAGATTTTACGACAGGAGTAGAAGACAATGCTGTTTCCCAACTGTAGGGGGACCCCGAGAGCAAAATTTAAAAAATAACATAATGGGGCTTTAACATATTGTTTGTTTTATTTTTATTTTACCTAATACTTTATAGGCATATCCAGACAGGGCCTAAATGTGCGTGTCTCTCTCTCTCTCTCTCTCTCTCTCTCTCTCTCTCTCTCTCTCTCTCTCTCTCTCTCTCTCTCTCTCTGTGTGTGTGTGTACATAGTTAACTGTACAAAGATTCTTTTGTTTCTTTTATCTATTATCTGCCAGAAGGAAAACAAATGAGCAAGTGCTCAGAATTAAAGTCATTAAGAAAAATAGCTTAAGTACCTCAAATTTATTGAAAAACAATCTGTAATGAGCTCATGTTCTTGTGCCAAATTTCATCTTTCTCCAGGCTAGTAAAATAACTAGAACATGGGATTCCTTAAAGAATAAAATACATTTCCATAAGTCATTAAATTGTGATCAATATTACATTTATATTTTCTCTTTTAAAGGGACTTTTAGTTACCTTTGAAATTATTTTTTGATACGTTTTAGCTTACATCAAGGGCATCCAAGACATAGGTGTCTTTGTTTCCACAGTATTTTAAATTTTTAGGTCAAACTGGTTAAACTGACTTGTCTGTCAGTCATATAATGGAGGTCTATGGGGTTTACCTCAAAGAGGATGCACAAAAGCCCCTTTTCCACCAAAGCATTTTGAGAGCCGGTTCGGAGCCGGTGCCTGCGCGCGAACCAGTTCTTTGTGTTTCAACAGCCAAAGAACTGGTTCGCGGCCAGGAAAACTGGTTCCAAAGCGGCACCGTCGGGGGCTGGGGCGGGTTTAGATCCGTTCTAAACATATTTTCTGACCATCGCAAAGCCAGGAGAAACTGCAGAAACACGCAAGCATTTTTATTTATTTATTTCTTTATTTTTAAACATAAGCAAAGAAGAAAACAGTCACGATATAGAACTAATAAATGGAAAGAAAAAAGACACAAGACAAGGGTACATAACTTTTCAGAAAAGATTAAATATCAAACGAAAAGATTTAAAGACTTACATATTTCAATTGTTTTTAAAGTTTTCTTGGTATACGAGCTAGAGATAATCCCAAAGCAAGGTACTTGCAAGCGACGTAAACAGTGACGTAACGACGTCGATCCCTGAGCGCTCTAGTCAGTGGAAAAGCAAACAGGTTCTGAACGGGTTCGCAAGTTGAACCAGCTCCGAACCAACTTAGAACCAGCACCAGTTCCGAACCAGTTCTTTTTTCGGTGGAAAAGGGGTAAGAGAAGTCCAAATTAAACATGATTTAATGACACGTACATGTAAGTAGCTACACATTGATGGCCTAAGACACAAAACGAGCGGTTTGTGTGAGAAAACGAACAGTATTTATATCATTTTTACCTCTGTGCATGCTCTTTGAGGTGGTGATCATAGACCTCCATTATATGACTGAAAGACAAGAAAGGTTTGTTCTAAAAATATCAAAATTGAAAATACTGTGGAAACAAAGACACCAATATCTTGGATGTCCTTGAGGTAAGCTAAAACAAAATAAAAATTATTGAACTATCCCTTTAACTGTGGTAACCATCACAGCTAGTATTATCATTAAGTTAGTGTGAACCACTCACACATCACAGTGTGATGTGCGAGTGGTTCTGTGAAAATCTCACTGTCATTTTGCTAGGTTGTTGTGAGTAGTTTTGTTGGTATCTAAGGTGTTCAAAGTAGTTTTAGCACATGCAATGCGGTTGCAGGATGTTTGTGTGTCTGTGGTTGCATAATCATTTTTAGATGGATACTGGCTGCTATGTGAAGTAGCCCATTTTGTTTGTTCAAACTCGTGACCCCGAGTAAAAGCCACAATAGTTATTGGAGTTGAGGAAGTTGAGGAAAAGTTAGCAAAGTTTTCATTGAAAGCTCTTTGGTTCCTCCTTGTGGTTCAAAGTGGTGCAAAAATCCTTTGTTTCTGAAAAAAAAAAAAACATTTATTTGACAGTGTTTAGCACTTTAGCCCTAGTTTATTTATTTCTTTATTTTGTAATGCAAAGATTAATTTAGATTATGTGGTTCATATTTCTAATTCTGATTAACTGGTCCTATTTCTGCACTTATCCTCAAGGGGGCAGACTGTGGATGGGGAAATGGATTGTGTGTGTCTAGTGAGGTTTACCCTGTAGATATAGTGACACCTTGTGGAGGATTGCTTAGGTCTGAGGGATTGAGGCAGGGTGTTCAGAGTTTTATTGTAGCCTATCCAAATGTTTTTGTGCATTGCACTGTACGGACAACTTCTCTGAATCTCTTAACATGCTGATTTTAAGTCTTAGGTCTCCCTGCCTGGTCAGTTGATCTGCTGATTTTAGAGGTTTGGCTGCTGATCAGCAGGTCAGGATTGGAGATCAGCCAACACCAGAAAACCACCATAAATGCTCAATATGTTTGTGTAATATTTATGATATTTTCTTTTTTTCTTCTTCTTTCTTTTTTTAGGTGAGCTACTAGCATATATGGACCGATTTCATGTGTTTTTCTTGAAACAGTAGAACCCAACACATTTAACCCAACACAGTCAAACAGCATCTCTGGTTCTGGTAATGATTTGTGCTTGAATAATATCCAGTCAAGATTGATGCACAGACTTCCACAACACTTGATCTGGACTCCAATACATTAGTGGACTTCATTCCTTTATTATTCCATTCCCAGTGGATTAGTGCAATCCTCACAAACTGTAAATGCTGGTTGAGGTGCATTTAAAGTGGTTGAGGTGCAGTACATTGATTACTTAATGGTATCAGCATTTTTTAAAACTCTTTTTCAGAAAATGCAAAAATCCAATTGGACAGTATAACTGTCTATTGTTTCACTGAAAATGGGTAAAAAAGCAATTACATCTAAACAACCATATAATATAAGACTAGTTACTGTATTATAAGTGTGTATTCGGGAAAACAGCACTCTTACTAGCATGGTACCTATTGCGTAAAGGGGTGATGAACTGAGAAATCAAATTTTCCTTGAGCTTTTGACATCTAAGAGGTCATCAAATTATAAGAATATCCTGTAAGTTTCAGAAATGAAAACGTCCTTAGTCCAATAAAAGCTTTTATTGACACCAGGCTCAGCAAACGACTCATTTTTCAAAGTGGGGAACTATGACGTCAAAGAGGATAAAACACCACCCCCAAGATCAACTCCTACTTCAACACGGCTGGTTTAGCCCCGCCCACCGATTCGCGCATTAAAAGCATAGCTAAATAACATAGATGCCTACCTCATGATGACAAACCTGGGGTGCGTTTCCCGAAAGCATCGTTGGCCAACTAAGGTCGCAAGATACGTCGTTCCCAATAGAGTTCAATGGAAATTGTGACCAACTTGCGACCATAGTTGGCTAACGATGCTTTCGGGAAATGCACCCCTGGTCGAGAGTGAAACTCATTATAATATGCAAAACTGTTATCCACTCACAGCAGTGGGTGTTTACTTCCAAGTCTTCAGTGCGAGACGCCCATAAAAACCCAGCGTTTTTGAGCTCCGCTCAAAAATAGGGTAGAAAATATCCTATTACTTATTCATTTTGATGTTTTTGAATGTAAAAAGCAAGCGAACGTCATACGTTGATCTCAGACAACAATATTAAAAAAAAAAAAATAAAAAAAATAAGCCAGTTCATGATCCCTTTAAATATTATCAATAAGAACTCATACAAAGACATTTTTGCCCCATATCTTCAAGTTTGGGGTATTTGTATTGATTTTTGTGGCATTTTTGCCCCAAGCCCCCATTAATTTTCACCCAACATTGCGACGTTATGGCGGGCGGTGGAGTCTTTTTCAAGCCCAAGCAGAGGCCTCTTCTCTTGCGAGGCCCAACATAGCAAAGGCCCTTACTGATTATAACCCCCAGTCAGTTCTGATGTGTATGTTTAATATTTGTAGCTGTTAAAAATATGTCTGGTGATTTTGTAAGGGAAACCTAACAAGATCTTTTACTAACATAACAGAAAAAAATACGGGGGAGAATGGTTATAGTCCTATTAAATTATGACATTGTTGCTAATACATAATGGACAAAGATCTTATTGCACCAATATGGGCTATATGCACGCATAAGTTACGCATTTGACGCAAGGATGCTCGTTCATTTCCGGTTGTGTAGATTGAAGCGGAGGAAAACCTGGGAAAACGGAATTATGGCAGAGTCTTCAATATTTACTGTCCTCCCGACTTTAAAATGAAATGTACATACATTTAGATATAATTTTATATATACTTAAGTTGATTTAATATAATTTTAAAAAAGAAGCATAAACACAATGAGGGGTGTCTGTTTTATCTGTTTTTGTGACTAACGTTTCATTAGAATAGCCATGGAGTATAAAATTCAATATAAATCCTCGGTATTGCATTGGACTCTATGATCGGCGGAAGTTATCGAGCATCCTTACACCTTCACCGGAAATACCGCCGTGCATAGAGCCCATTGGAAGGAAACAAAGTAATTTACTTTTCAACTAATGTGCTCAAAAAGTTCAGAAATGTCAAAAAAAAATGTTACGCTCAGTCTGAGATTTGAAGTATGGAGTAAGCTCATTAATTCCAATTGCAGCCATTCCTTCTTTATAAAATCAGTTCCACCTGGTCAGCACTGTCGTGTGGAACTGAACACCAGTCATGAAATACATTACAATTTTGCTTAGCTTTCATTCAGGTTTTCTGAATAGCCCACAATTGTCTGTTCTTAGAGCAGACACACTGGATCCCCACAGGCTGGCAGTGGGTGTGGGTAGATTCAAGCCTGCTGGCCGACTGGAAGGGTAGTATGTTGTCTGCTTCTCACACCCAGGTCTATTTCATGCATTCATACCTTCCTAACTGAGCCATGTTCTTTTGGCTAGAGAAAGATTTGTAAATTCTACTAGCTCATTCAGTTTAGACTGAATGAGCCAAAGCCCCGCCACTTCCAGGGGGCTCAACTTGAGGCAGTTAGCAATTCCCTTGCAATCACTTATCAACCACACACCCTGTCAGTGTCCTAGAAACAACACTGTACACCTTAGCAATGTCTTCACAAACACCTGGAACAGTGGAAGCCCCATTACATAGATATTCTGTTTTGCTTTGTTTTTCCCCTCATTAATCTGGACTTAATTTCACATGACTCGTTAGACTGGAGTTTTTAAGGCCTTGGACTCAAACTCAGTGGGTCTGTGAAAACTCATAAATCTGAAATGAATTTTTTAATCAAATGTTTATATTGTTTTTAGTCATCTCTCCATCATTAATTGATACATCCTTTCAGTCCTTGTTTGCTCAATGAATCCTTCGTGTACATCATGTCTGGAAGTGCGTCACTTCTGACTTTGTAAACCAATCCGTGACTTGGTTAAAGCTAACCGTAAGTTGATCACAGGGTGGTCAGAAGTGTTTTGCGGCTTTTCTGCTCAGTTATTTGACAACCGGCAACATTTTGGACTGATCTGCTCAAGTCCTCTTTGGCTAATTTAAAACACTGGTATAAATGGGATCAACTTGTACTTCTACTAAATGCTACATTTCTGCCTTTCTGGTATGCGACATTAAATTACAGTAACGACACTCTTTTCTCATAAAACGTCCGGCAATTTCCAGGAACCTACCATATAAATGGATGTAGTAAATATGGAAAGAAATGCTTTTAAGTAATGATTGCTGAGCTGAACGGGAGAGAACAGTTTGATCCATTAAACATCACTTAGTGTGGTTAGTGCTCTGTTTTGTTGAGGAAATTCCAGATGCACAAGGTAATGACATCATGGAATGTGAGCAGGTCTGAAAGAGCAAAAGAAATTAGAGAGCTGCCAAGAATGTGCCCCCGGAAGAGTCAGAGTCCAGCTGTTTACATGTCCACTAGGAAAAACAACCCACCTTCAGAGTCAGCCATTCGGCCCAATAGCACAGTGTTTGGCAGGGACAAGAGAACTGGGAAAAGAATAAATGAAAGAAAGTCAGCTGTTTAAAACGGGGGTTAGAAACAGCCAATCCTGTGGCTAAGAATATCTCTGTGATGTTTGAAGTTATTGGATTTTTATTGGTTTTTATGGAAAATGGGTTTATAAGGGACAACTTCAGAAAGAGACGGTGCTTTACGGATTCTGCTGCTTCGTCTCCATTCGCTTTGTCTGTTCTGAAGTGGCAACCTATTGTTGTTTAGTCTAACTGCGTTTCTCCAGCTCATTTTCCTCCCCATGTGGCTGCTTTCCTGGAAGACCTTGCCGGTTGCCATTAGCCATTGTGCTCTTTGAAATCCTAAAACAGCAGAGGACCAGCCCAGTCAATCTGTTCTTTCTGTAATGATGGGGCTAAAATAAGATGCTTCCAACTGGACTGACAGAGAGTTGGAGGGGACAAAGAGTAAGAATACAGGATGGCATGGTTATTGTGGTAAATGCCTTTGTTGTTAAATCGAGCATAATGCAATACGGTCCATGCTATGCATCCGTCACCAGGATTGTACATTTATACAAAGAGAAAGGCAGAGAGGAAAGGGACAGGCACAGAGCCCGCAAGTAAATTAGACTTGCCACAAGACAGAACCTCAGTCTTCTGTCCAGGATCCACAGTGGCAATGGTTTCTAGAGGCACGCAAGCAAGTCTTGAAAGAGGGATGAGAAGAAAAGTGACATCTAGGACAAGTGTATATGAATGTCTGGTCTGGATCTTTGGATATTCGGATGTCAAAGTCACAGCTAGATTTGATCTGCAGGTCTTTGTGGTCTTGGAATAAAGCTGCACTAGGTACTAGTGTTTCCACAGGAGGAAAAGAAGGGTGATGGGTTCATGCTGCACCAAATGTACTCCTCTTTCCCAGACTTTGCTTCTGCATGAAGCTGGGGACTTGGGGAATTGCTAAATGCAAATGAAACAAGCACAGGTCCAAGAGAAGTATGCAATCATCATATTCAACTAGAGATGCACAGAATTCGCGGAACTGGGCTAAGTCTGGAATACTTCCACATGATCTAATTGAATGGGTTATTCACCGTCATGGATTGTCAGCTTTGATATAAACCACAGCAGCAAAGAACTCAGTCTGTCTGTGTGGGATGTACTCTCTCTAACATAGTGAGAGAATTCATCATCCTTTCTAATCATGGAGACCCGTGATTAGCATACCATATTTAGGTTTGACTCAATGTTAGGTTTGTACTGAATCTGATATGCCTGAAGGTTCAATGTAATTGTACTTCTATGAGGTTTTCTTGGCTAGATCTAACCATCTGATGATAGACCATCAATTGAGTCCATATGGTGCTTTTTAATTACTGATGCTGAATTTTGATTAATTCCAACAATTATTCTAACAGTTCCTTAGCTTTCTGTACGTTTGAAGTATTTTCTATTTCTTGCTGCCAGAGAATTCAAAAGCCATCTCATTTACTAAATTTGAAGAGAACTTATTCCTGTGAGACATTTATCTTAAGCCAAGCTAACATTACAAGACTGAAGCTTGTCGTCCATTCGTGTTTTTAGTCTGCAACAAAAATCCCTGGGTTGTAGCTAACTCTCAGCATGTGCCGAGTCCAGGCGGTCTTCAAGTCTAGTTTAAGCAGTTGTGGGACGTGCCTACGCTATCTCACGACCAATTCATACGAATTCGTACGAGTGATTAAAAAGTGGCTAATTCATACGACCTCACTCGTACGATTTCGTACGATTTGTCCAAACTCACGTGATGGGTAGGTTTAGGGGCTGGGTCAGGGGTAGGTCATTCGTACGAATTCATACGAATTGGCCAATTCGTAAAATGTGTACAATTTAGCAAGAACGTACTAATTCGTACGTGTGTAGTTGTACGAATTGTTAAAAATTAGCCACCTCGTAAAATTCGTACGAATTCTTGTGAGATCGGGTTGGACGTGCTGTGACAAGTCGCTGAAGCTACAACAAATGTGGTCGACTAGTCAGGTGTGTGCACTGTCCCTACTACTGAGAAACAAAAATGAGCAACAATCCGATGAAATTGCAGGACAGTAAAACAATGGGAGAGGAAGGTAAGGCAGGAGCCCAAAAAGACCCCATCGTTGAATTAATCATATTTACAGTTGTAAGATTAATTAAATAATTAGGGCAATATGATGGGCTCTTTTATTTTTGGCTACTGCTCCTGCCTTATCTTCCTCTCCCATTTTTTTTACTGTCCTGCAATTTCAGCAGTGAGGACAAGTGACCCAATTAAAATGCAATTTTTTTCCACTTGACATCAGGTAACTTATGTTCTCACTCAAAATAGGGTATACTTAATTTTGCCAGCATTGTGGAATGCTAGCGTCACCAGAATGGAGGGTTGCATTTTATTTTGATGATTCATTTTAGACAGTCTACTAATTATAAGTAAATTTGCAGTTACAGTACACAAGCTGTGAGAAATCTGTAAGTCTTATCAAGAAAGTAGTGTTTTGATCCTGTCTTTGTTGTTAGCTTTTCGTCTTAGTTTAGTGTTGCTACCCTGCCTTGTTTTGCCCCATCGTGGATTTTGTTTTCTGTTTTTTGTCTATAATAAATCCTTTTGAGTTATTTGCTGGATGCAATTGGGTTTGTCCTTCATCCACATAAAATAAAGTTCAACATGAGCCTATACAATTTAAATGCCTCCAATAACTTTAAATGACTTGTTTTATTATACTTAAAGTCCCTGTAAAGGCAATTCTACAAAAAAAGTTCTGAACACATTATAAATCTGGGATATGTATTGCTAAAACATATTACAAAGTCTGTGAACTGTGAAGTACTGAAATGTGGAGTTAGACTGTTAAACAGTTTTTAACCATTGAAATTTTACGGATTAATTGGGCGGGGCTAAAACAGGGCTCCGTGACGCATTGGAACCCATGAGCTGCTGGACCGCCCCCTATTTGATGACGCACAGAGTCTGATCTCCCCCTCTCCACCCTATGCTCTCCACACACACTCACCGAGCACATTTGCATTCACCGCTCAATCGCGAGTGACTGTCATGCCGCCTTCACACTGGCAGTTGAAATCAGCTCTGATGCGGCTGCGAAACGACCGTAAGTCATTCATTTCCTATGGAGATTCGCAGACCGCATGCGAAAGGGTCCGAAAGGGGTCCGACCGAATGCGGTGCGAAGAAAATCGTGTCCGTTGGTCATCCGCATGCGTTCAAAAAATTGAACTCTTGCGAAAAGCTACGGACGGTTCCTATCCGACAATTCCAGCGGAAGTTGAGCGTTGCTATGGTACTGATAAACAAACCCAAATTATTAACTTTTAATAAAATAAATAACGATTTTATAACGTTGTCATGTCATTTTTTTATTTTTCATGACTTTCTAACGTTTATAAGGGCAGTTAATACAATTAAATTGAAGGTAGATATTAAACTATTGACCACTATATCACATTTTTAGCCGACCTGACATGTCAACGTCCTCAGAAACTTTCCTCAAGCAGCATAACCCTCTCATCAGAGAGATCATACAAAACTAAAACTTTAATCTCTCCGCCATTTTTGTTCTACCCGCGTCCGACGTTTTTCACTGTGTAGTACGACGTCCGTTGGGAACGTATTATTACGGAGCTGATTTCATCTGCCAGTGTGAAGGCAGCGTCAGTAGCTACTACAGCTGAGCCTACAGTTTTCTAGCTAGCTATGCCTTCGACACGGACATGCATGTGCTACTACCTGGATGCGATCATGTACAAAACAGATATCTTCATTTAAATTCCCTTAAAAACGATCACATCAAGAAGAGGTTTTTAGATAGCCTATACCTTGTTGATGAGGATCACTGCCAACGCCCGCCTCTGTTGATCGTTTTACACTGGATCGTTTTATAAACTTTCCTCAGAGACATTGGATTCACTGATAATTCACTGATAATCTGTTGTTACTGGTGAACGGGGCCGAAACGACGATCTCCCGCCTCAGTGTTCATCCTCCCGTCTTCTTCTTCTTCTTCTGTTGTTTTATGGCGGATTGGCAGGCCAACGTAAAAGGTGCATTTCCGCCACCAACTGATCTGGAGTGTGGAGTGCACAGTTTTGGAAGAATACGCAATGAATCAATGAGGGGGGTCAACAACTAAAAAATAAATAAATAAATCAATCAATAAATAAATAAATAAATAATAAAAAAAAAATCCTACTCCTAGATTCTATTCATTGTTCCTGTATCTTTTAGATATTTAAATAATATTTCATGGACTCTTGGTTGTCTTGCCTTGTTTCCTAACAATTCTTTTATTGAATTCCCTTCAATTCCCATCCATCCCAATTCTTGTATTAACTTCATTCTCTCCCTTACATATGCAGCACACTCAAAAATAATATGCTGCACAGTTTCTGGATCTCCGCATTTGTCACATTCTCCTGTTTCGTGTTTCCCTATTTTAAAAAGACTGTAGTTTAGTGCAGTATGTCCAATTTCTTGAAATAATTATATCTTTTCCTCTCCTTTCCAATACATTCCTGAATCTGGTATAAATGTCTTCCCCTAGACTCATTATTCCATATCGTTTGCCATTTCTTTCTAATTTCAATTGTTATTAATCTCTTGATTTCTGATTTACTTAAAAATACATTTATTTCTATTTGCTGATGATTTAAAGCTTTCTTTGCCAGCTTGTCTACTTCCTCATTTCCATCCACACCCACATGAGCTGGTACCCAGAGGAAGTATACTGGTATTCCTAACTGCCTTATTCTAAATAGACATTGTAACACTTCAATTATTAGATCTTGTCTAGTTTCAGATTTTCCACTTCTTAGGCTATTTAGATTAGCCATTGAGTCAGTAGCCTACATATTACAGTTCTAACTGGTTGAACTTCTTCGATCCACTGTAGTGCTAATATAGCTAATACTTCAGTAGTAAATACTGATACATGATTAGATATTCTTTTTGCAATTTTTATTTTAAAAGTCGGAATATACTGCTGCTGCTGTTCTGCCTGACTCTGGTTCCTTCGATCCATCTGTAAATACCTGTAGAACTGAATAATATTCTTGACTGAAATATTGTTGTACTATTGTATCAGTTGATGTATTTTTTCCCCGTTCATTCATTATTTTTTGTATGCTTAAATCAATCATTGGTGTAGCAAACATCCAAGGGGGAATTACCGGTATGGGAACAGTTGGGGCTATTACATAATCTTTCAATCCCAAGCTGCTTGCCTCCTTCCTTACTACCCATCCAAAGCTTGCCATTTCTTTATATTCATATTCCCAACAATCTTTCAGAAGTAATCCATCCTCCCGTCTCCAAAAGCTAATCAGCTAATAGAGAGCCTAAGTCCCGCCCCTTCGCTTCCGGCTCATGGGACCTTATTTCGGAAAAAATATGAATGATAGTCAATGGCGAGAGACAACTTATCTTTTTATTCCGTCTGAACTGTGCCCTGAATTACACATATGATGTTTGTCAATTTAAAAGATGATTCTCAAAGTCAAAAAAGTCGCAGTTTGTCATACAGCAGAAGAGTAACATTTAGTTTTATGTGAAAATCGCTCTGTGAACTTCATCTCCCGGGAAGAGAAACGAGATCAGCTGCTCGTGTGCGTGCAGTCTGGTACAAAACACTCAGGTAGGACGGCGTTACGATTATAACGTAAGGCTGTAGAAACAATGACAGACAGCCAGTAAAGTTAGCTTTATTCATTGAGAGAAAATGTGCGCCTTTGGGGTTTGTAGTCTTTGTAATTACGTATTTTCACAGTCTTATACCTCAACGGTTTTACATCAAACTGTGACTTTCTTTACTTTAAAATGTATCTTTTAAATTGACAAACATCATATGTGTAATTCAGGGCACAATTCAAACCAGATCAAAATATTTGTTGTCTCTTACCATTGACTACCATTCAATATTTTTTCGAAGTTAGGTCCCATGGTGGTCGACCGGAAGGGGAGGGACTTAGGCTCTCTATATCACCGTCAACAGCTTTCCCGCGAGTGGGCGTGGTTTCAGCGCAGCCAGCGGACACGCCCCCAGCGTTTGAGAGCAGAGAATCCTGCTCATTTTTTTCATGATTTTGATAGCTTATTTTATGTATTTCCCGGCTTTTTTTATCATTCAAATTTGGCTGGGTGGCTATAATATTATTTTTTTTTTTTCAGTTTTATTTTGTTAAATAATATAGAATTAAAATTACATGAAAATAGTTTTTACCATTATAAAACATGGTTTTGAGAGGACTAGCAGAACTGAATGTGTCATAATAAACAAAATGCATCTCCTTTTTAATTTAAAACCACAGCGCATGAAACAAAAGAGTCACTGTATATGTCCATAGCCCATAACAGGTTTCAAAATAAAGATTTATTTTGTGCTTGAATTGTGTAATATTAGGTTTTCTCTCAGACCACTTACATTTATGCATGGGAAAATGTAATATGAGAAGATTTCATATATAAATAGGGCTGTTGGTTATGTCCTTTTTACCATAGTAAAAATAGCATCACTTCATTGTTGTTTGAACTCAATTTGTTAAAACTCAATTGGTTATATATTGATTTTGTTGCTTTATCCAAGGCAGTTGCAGATTATTAAAGCTAGGGTAGGCAATGTTCTTCATAAACACTGTTTGATATACTTGTTGAAACTCTTTTCACATCCTGATAGCAAAAGCAAGTCTCAATTTATTGGGTAATAAATTGAGCTTATCTTCTGTGGGAGTCTAAAAGGAAAGGTAAATTTATGCAAAGGTAAAATGGCAGTACTGATTCACTGCTCTGTGGAAAGGCAGAAGTTAAGTTACAGAAGTTAATTGTGAAAGGGGCCTATTACTAGTGTTGCCAACCCTGTTTGTGGAAGTACACCAACAATACAGATTTTAGTAATCTCCCTAACCCATCTATTCCAGGATAGTAGAGAGTCTCTGCTAACACGCTAGTGAATTTAATAATTTGTGTTATTAAGAAGAGTTCAAAAAGCTGGAGTGCCTCTAAGAAGAGGGTTAGGAAACACTGCCACAATTAATGCACCTATAGTTCATGAATAGTTGTGTAAGATGCACATAAACAATAAACAATAAACTTTAAATCTGCAGCTGATGACAATTTGAGTCCTATCCTTTGAGCCTTGGTTTTATTCCTCAAAGAAGAGGCAGTTTGTGTGAGGATTGGGAATTAAGTGTTTTGGGAAGATGTGTTGTCATATAGAGACATACAGTAGATGAAGGTGCAGGACATGTAATTGTCTGGGATGTATAGTTTGTGGGTATGTGTGATGCGTACGTGTGAAACGTACTCATTTTGGAAGTCTCAAAAGGGCTGCAATAATCAGTAATACACACTGAGCAGACAGCCGTGACACAATATCAGCCCAAATACAAGATGACAGCACTGCAAACAAACATGACAGGGAATGCGCCCAACACATGCAGATTTTTCCCACTGCTATGCGCAACATAATGATTTATCAGACAGATGTAAGATAAACAGGTTCACTTTGTTGATATCCCTGAGACTCACTTTCACATACATACCTCACAGAACCTGCATACATCTGTGTGAAAAAAGCCGTCTTGACTATTTTGGTCTTCGTAAAGGTTTTCCCACTACACTGTTTGTTGAATTACTGAGGACGAGATTTTTGTTTGGTCTGGTCATGATTTGTAGCTGCTTGCACACATGTGATCCGGTTGATAGACATTGGTCAAATCGGGCAGAAATGAGCGCTGAGGTTCACTTTGTGGAGTTACGGCCCTGTTGACTCGGGCCGTCAGATTTGAAAGAGGAGTGTTTCGGTTCGCTGCTCAAGCTAGAAAAACACATTACATCCAACCCGAAGTCTTCCTCTTCCTCATCGTCTGGCAGTTCAGAAAGAGAAACACTATTGTGAAGAGAAAAAAAACAGACTCCATTGGGTCCATTCATCCCATAAAACCACATGAAGTGTGGGTCTTTGTCAGAACAGACTGTTTAACACACAAACCTGACTGATTCTCTATGTACTCAGTGTCTGGCCATGGTTGGCGCACCGCGCTGACAGATTTGTCCTTTAGGCATCGTACTTTTATGATTATGATCGCACAGCCACGCATGTGATCTCTCCCGATTTCTAGAAACACCTCAATGTCAACATCATAAACCCTTGCCAGTGATCCTGTTACCCTCAACTAGGCTCATAAATCCACTGGAGAGAGGTTAGGCATTAAATGAAGAAAGAAAGACCACCTTGGAGACAGTACCACGCACCCTTGCTCATGAAACTGTTTGTGGGTAAAGATCTCCTTTTGTGTCTTACCATAAGTTGAAGGATAAATGTCTGGGAGTGTACGAGTTTTAGATTGTTTTTCCAGAGTGTTGCCGTGTAATTTGGCTAAATGGGCTTTGCCCTGCATTTAAAACAATCCAGTAAAGATTCTCATTGCTGGAAAGTAAACAAGCTGATGCACTCACAAGCATGCAATCAACCCTAATTACTGTTTAGGAGAAAGGATATACCACTCACCTGAAAAAGTAGTGATGGTTGGGTGTTGGCGTCAATGACAGGTTTTAACTATGAGGGTAGTAGGCATTTTTGTCACATATTCTGCACACTGTGGTGTCTGTGTTTAGCACTATGGCCTGTGAGTGGTCTGAAATGGGCCTGCAGGGCCCCAGTAGCAGCTGCCCACATTCACTGCCCACTGAATAAAAAGAATGAGAGGCCTTTTATGGGGTGTTGGCTGTGTTGCCCAGAGGCTGAATGTCCTTTAAACCATCTGGAAGTCAGTGTGATGTCACACCCTTGGCTTCTGAGAAATGTGATAATGCCACATAAGCAAAATAACACAGCAAATGGGGAAAACGTTTTTTGTTCATATGGATTAAAGGAGTAGTTCACTTTAAAAAAAAAAAAAAAAAAAAAAAAAAAAACTTTGCTGATAATTTACTCTCCCCCATGTCATCCAAGATGTCCACATCTTTCTTTCTTCAGTCGAAAAGAAATTAAGGTTTTTTGATGAAAACATTCCTGGATTTTCTCCATATAATGGACTTCAATGGCAACCAAGCGGTTCAAGGTCTAAATGAGAGTTTCAGTGCAGCTTCAAAGGGCTTTAGACGACACCAGACGATGAATAAGGGTCTTATCTATACCCTTCGAGTCATGACTCGAAAAAAGATTTGTTCATTTTGATGAACGAGTTTGAACGGGAGAGTCACGAACGCTCAGAGCACAAAGCAAGGCGAGCATTTGTGCTTATAAAACGTATTTTTTTAATTTATTTTTTAAATGAGCCATCGTTTAGCTAGATAAGACCCTTATTCATCGTCTGGTGACGTTTAAAGCCCTTTGAAGCTGCACTGAAACTGTCTTTTGGACCTTGAACCGTTTGGTTCCCAATGAAGTCCATTATATGGAGAAAATCCTGGAATGTTTTCATTAAAAACCTTAACGTAGATTTACATTCAAACAAAGCTTTCTCAAATTGTAGGTAGTAAAATTATTACTTTCTAAAACAACTCATTATTGCCATAATTTGAGGCAACATTGCATGTATCTATAATGGATAAGTCAATACTGTTCCCAGCAAATATCAACATTTTTAATCAAGATTCAGAAAATCTGATATTTATTTTTATTTGTAATATGTGTTCTTATGTATTCAATAGGCTACCACTAGTAAATGTTAAATACAATAAATCTAACCAGTTTTTTTAAGTGTGTTATTGTTGATATTTTTAGAGTAGCCTATTTACTTGTTAGCTTAGCCACATACTAACATGACTATCAGCAGTTACTACAAGGTTCTGTTTTTATTAGGATGCACGTATATAGGCAGTGAATCAGCTCTCCTGGATTTCCGGAGAAAGTACAATTATGTGAGCTTCTTTCAAAAATCTTTCTCTCTGAAGTGATAATTGTGTTTACCAGTGGGGAACATCATGATGTTTTAAACATTTTTAATTGGAGGCATGTCATTTCAAGAATAATGGTAGAAGCAAACTGCTATTTTTAATTTTTATTGAACTGGTAAGTTTTAATTGTGAATGTTGACAGTTTAATTAGTTTGTACACATTCTGTGTACTGGTGAAGAATAGAAGTAGCACTTGCTAGCTGATGTTAGATCATTCTCTGAGGCAGAATGAGAAGGCTAAATTATTCACCTAGTGTGCTATTTTTCAGGAAAGAAATTAAAATAGCTAAACGATTGTTATATTCAACCAACTTCCAAACACACAAGTAAGACTTTAAGGCAGCTTACAACTTGTTTAGCATGGTTAGAACCTTGTCCTTGTCTAGAACCTAAGTCTATTTTTGTCTTGAAGTTTACTTTACACAAAGCACTTATTGAAATACGCAACATAACCATCCATATCAGATTCAAAACTACACACACACAATAATATTAACAAGCATATTAGCAGGCACTGTTATATTAATAGGACAGCACCTCCTCAAGATGTGTCTTCTCTTGACTTTGTTTCTCATCATTTTCTCCATCAGTACTTTTCCATGTGTCAAAATATGGACTGAGTCACCAGTTCATCTCTTCCCCAGCAAGCTTTCCGTTGCCGGTCCAGCTGTGGTGAAATTCCTCTAACTGAAGATGCACTGAAGGCCTTCGAATAACACTCATCACTCCCATATTACATTAGAGAGGGGGTGTTAAGTGAATGCACAGCTCATTTAAAGGGTGAGCATTTCTTAAAACATTTGAAATGTCTGCATTGCTCCTCATACATGCCTGATGTCATGACTCAGTTTCAGACATCCGATTTGTCTTTCCAAACCAGGAAGATATTCTCATCCACAGTTTTTGAACAAATGAACTAACCAAACTAATGAACTAAACAAACCCAATCATGGTCAGATGATTCATGTTATCCAACAACCCGGTCTCATCCCAATTCGTCATGTAACTAACGTTTTGGGACGTCTTTTGACCATTCGTCAATATACCACTTTTTAGGGCCCCCTTAAACGTCGGTAGATGACGTTATGGGAACCTAACTCTACCCCATACCTAAACCTAACCCTAAACCTAACTCGTCATTACCGCTAAAAGGGTGCCATGTGTGTAGTATTTCGACGAAATGTCATATGGCGTCACTTATATGATGCCAAAGGATGAGGATGAGTCATAATCAGTATCTTGTTCAGAAAACATGAAGTCATGTAATGGAATTATGGTCGACTTGATTTCTGTATTGTGACATTTGTGTGTGCTGACATGTGAGTGCTTTTCGAATGTAAAAAGCTAAAGGGCGGGACTTGATTTATCCATCGATATAAATGTATGAATTCAAGGCAGGGGACGGTAACCGGGGTACCTTGAAGAATGAGAACTACCTATTGGGATCTGAAGAGCTGAAAATGCACCTCTTTTCTCTCTGTTTGAGGCTGTGCATTTTGCATGCCATATTGATTCTTTTTTTTTTTCATGGATGAAAATGAGGCTGTGAGGGGACCAACAGTACAACCTTTACAATGGCATGTACTGCGTATAAAGGTTTTTCATGTAGTTTTCTTAACTCAGGGTCAACTCAAAACTGTTTCATTTTTTGAATGCATTTATGATTAACAAATGTTTACAACATGTTAAAAAAAATCCATTACTACAGAAAAAACAAAAAACAAATACTAGCCTAACTAATGCATTCTCAAACTTACTGAACACAGTCAATTACAAGTTACAATTAAAAACACATGCAAATGACAGATTTTCTTGACAATGCAGTACTGAACCCTCCCTGCAGTGACAATTCCGTCAGCTGTCCTGGGCGTATTTCACCGATTCCCTGGACTCGGGAAGATTTTTCGAGTCCCAAACACTTAAGTCTGAGCCAAGTCCGGGTAAAAAAGCACCCAAGTCCATGACCAAGTCCAAGTTCAAAAAGTTGTACTCAAGTCTGGACTTGAGTCCGAGTTCAAGTACCACTTTAAAAAAAAAAAAAAAAAAAAAAAAAAAAAAAACTTTTGCTGATAATTTACTCACCCCCATGTCATCCAAGATATCCATGTCATTCTTCAGTCAAAATGAAATTAAGGTTTTTGATGAAAACATTCCAGGATTTTTCACCATATAATGGACTTTATTGGTAACCCATCGGTTCAAGGTCCAAAAGACAGTTTCAGTGCAAACTACAAACTGTTCAAAGGGCTTTAAACGATTCCAGACGATGAATAAGGGTCTTATCAAGCGAAACAATCGCTCATTAAAAAAAATAAAATAACGAAGTTTAAGTTTTATAAGCTAAAATGGTCGCCTTGCTCTGGTCTATGTGACTTTCGAACTCACTCATCAAAATGAACAAATCTTTTTCCGAGTCAATTCGTTCATTTTGTTCGTTGAATGAACCAAATGACATGAAAAAAGATTTGTTCATTTTGATAAACAAGTTCAAAGCAAGGCGACCATTTGAGCTTATAAAACTTATACGTTTTTTTTTTTTTTAAATCAGCAATCGTTTCACTTGATAAGGCCATTATTGATCGTCTGGTGTCGTGTAAAGCCGTTTGAACAGTTTGCACTGAAACTCTCATTTGGACCTTGAATTTGGAAATTGGACCTTAATTTCTTTTTGATTGAAGAAAGAATGACATGGACATGTTGGATATAACACAGTCTCATCCCAATTCGTCATATAACTGACGTTTTGGGACGTCTTTTGACCATTCGTCAATATACGACTTTTTAGGGCCCCCTTAAACGTCGGTAGATGACGATCCCGGGTCGTCATACAACTGACGCTTTATAGGTGAAGGCGTCTTAAAGGTGAGTGGCATCCTTTGGGGTCAATATGAGACTCAGACCCTACCCCAGACCTAAACCTACCCATAATAGTGCATGTTATATTGACCCATAACCTACCCCAGACCTAAACCTACCCATAATAGTGTGTGTTATATTGACCCATAACCTACCCCAGACCTAAACCTACCCATAATAGTGTGCATATATATTATTAAAGGGTGCCATGCCATGTGCTTAGTATTTCGACGAAATGTCATATGGCGTCACCTATATGACGCCAAAGGATGAGAATGCATTGAATTTAGACTAGTATCCAAAATATGCTAGTCATTTTAGTAGGCTATGAAGATTTTTGTCTTCTTCTTCTAAATAGTGGTAGCTGAACGCAGAATATTTTCAATACCTAATCTCCAGCCTAGGCAAACACTATTTAGTCTGCTGTGTTGAATGGTTTTATTCTGCCAACAAGAAACTCCACCTTGATGCCTCAGATAACAGGGTGGTTCCACTCTGTGATAACTCTAAGAGCCGGATTTACCTCCACTCCGCCCCATAATAAATGTGTGAAAGTGTAATTAGAGAAAAAGAGAGGGTACTTGTGTGTCTGGATTTTTTTCTTAGACATAAACAGATGAGTGGTCAGGCCTGCACTATGTAATCATTGCCTCTTAGTGGGCACTGCAGTTGAAGGGACATGTCAATTGACTTATGCCAGGTTCAGAATACATATTATTTGTGTCTGTTATGATAGTCATTGAGTTAAAATATTCAATTTTGACTCCTTAATTCTTGTCATGTCATGGACAAGAAACATGTCAGACTACTCATTGATTCCTGACCAATCATTGCTTGCTGTCTTTAATGAAGTGCGCAATGTCCTAGACAAGGCGAAACTAGAGATTGACTTCTGGAAAGAAGACCATTAACAAACAATGGCTACCGAAGCAGCATGTTAGCATAATGCTAAATCCACCTCCGCTATCATTCACCAGCATTTATCTTTTTTTCACTCCGTCATGGTAGTCCCTCTAGGAAACATCTAAAAGGCAGGATTATTGTTGCCATATCTCCACATTTCACCCATTGGATAGTTCCTCCTGGCAGCAGCAGTACAATCTTTGCTCTTTCATTTCCTGTTTTAAAGCTGAACAGTTTTGAACACAGTTTGGGACTTTGCAAGACAGTTTCGGCAGGTAATTGTTGCAAACCACTTTGATGACTTTGCTCATTTCAGAATAAGCACAACAGCATTTTAGATGCTGTGCAATGAGAATCGTTTTGGTTTGTCTAGTTATCCCATCGCAAAGTTACATATATTTTTAGAGGTGCATCGGGAAATTGATTCGGTAAAATTGTTTTCCGTTGTAGTTTATACGCATGTTTTCTTAACAGATCAAATTGTAAAATACTGCTAACCACTCTTTCTACTTTCTGGTTCGAATTACTCGAACGGCTACAGGATGTCCGGTTAGAACTGGATGTCTTACACCAGAGGAGTTTGGGTTCTCGTAGATGCTTTATTGTAACAATGAATGCGACCATGTATGTGGTTCTGTAACAAACAATATACAAAATATGAATAAAATGAATTACAAATCACAGATCTACAACAGTACTATCATACTGGTATGAATCAAGAATGTTAAAGGGAATTAAAGAAATATATTAATATGATAACATTATAACCGTCTCAATGATTTCCTCACTGTATGTCTAATTCACGTAGCGCTAACATGCCCGTACATGTTCCCCGAGACCCCATTGAGGTCCACACAACATACGGATATATCAAACCCTATACTGATAACAATACAGGAGGATAACTTGTTATTTAAGTGACAATACAAAGGCAAACATAACCAACAATATGAATGAACACTCGGATACAATACTGCGACAGCGCTATTCAGATCTCCCTCACGAATGTATCATGCGATAAATATGCAAATGTACTTACTATTAGCTGCACGCACACACATAATCTTTAAATCCTTGGATGACAGCACTTCGATCGAACTTAACTGCTATTTACAACTTTATTCACTATAAACACGGCAGCACATCCTTTAGTCAGGCGATCTGGCTTATTAACTCTCCGTACAACTTTTACGAACATTCCAACTCACGAACAGAGGCGGGGGGGGGGGGGGGGAATCGGAAGAGTCCATTTCAAAGGGGTGGCCTTAATGTTTATCCGACTCATTTGAGAGCATACGTTTTTTTTATGCGTATTTATAATTTGTATCCCAATACCCCAAAATATCCCAAATACGTGCATAAAAATAGGTGCATGGAGCGATATCCCAAAACGTGCATAAAAATATGTGGATGGAAACATTGCTGTTGTCATTTACGTCAAACAGATTGTGGTACGGATATCCTGTAGTAGTCAGAACCCGGCATTACACGTTCAACATCGACTCTTCACAAAACATGATTTCCTGTCTTTTTCCTTAAATGGAAACACCTTGGATGCAAAATTTTGCTGTTTCAAATTAGTCTAGGTTTCCCCATGCTGCCTTTGTGCAGCACAATTTTATTCACGCTGCTAGGTAGTCTGGATACCAGGGACCAAATTTCCGAGCCTGATCTCATGAAAGTTCGTATCTATAGCACGAATGTCATTTCTCGTATATGGTACGCGTTGCATGCATTTGATACACACTTTATGGCATATAATACTCACAAACTCCCCAATCCCCTCCCCCCTAAACCTACCCAAGGGGTTTTCAGTGCATAGCATATGCATGCAAAAACCAGTTTTGGCGTAAAAATGCCACAAGAAATTACATTTGTGGTATAGATATGCACTTTCATGAGTAGGGTTGTGTATCATTTGAATTTGAACGATTCTGATTCCGATTCCTTGTTTCGATTCCGGTTCCGAACGATTCTCGATTCCGATTCTTTTAAGAGGCAGGGTCAAAAAAGTTTAGCTAACCTTGCTAACCAACGGTCTTTCTGAAGAAAATACTCCTTTCTAAAGGAAAATACTCCTTTTTTGTCACAAATTTTGCATTTTGCCGAGATTTTGTTATTTTTATAAAAGTGAAGCCACACTTTGGACCGCCGAAGTAAGCTACTCATGTTCGACTCGCACGGTTATGCCAACACTTCCGGTAGACGCTTCTTCGTTGGTGTTGTTCAGTGGTTTCTTCTTCTGGTCGACGGACTGTGAATATCGAAACTAGGAATCGAAATTTTAACTTTTGAACGATTCCGGGAAAAACGAAAAGTTAGTCCCGGTTCCAATCGATACTCGATTCTCGATACCCAACCCTATTCATGAGACTGTTGAATTTTCACCTCAGCGAAGGGACCTATCAGAGAATGGGGAGGTAACAGCAAGGCGATGACGACATCTATGCGAGCAGTTAGTTTATACCTTTGGATCAAACATGGCAGCAGACGTGAAGTTACCTTTTGATACAGCCTTAGAAATTGTTCTAATTAGTTTAGAACACAAATAAATCTTTGACCCATCGTCTTCTTCCTCGTCTAATTTCTTTCGCTCTACATAAGTCATCTGGTATAAATGAAACGATTGGCTATGACCTACGTACAGGCACATTTGATAGACATCCGTAGCACCCAATAAACGGCTCTGGGCATTCGTAAACCACGCCTCAAATATGAGAAAAATAACATGTGGTTCCGAGACCACGTCTCAATGGCAATGAGACATAGTCTGACGTTAGCCAGGCTAGTTTCAAATAGCTGTCTTTACAAATTAAACATTGGGTAAGCCATTCATAGTCTGATTTCCAGAACAGTGGTACCACCTGTTTGTCCGAAGAATGGTAGATGTAGTAAATGTTGAGGAAGCCTTTTTGAAACTCTATCAGTATTTTGGGAATTCCATTTGGTGTTGCAAAAATTACACAAAATGGTTTTCATGCTTTACTAACATTCAACATATAGGACCCTCTCGTTGAAAGTGCAGAGTATTAGAAAAATAAATAAATCAAGTAAAGTGGCCTGATCTGACTTCACACTTCCTGTTCACTTTCACATTTTACACTGATCGTCTTGACTACAGCTTTCCCTCTCAGCTCTGTTTGATAAGTTATCCTCAGCAAACCTGTAAGTTTATTAACCTTGCAAGTTTCCTGTGCCGCTGCCCTGCATCAATGTCATCTTTCAGAGCCATGAGCAGGGGGAAAGCGGCCACAAAGGGGTCTTTCTGTAGCTTGCCGCTGCGCTTGTGTCTCTGACCTACATGCCTCCCTCCGCTGCATTTCTCAGCAGCTTCTCAAACCCACAGACACAGACGGAAACATTGAACAAGTCAGGGATCTCTTCCCAGCAAGCCCCAACCAACAGACGAAAGATGAAGGGAAGGAAAAAGATCTCACACATTAGTGGGCATATCCGCTACCTTCCATCTCCATGGCAACTTTCAAACTTTACCCTGTGGTCTGTCTACACCGAAGGTGCATTCACATTGACGAGACTTGCAGGTACAAAGAATCATAAACTCATTTGCTTTCAATGACAGTTGAAGTCACATGAGTTACAGAAACTGCTTATACAACGTGTATCAATCTACACGTGACTGGGTTGTTTTCTACTTATATTTTTTTTATTGGACAGGAAAGTATAGACCCCTTCATCACAGTAACGTCGCGGCGCTAGCTGGAGGCAAAACAAAGTGAAAACTGGAGGCAGCCAACAGCAAAGATTCGGCTACATAACAAGGAGCTTAAATTATTGTTACTATTAAATGTCATCTCGTTGTGTTGTTTGGTGCAAGAACTGATGGAAAATGAATATGCTGTATCTGCAACGTAACGTAACGTTAATCCTGTCAGATCGTTCATGCATTGAGTGAGTGTGTAGGCGGCTACGGGTCGGCCAATTTGGTTTCCGTCTGTTAAAGATAACTTTTGGAAATAACAATCGCGGTCCTGGACTCTGAGTGACCGTACACATTACGATAAAATCGGATTTTCTCCAGTCATTGTTAAAAAACAAGCTAACAATACTTGCTAACTAGCGTTTGTGAAGCAGCCAGAGGGATCGTTATGACTCCACCTAAGCTCTGCATACAAAAAAATGTCGCCATGTTTACCAACTGAAAAGGGGTCTATAGAGCAGGCTTCCTAAAATACTGTCCCGGAAAGCCACTGCCCTGCAGTTAGCTCAAACCCTGATCAAATTCAACTACCTGTGATTTCCTAGTGATCCTGAAGACTTTGATTAACTTGCTCAAGTGTGTTTGATCAGGGTTGGAGCTAAACTCTGCAGGGAATTGGCCCTCCGGGGCAAGATTTGAGGAACCGTAGAGGATAGACAGGTAAGTACACGGTGGAGAGAGGGTAAAGGAATCGGCAAAGGAACTCAAGCTGGGAATCGAACTCGGGTCTATGGAGTTGCAGTTGCGTTATATGTCGGAGCGCTACCCACGAGACTACCGGCTGAAACGTGACTTTGACTGGTTTATTAAATGAAGTTATGTTTTATTAACAAAGTTCGGGTGGAAAATGTTCAAATGATCAATTGACAATTGTTGACATCCCTCAGCCACCCTGACTCCTCACTCTCAGCTGGTTTCCTATACCAGCCAGGGATACGGGGGGTACTCTGGGTTTGGGCCAAAATACTAAGCTCAGAGCCCCTCTTCGGACAGCACGTCAAAGACGCATAGTCTTTACTCTATCTGATTATTTGTAAGTATGAACTCGTGAAGTGACATTTTTATCACTTGTTTGCCATTCACTTATACCAGAATTTCAGAATTAAATTGTAAAGAGTTTCACCCTCTACTGCAGACATTTGGATGACACATGATGCATAGTATTCCACCTCATTTCTTGGGTCATTTGGGAATATTTTATTGATTTATTGCCAAATTCCCCGATCCCCAAATATTTTTTTGTTGCCAATGTTGTGAAAATTATCATAATACAATGCTCAGAAAGAAAATCATGTCAAATAAAACACGAAAAACACTTGACACACATCAATATATTTGATTTGATTTGATATAGACATAGCTTTGTATCATCTAGTGTGTCATGTCATATCTTGTACGTCATGTATCCTAATCATCCCCATATGCGCTATATTGCAAAAAGTATTTGGACACCCTTCCAAATCATTGACCTCAGGTGTTCCAATCACTTCCATGGCCACAGTTGTATAAAATCAAGCACCTATGAAGACTGTTTCTACAAACATTTGTGAAAGAATGGGTCACTCTCAAGAGCTCGGTGAATTCAAACGTGGTGCTGTGCTATGTCCATTCATGAAATTTCCTCAATACTAAATATTCCACAGTCAACTGTTAGTGGTACTGTATTATGACAAATTGGAAGCAATTGGGAGCAACAGCAACTCAGCCATGAAGTGGTAGGCCACATAAAATCTTAGAACAGGCAGGGTCAGCGGATGCTGAGGCTCACTGCACAGAAGTCGCCATCTTTCTGCGAAATCAATAGCTACAAAGCTCCAAACTGCATGTGGCCTTCAGATTAGCTCAAGAACAGTGCGTATAGAGCTTCATGGAATGGGTTTCCATGGCCGAACAGCTGCATCCAAGCCTTACATCAAGTGCAATGTAAAGCGTCCGATGCAGTGGTGTAAAGCATGCCGCCACTGAACTCTAGAGCAGTGGAGATGTGTTCTCTGGAGTGATGAATCACGCTTTTCTGACCTGGCAATCCGACGGACCAAGTCTGGGTTTGGCCTACGCTATCTCACAACCAATTCGTATGAATTCGTACGAGTGATTAAAAATTGGATAATTCGTACTAATTCATACGACCTCACTTGTACGAATTCGTAAGATTTGTCCAAACCCACGTGATGGGTAGGTTTAGAGGCGGGGTCAGGGGTAGGTCATTCGTACGAATTCTTACGAATTGGCTAATTCGTAAAATATGTACAATTTAGCAAAAACGTACTAATTCGTACGAGTGAGGTCCTACGAATTGTTACGAATTAGCCACCTCGTAAAATTCGTACGAATTCTTGTGAGATTGGGTTGGTTTTGCAGTTGCCAGGATAACGGTACTTGCCTGACTGCATTGTGCCAAGAGTAGAGTTTGATGGAGGTGGGGTTATGGTGTGGGGTTGTTTTTTCAGGTGTTGGGCTTGGCCCCTTAGTTCCAGTAAAAGGAATGCTTAATGATTCAGCATGCCAAGAGGTTTTGGACAATTGCATGCTATCAACTTTGTGGGAACAGTTTGTAGATGGCCCCTTCATGTTCTAACATGACTGTGCCCAAGTCCTGACCTCAACCCGACAGAACACCTTTGGGATGAATTAAAGCCATCTATCACTCTTTCTCTTCTCCAACAATAAGCTGGTGTGTGGTGGCGTTCTGACGCAGTATGGCTGCCATCGCACCATCCAGGTGGATGCTGCACATTGGTGGTGGTGGAGGAGATCCCCCCTTCTATGGAAAGGACTTTATAAATGTAACACAATATTATTATAATTAGATAATGAGATTAACCGTGTGAAACACCAAAAAGCAGTTCTCTTTGCTGTAAAACAGAGGTGCATGTTACACTTTTTGCATATTACTTTGGGTGTTCCTGTGCACCCAGGAACCCTGCATCTTCCCTTCTTGTAACAGACTATTTCCAAATGACCCTTTGCAAGGAGTTTAATTGACAGGCGATCAGACCAATCATATTCCATCATCCACCGAATCCGCCATTTTTGTCAGACAAAGCAGTCAGGAGAGTTGGTAGATTAACATTGGGGAATTTCAACTTGAAAATTGGTGTGTATTGACGTCTTTCCGCAGTTAAAACAACACTCCTTCTTATGTTCATTAATGTTTATTTGATGCTATAAATTAACTAGAAGGTAGAGTTGATTGGTTCACGAGCAGCTAGTGTTGCTTTCGTCAACGAAATTATGACTAAACATCGTCATCAACGGAAACGAGACAGGCAACGTAAATTCTTATGAATATGTCAAATATAGCAAGGTGACATTTTAATTGTTTATTAATAAACAAGTATTTGTCAGTGTCGGCTGCAAAGATGAAGTTGGCGATGTTGACTAGCGATCTTCGCATAGTAAACATGCCAAAGAGAAATGCACATATAGGGTTACATAAGAAGAGAGTCTGATTTCTTTCGTTTTGAATTGTTCTGTTAAAAAGTAGACATTTCAAGTTTTTTACAGTATATATTTCTCAGGTCTGTGAGGCAAGTACCTTATACGCTGCGTTTCGGTTCATTTATTAGACGCAAGTCCGGCGCCTCCGTGTCATGATGATCTATTTTCTACTATATTTACTTCATATTTATTAAATACAAGCAATTGGTTGATGAAATTGATTCAAATTAAGATTCAATTAATAATAATTAAAAAAAAACAAACAAAACCAAATTCACTTTAAAGAAAGGCTTTGTGCTTTCTGTTTTAGGTCTCTGTGAAAGTTTTAAAGTCGCTTTCTGAGGGTGGTCTTGTCCGTAACGGAGAACTATCCCATCCATATCATTGTTTTTTCGTCATAAATGCGAACACAAAATATTTAATAAAAATAATATTTTATGTTCTATGGAGGCTCATTCGGTATAGACCAAGTATAGGTACAGACTGTTTGTGGAAAATGATCTAAGAATGAAACTGTGCCTAATTTGGCCTAACATCGCTGCTAAGAAATCGTATAATTATAATCGTAAAATTAACGGTAAAAGACTGTAAAAATGCTACAGTGCAAAACTATTAATTGGTTAAAATAAAGTTTCCGTACTACATACGGTAAATAACTGTGATATAATTTTACTGTAAAATACCGTTAAATTTACAGTTTTTGCAAGTGAAAAAGAACAACTCCTTATATAATTTACAGTGAAAGACCGTAAACTGACATTCCCACAATTCGCTGCGTCACACTTCACATTAGATGTATTTTTGTTGAAATTTCTGTTTGCTCATAATTTTCTTGTTTTTTTTTTTTCTAATCAGTTATGTACATTATGGTTTTATGTTACATTTAATGTTGTTCAATTAATGTTTATTGCATTTTTAAATTTCATGTGTGTTTAATGTTTGTGTGAATGAGGCTGTGCAGCTTCTAATTAACCTTTTAATGGAAGACAACTTCTGATGAGCTTTGATTGCATGGTACAAAACAGTAATCATTTTTTCAAAAGGTTAATATATCAACAGATTTCAGAAAATTAAATATGGCTTATTACTGTAAATTTTAAGTTAATCTGTAAAACCATTTACATTTCTATTGTATTTTTAAATGTAAAGTTCTGGAAACCACAGTTGCCGTTTTTTTACCGTAAAAAATAACCATTTTATTTTTTACAGTGTAAGAACATCCAGGCACATCCCTAACATTGATTAAACTGATTAAACATTATTATGTGAAAAGTTAACAATAGCTTTAAGGAGATGTTGAATATGTGTTGTAGGCCTATTTTGTGTGAGATTGGTTGCATATCTGTTTAAAATCATTATATTCAGCACATTTTTATCATATGTTGACTTTTGATGAGGTTTCTATCATATGTTTATGATTCTGTTCACTATTCTCGACAAAATTGGTAAAAAATAATATATATGTATATATATATATATATATATATATATATATATATATATACACTAAAAAAAAACTTGTTGTTAACAATTGGTGGTGTTGGGGGTACTCTGGAAGATAATGTCTCAGGGGGTTTATAGCTATTAAAAGTTTGGCAACCACTGCTGTAGAGGGATATGCTCATCTCTAATTCCAAATGTTCCAGCTGCATGGAAGAAGGAAACAGTTTCAACTCCCTCGCACAATCCTTAAATTGTTGCGTTAAAATTTTATCATCTCATCAATCAAACTTAAAGACAAGTTTAAGTATGTGTCACTGACATTGACCATATACTGTAACAGCGATTGCATCAAGCTGGAGATGAATGAACACTGTCAACACATTCATTTTCCAGCTGCGATGACTGACTCTATAGAGACATGCATGGTTTGACAAGCCAAGGCATATTATATATATGACACCCAAGTGTTCACATAACACATACTGTATTACATTAGTATGATATGTGGAATGTGCATGTTTCAATGTCAAGATTTGAACCATCACTGAACTTACTAGACTATTTTCTTTTAGAAACAAACGTGGATTATGTTCCTGTTATCACTGTAAAGTTGCTTTCCTAATCTGCTAATATATATATAGTAAAACACACTATATAAATAAAGGCATATTTTCTTAAATGAATGGCATATTTTTAAAGCTGCATTGTATTTTACAAGGTCAGTGTTTAAATTATCATACTATTCCCAGTTTTGATCATATTTTAAGTGCAAAAATCTTTTTTATGTACAGATTTCAACACAAAGCATTTATTGTCAAATACAAAAAGATTTTTCTCTTTAAAAAAACATTTTTATTATTTCAACAATTTCAAAATAAGTTAAGAGTCTGACCTGTCTGAGACATTTGAAAAGAACTAGAAAGTAAAACATTTGACATCTCTGAGATATTCTCATTTACGAGAATGCGAAATAAGGCAATTTTACCTTGTTCTTACAGTAAAAAACTAACAACAACAATTAAAAACACCTTCAGCAAAACTTTGAAAATAAAAAAAATAACCAGAATTAATTTAAAATTCTGTTGTTTCTTGTTGTGCAAACATACAAAATCATATGTATTTTGTTGACAGCATTTTCATAGTTTCATAGTCATGTAACCTTGTCATATAACTTTACCTTCATGTATTTAAAAACACGGTTAACTGCTACATTGAAGAACTATTGAAGTCATGTTATTTCATTGTCAGTAACAGCTCTACAATCTAGATTAATTTACAGTAATCTAGAATATTTTACAGTCCATGGAGCTCACCTTCCTTTGTACCAATTATCAATGAAAACTGAAATAATTTGACCTTTTTATTTTATTTTACTGATGATAGGAAGCTGACAGTGTACTTATTGCTGCCTTGAAATCACGTTGGAATAATTGCATTTATGAGTATTGTTCATTTGCACACTCTTATTTTTTTTATTAATTTTAACCCAGACTTTGAGTTGGGGGATATGTCCGTTTAAGAATACTGGTTGAAGCTAATTAATATTTATCATAAAGTTAACTCTAAATATTGATGGTACAGTTTAGTTTTGACATTCACTGTAATGTGCTGTTGATGTAGAATAGCACTAAAGTTTGCTAGAAAATAAACGTTTAAAAGGGTGACAGGCTTGTGCAATGTTTATGCAATTTTATTCTAATAGGAATGACTTAAAGGGTACCTATTTTGGGTTTTTGAAAATTGCCCTTCATGTAGTGTTTAACATAGATCTAAGTGAACGAAAACATCCTGCAAAGTTTTAAACATGAAAGTTCATCGTGTACAAAGTTATTGTCTCTCAAAAACAAGAGTCGACTCTGAGTCGCTGATATGAATCGTTGGAAGAACGATGCTTTTCCTTTGTCTAGTTGACGTCAACTTGACAAGTTATTTGAATAAGAAACGCCCACTTATTGCGCTCGGAGACGCCAGGGAAAACCGGAGCTCCAGGGGTGGCGGGCAAATCTGAAACTGGCCCAGGACGGGCCACCCTGCCTGGGCTGGCCAGGGAGGTCTGAGAGCATGGAGGTTTGGACCCACCGCACCTTTTTGGACTCTGTCGTTTTTCGAGATCTGGGCTTCGGAAAACAATCATGTCGACGAGACGCTGTGTTTTGAAGTGCGACGCAAAAGCGAACTTTTTTCACCTGCCAAGTGAGGAGTATTTGAAGACTAAGTGGCTGCAGTTCATATACAACAAGTACTGCTATACCACACAAGTATAGCCCAAACCTTGTTCTGTGTTCGCGTCATTTTGAAGATGATTGCTTCACAAACCTAAATGCTATAAAGTATGGATTCGCGAGCCGGCTCTATCCTAACGAGCTGAGGATCAATATACAGAGCAGTGGGTCGCGAGGACCGGAGTTGAGAACCCATTTAAGGTAATAGGAGTTCCGTTTTTCTGCACAGAGAATACCAATCACAACTGACTAGGTCATCTGACCAATCACCGCAGATTAGCGTCACGCAAAGGCGGGGTTTGGACAAAGGACTCGCCAAAACGATTCATATGGGAGTCGGTGGGCAATTCAGGTAAAAATAAATGCATATTATAAGACAACAAAAGTGTTTTTTGTCATTGCATGCTTGTAAAATTGTTGTCGGGGACTACCAGAACAATATTAGGAACATTTTAAATGCCATAATAGGTACACTTTAAAGGCACATCTTAATGAAATCGCAATTTCCAAACTAATATGCTAACTTTCCAGGACTTGAAGACAGCTGTTATGAGCGTGTGCCAATGATAAACACCCTTAACTAAAACTGTTTAAATGAAGTTACTGAGCTCCCCTGTATTATTTGTCAAAGTTATAGTAGAAAAAATTATGATCAAACATCTAAATGTAATTTTGAGTTCTGACCGAAGTATGAAGTCTGCCGGAGTGAGTATGTGTGTGTTTGTGTGCACGCACTTTATTAAACTTCTGATGAACAGCATTTTCTCTTTCGACAGTAGTAAATGTTTCAAAAGACAGCAAACACAAACAGTCACTCAACACATAAACCAAGAATAAATCAGTAAAAACAAACAGCTGACACTACTCAAACATATCAAGGCCAGTAAATTTCTAACAGCTAGAACTACCAGGGAGTCTAAGGATCTATGAAGGACACTGCTATGTAGCGCGTGCCGTTGGTCGTAGGTAGTCCTTCGTGAAGGTGAGTGAGTCTACCTGGATGCATGAAGCTCCAGCCTTTTCTAGGAGACTCTATGGAACAGTTATATCTGTGAAATCGGCAACCTCCACCCTGAAATAGAAGGAAATGCGTCAGAAGTTTAACTGCATGTGATTGAAGTATTTACAATCTATTTTAGGAAAAGAAAGGCTTGCCTGGAAATCTAAGCCCTTGTTGTTGAGAGCCACATTAATGGTGAAAGTTGAGGAATCGTGATGTGGCCTCAGATAGGCTTGTCTGTTTGGAGTGTACTTCACCACAAAGTTCATAATCGCATAGCCCTGAAAGACATAAAAAGATAGGAGACACAATCAAAACCCAATACTCTAAAGTATCAGACAGATTTGCTTGATAACGATGTACTAAAAACGTTTTTTCCTTTGCGTTTTGACCCATACATACGACAATGTTGAGACTATCCATTCACATCATCTCCAAAACAATAAAAAATGCTGTATTCTACTGCCTGGCCAGTAGTTGGCGATGTCCCTTTGTAAAGACACATTATGCGCCCGTGGACTGAAAACGTAATACGCATGCACATGACATCACTATTTTCACAAATACGCGTTTTTGTAGTTTACACAGAGACAATAACAATATCGTTGTCAAAAGTTGGTGTTTTCACGCCCAAACACGCTGTTATTAAGTTTAATTAAAGGGATACTCCACTTTTTTTGGATCCAGGTTCATTTTACCACTCCCCCAGAGTTAAACATTTGGGTTTTACCGTTTTCGAATGTGTTCAGCCAATTTTCTGATATTTAGAAGAATATTAGTCACCAGACAGTTTCTGGTCTCATTGACTTCCGTAGTAGGAAAAAAAAAATATACTATGGAAGTCTATGAGACCAGAAACTGTCTGGTTACTCATATTCTTCTAAATATCGAAAATTCGGCTGAACACATTCGAAAACGGTAAAACCCAAATGTTTAACTCTGGGGTAAAAAAAAAAAAAAGTGTGGAGTATCCCTTTAAGTTTTCACCGTAGTTTGTGTAGCTGTTTCTTCTATGGAAAAATAAAAGAAAATAGTGAAGTTTTTCTATACAACAACAGATCATGTTAAAAGGACTTTTTATTTTTGGTCTTCTTTGGAAGACTATTTGTATACCATTACTTTTAACTGACTTTGTAATTTTGAACTGTTGTTCCATGGAAAAGAGCTTTAAGAAGATTCTTCTAAATTTCTACTTCCGAATTCCAAAAAAAAAAAAAAAAAAACAGCACAAGGGTTTGGACTTTTTGGGTGATCTATCCCTTTAATGGATGACCTACAAAGAATTCAGACTCATGGTGCCAACCGGAGTTCACATTCCATAAGTCAAATCAACCAGAGACCTAATAACACTCGTCCGCTCAATAGTGCACAGAGCCTTCCTGAAAGAACAGCGAGAGAGTGAAAGCTGAAAATTACAGAGAGAAAAAGATGACTTGACTCATTCCATGAGTCACGTCAACCAAAGACCTAACAAAGCTCATCTAGCTAGCTGTGTTTTAGCTGGCTGCTGAAATAAGCCTTTGGAAATCATGCAAAAAAAAAAAAAAGATCCATGTGGCTGACAAAAAATCTTTAAATTGCTCAAATTATAGAAAATGCCCTATTTATAACTAATAAGCAGCAGCTAAATTGTTGCGTTAGAGTGTGAAGTCATGAGTCAAATCAGCTGGATTTAACGGATGAATTTCAAGAAGCCTGTCAAGTAAATGACTGGGACGTAATTAACCTCTATGGAAAATCTAGCGTGGAATTTAAAAATACTGTGTGTGTGTTTCAAAAGAAGAAGAAGAAGAAAAAAAACCCCACACACACTGAAAATTCAAACACTGAAAGGCAAATTTGCAATAATTTAACAAATGAAACAAAATTCCCCCATCCTTACTGGTGTAAGGATACAGCTGGCTTTAAGTCTTTGGCAAGTGTTTTGTTTTGGAGCATGGCACCTGTGTTTGGTTTAAATTTGTAATTTCAGATAATAATACAGAAAGACCTTTTTAAGTAAAACATGCATTACTGTAATGCCAGTGAATAACTGTATTAAAAATGTCACAACACACACAAAAAAGTATGATCTTTTGTTCTCAATGATTTTAATTGCCTACTTTAAATCTTAAATTTTGACTTGGGGGTGAAAAATAACCATGTTTTTTTTTTTCTATAAGCTTCACAGATATTTTTTAATTGTCTTTTTTATATACTTTATGTAGGCTATTTATATTATGCAAAATCATGCAGTTGTCATGTAAATACATGTATGGCACCTTCGAGCAGCTGCATACACTCTTAGAAAAAAGGGTTCATTGGGGTTCTATATATGAAGCATAGGGTTCTTTACTCAACTCCAAAGAACCTTTTATGCTAAAAAAGGTTCTATAATGACAAGAAAGAACCCTTTTGGCACAAATAAGGGCTACATTATTCATTATTCAACATTATTACATTACATTATTACATTATTCTGCAAGATTTTGTAGTTAAATTAAATCATTGTTTATTAAACTGTTGTAGTAACTTAATATCACATTTTAATCATGCTGAGTTTTGGAGGAGAAAAATGACAGTCTTCGTGTGATACTGATTAACTACATAAAATTATATAAATATAGACATTTTATAACCCCCATATCTTGAATTTTGTGATTATTCATATGCATGCATAAATATATTTTAGGGTCTTGATGTTTGTCAATAATATGAAATATTTCATCTGGAATGCACAAAACAAGTGATAATGAATGAACCCAAGCGGTTCCATATAGAAACTTTTTCTTGGTTACAAAGAACCCTAAAGGGTTTTTCTTATTGAACCCTTAAAAAAGGGTTCTGTATAGAACCTTTTGGGGGTTCCAAATACGTAGCGCTGATATTTTAAGATCTTTTAATCTCTTAAGGTTCTATGTAGAACCTTTTCTTCTAAGAGTGTACTGTCTGTGTGAATAAACATGCCATGTCAGATACAGCATTTTTCCACCTTCGATGACTTTTGTTGATTTGGGGAAACAGTCTATAATAGTATTCTGGTATAAAGAACTATTGATATTATATATATATATATATATATATATATATATATATATATATATATATATATATATATATAAATCTAAATAAAAAGATAATGACACAGATGATAACACAGATGACAAAGTAAAAAAAAAAAAAAAAAAGTCTCCTTGGTTGAAAAGTAGATTTTTGACACTGGTTTCAAACTAATAAACATAGGAAGACATAATGCCTTACAAAAATAGTAGAGGTACAACAGACAGTCTGATTTAACAGCTGATTCCGTATACAGCTGATATCCAGACCAGAGAGACTCGCTCACCTTGGGGTAATAGCCAGAGAAAACCTTGAGAGTGATGGGGGAGATGAATTCTCTGATAAAGTGCAGCCATTCCTTATCGAAATCGATCTGTCTCATATGAATGTCATCTGTCGGGACACTCTCATAGCCTCCGGTGATACGCTTGTCCTGCAAAGAGAAAACACAATGACTGGGGAAACCTTCAATGATAAAATCCGCACAACTGCACTGCTGTGTAAAGTCTAATTTAAAGTTAATTTACACTGGGCATTTAAAATGCCCCAAATAAGGATTAAATGGTAGATATTTCACACATTTTCTTCTTTTTGTTGTATTTACACATTATTAAGTCATTTTCATTCAAGGGTGATCCCTGTACAAAGTGTGCAGACTGTTTTGAGGCCGGCGGGTTTATCTGACCTCGTGCCTTCCACCAGACCATGACCCATACTTTTCCATCTCCTCCACCAGCTCGTCGCAGGCTTTCTCCGAGAACACGGGGAACCAGAAAACATCTGGGCATGGCTGCAGAAAGATAAACAGGTGCTTAATATCATCATTTTTGTTTAATAAAAGCACTAAAGTATGTAGTGATACTGCAGCTCCCAGCCCACTCCATCAAGCACATTAATTAAATAAAAAAAAGATTCAGATTTCAGATTAAATCCCGAGAATAATCTTTATGAGAACAGAATAATCCTCATGAGATCAACAATGAGCGTTTTAATATATGGCTGCTCACATTTACATATCCATCTGACAATCATAACGGAAGCAACTTCCAGATAGAAAGGTACAGGCACATAAACAGCCAGTTTGGGGATCAAAGAGGTGGAAAATTGTTCTTAAAACCTAAATTACAATTATTTTTTTTTGTGTACAAAGCTTGACTAACATTACAATTAGAAAAATTACTTGCTACAAAAGTGTAGAGGAGGGTAATTTTCTGCTTTAAGGCCTCTAAACTGCATTTCCTATACAGTATAGTGGGTTTAGCTTCAACTCTAATCGAACATCTGGAAAAGCTAATCAAGGTTTTCAGGATATCTAATGCTACAGGCAGGTTAGTTTGATCCAGGCTGGAAATAACCTCTGCAGGTCAGTGGACCTCGAGGGCCTAACTTACCCAGCCATGCTATATAGGGTTGCGGGAATGTTGGAGCCCATGTTTTTGGGTTCTCCGGTTTCCTCTACAATCCAGAGGAATCCCAAACCAACAAGGGAAGAATATGCAAACTCCACACAGAAAGGATGTTTTGACTTTGTAAATCACCAGATCCTGCCATAAACTTTCTTATAACTGGGAATCTTGGAAACTGCTGGTTTGAATACTAACTTCTCTGTATTTGGAGAAGTTGTCATCTAGTCACCACAGTGTTGACTCTAGGTTCGGTGCTTTGCCTTATCTTCTTCTCAATATACACAACGTTGTTTAGACTTGTCATTAATGCCATGGATTATCCTAACACTTCATTGCCAGAAACTTCTCTATGTCATTCTTCCCTTTGGCAGCCAAAATCTCGAGCTCAACCAAACAAACACAAAGCCTCTTGTCGTCAGCATCATATTTCAGCTAGGCCCATCATAGAAAACAACATCCAGGTCAGAGAAGAATTTGGAGGGAGTGTTTGATGACCAGTTTAGCTTTACGCACCATTGCAAAGGCTGTCCAGACATGCAGATTTACACTTGTAGCCCCTCCAGTTCTAATCACCCACTCTAAGCAGGACTTTAAACTGGGTTTGTCCACATGGGAGGTGGGTGTTCTAACAAGAAGGCTAAAGACTGCAGTCTCCAGTGTCAGTCAGTAGAGAACCTATTAAGATTAGGGGAGTGAGGTTTACACGCACAGCTCTAACTGGCCTACGTCTGTTACACTCACCCCCCTAAACCTCACTCCCAAACGGGTCACGGCACCACTGTAGCCCCTCTAGTTCGAACTCAATCCACCGCATGGGAGGTGGGTGCTATAAAGGGTACATAACATGCTTTTAAATCATTCATTTTTACATATAAATCATACATTTGTGGTCTATATAAAGCATAACTGCAATGCTTGGGTCTGAATTCCTCATTTTTATAGCTCCACAGGCCCCTTTTAGCAACTCGTTTTGAAACGGCCCCTTTAAATAAAAAGGAGATGTGTCATACCCCGCCCGCTCTCCAGGTCGCTAAGTTCACTTTGGGTCAACTCCACCCCGTTCGGCCATTTTTGTAGTTTGATTAGAGATAAATGATTATATACTTCAAAGAACATTTTTATTCACACATTAACAAAATATCAACAATGGACGACTTGTCCATCAAGCCTTAAAAGACAACGATGTAACCGTAAAAGACGTAACTTCGGCATCATTTAGCTTGGACTACAAAATCGAGAAATAGTAATGGCGGATTGCTCGAAGTGTTAGGCCGGTAGTCAATGTCCTTATTTGTCAGTTCCGCTGCAAATACTGTGAAGTAATTGTTCAAAAAATGTCATAGAGAACGGACAAATCTGAATAGGTTGAAAAATATGACCAAAACAGAATATAAAGATATAAACAAAGCACCTGAAGAGAATAATTTAATCTTTTCTGTACTTATAAACACTCCAAATATACAACAAAATGCATTTAAGGGCTAAAAAAGTGGATTTTGCATGATGTTTAACAATGAGGATAAAGACCACAGTCTCTAGTGTCAGTCACTAGAGCACCTATTGAGATAAGGGGAGTGAGGTTTACACGCATAGCTCTCACTAGCCAACGTCTGTTACACACTGTACTTCAACAATTGTATTTTTCCTGCTTTGAAACAATATATATTGTGAAAAGCACTATACAAATAAACGTGAATTGGATTGAATTGAATCAAGAAGATCAGGTCCTATCTAGTAATTTTGCAATGCTCAGCTAGCTGCTTTCTTGCATGGACACTTAAACTGCAGATGTGGTTCATTTTGTCTTCAAAAGTGTCTGTGCTCTATCACTACTTGCCTTGCTTCACTGATTCCCAGTTGCTGCCCTCAAACTTCAAGGTACTGATGCTTGCCTATAGAACAACCACTAGCTATGCATTTGCCTCCTAATCACATCCACTGCAAATCTTTCCGATGAGTCTGGTCGATAAGAGAGTGAATAAAGTCTCTTTACAGAATATTGAGTTTCACTGTGCATCCATGGTGGAATGATCTTTCCCACTCTACCCAAACAGGATCTACTAAATTAATAAATACCTGCTCCAAGATGTTGTCAGTAAAAATTCGAGTGTAGTTGGGATGGATGTATTTCTCTCTCCAGTCCTGTGTAAAAGAAAGAAGATTAGTACTTGGTCCATTCACTGACCTTCATTGCAAACATTGATAAGCTTCTCAGCATTCATTCGGCAGACAGACTAAAACTGAAATGGAGGTCAGCACAGACTTATGTTTAACCTGTCAGCACTCCACTTCATTACTAATGACAAATGAACCACTGAATGAGAACTTCTGGGTTTTTGTAAAAGACACTTTGTATACGGAAAACATCACTTACCAGAGGGTTTTCGAATATTTGCCAAAGGTCATTGTTATAATGGGATGTGTTATAGTTGGCAGTCGAAATAAGCCTTCCAAACTCATGACGATTTGTAATATACATGAAAACTCCCTGTAGCGGACAGAGAAAAGTAGTTAGAAACTACAAATTATATTTATAATGAAAAAAGTCGAACATTCACAATTCACAAAAAATTTGAAATAGGCAATAAACAAAACCCCAATAATTTAAAATCAATTGTTATGTCCCGTTCAGATCCCGGACGAGCCCCCATGTTACGATCCTCGATATTTTGTTATGTCCCATATTATACGGAACGGTTGGACGTGGAGTTTTTAAACGATGTTAAAAAAGGAAACCAGCCCCGGCCGACAGATCACCAAAGAGACAAAGTCTAAGTTCTACAAAAACAACTTATTTTTTTGAAATGGTAAGTTAAAGGAAAATGACTTCAGGGTGCCCCAAGGCTAGCCTTGATGCCAGCCCGAACTCCGCCCACAACATTTTTTGGACAGAAAGTTCGGTCTGGACTCGATCCATTGAGGAAAAATTATGATCGGTTCAGAAATCATCGGGCCAATCAAATTGCCAGGGCGGGCTTTATACGATGATTGACAGGTGGTCTTCAGTAACGTAATCCTCACGTCATCAAAGAGCGACTCAAAGATGTCAAAGATGACTGCAGCTGGAGAACTGAGATGTATAGATTCCGCTGTGGCGTCTTTTGTAAAATAAATCGACAGCGCATTCATTTTAATAGACAAACAGAGAACTGCAATCAAGGCATTTGTCGAGCGGAAATATATTTTTGGCGTCCTAAGGCCAAACGCCAGAATGAGCTCTACATCTTCATTGAGTGCCGCCCTTTTAAACGCGGTGCATTTGTAGATCCACCAATCAGGGTCCTCCAGTTGCAGTCACTCCCTGCACACATACACAGAACACCAACAACCCACACAACAAAATATCGAGGATCGTAACATCAATGATAAAATAAATCACAAAAAAGCATCATATTCTGTTATGAATAATGGAGGACAGATGTTGGGAACGGCTTTGAGAGGGAATGGAACGGGAACGCAGGGAAAAGTGCAACTCCAGGAATCAACATTCCTGTTTATTATACTACAAGCAGGGACAAGGTTTCTTGCAACTAAATGTGGGGAGATCCAGGCTTACTCTCAGTCTAGGTTTTTCCTTCTCATTTTGCACCAATCTCAAAAATATTAGCATAATTGTTGAATCCAATGCAAAAATACAAACGTAGCAAGTGCTACATAAGTACCTAGGCTGAGATAAGTCTTGGAGTTTGTGAGGTTAAGTTTCATGTTATTGGTATTGGTTTGCATGGGAGACGGTTGCTCTTGGATATAGAGGTCACTGCAGGGAAAACTATAATGCAGGATATCAATTAGATCCTTCATTGGCTTTTCCACCACTTAACCCAGAAGGGGTGTTTAATTGTATGGTTCTGTGTATATGTATATATAATCTGGTGCTTTGTCCAGGTTGACCCCATCAAAAAGCAGAGGTAGCTTATCAAAACAATGGCGTCAATTTCCCAAAGGGAAAGGAATAAGATGTATTCTAAAATGGCGTTATGTTTAAATCAAATGTTTGAATGCCTACTAGGACATGCACATAAACATATGGAATAGAAAAAAACCATGAAACAACCACACTGAACATAAACTGGGGGTTTATGGTTTTTCCACATGCATAGTAATTTATCTCATCTGGTTTACACTTTCCTTTTGATTACATATTCTGTAATCTGACAACAATGTTTGTGATCTTGAGATTACCTCAAGCAAGCAAATACAAAATGTTAGTGGGCCTTTTACTTCCAAAAAATATGCATTTGTTACTTCATTTAGTATGGCAGGAATATAACTTTCTTAACACTTGGAAAAGTGACGCCTTGCTTTAAAACATTTGAATCTTAAATTATATGAAATAGAATAATCAAAACAAGAGGAACCTTTGGGGGTCTGAGCATATGGAATCTTTCCGGAGAAGGAGATTCTCTTTCTCTGTGTACTGTCTAAAACGAAGGAAAAGCACCATGTAAATTATATAATGAGACATAAACCATATGAGTAACAGAGAGATTGAGTCATTTGCATATTAGGGAAGAATGCCCTTTTAGGACGGTTGAGGTGCCTGTGTTTTAGTTGGCTGATTTTCAGTTTAGAAAAGAGCTGTGCACTGCCTTAAGGTGTCCTAAGCATTAAACAGAAAGTATTATAGTTAGAAAAACAGTAGAGATAGTTAGTTAGTTAGTTAGTGGTGTAGGGTGTTTAAGGAGAGGCAAACACACACAGCCAGACATTCCCATTGGTTCAATGTCATGTTACTTGTGAAAAGGGGAAAGAGGAAAAGGATAATGAACACTTTGAATGCATCACAGATGCTACCGTAAAAGGACAGAGAGGTCATGCCTTCACAAAGCACATTGATATACTTTGAATACTTGCCAGTTACATCTTGGTCACAGAAGTGCAGCAGATGTTTAAAAGCAATGAGAAATCAGGCTAAAATGTCATGTGCAAACTAATACAGAACAATGCCTCTTTCAGAGGTTAAGCTTTTATTATCTACCTTCTTACATTCCCCCCTTAGTCCAACTTAAATTCTATCGACAGAATCTGTAACATGCTGTCAGTTACCAAAGACAATGGGGACTGATCCCTCAGTTTGTAAAAAAGCAGTAATGAATGTACAATGGAAGTTTATGAGGAAATTCTAGATGGATTAATTGGATAGCTGGATTTAGCACTGGAATAACTAGTTGCAGTGCTGGTCAGAATTATTTGCCACCTTTGGTAAATATGATCAAAGATGGCTGTGAAAAAAAATCTGCATTGTTTATCCATTTGATATTTAATTAAAAAAATCTAACGTTTTATTGAAGTACAATAATTGAAAGTGGAGGAAAAAATCACATTATGAAATACATATTTGTTTTCCTCCAAAACACAGTGGGAAACATTATTTACACCTCCCCTTTTTTAAATTCTTTTTGCAACCTCCTTTTTCCAAAATAACAGCGCTGAGTCTTCTCCTATGATGCCTGGAGACCATTCCTACATACAGATCCATGTTGGTGCTTCTTCTCTCAGATTCCCAGATCCATATTGGTGCTTCTTCTCTTCAGTTCAACCCACTCACCTTCTATTGGGTTCGGGTCAGGGACTGGGTTGGTCATTGCAGATGCTTTGGTTTTGTGCTCAGTGAACCATTTTTGTTTTGATTTTGATGTTGTTGTTGGACCACTGTACTGTTTTAAGTTCCAAAAAAGGCAAAAAAACAAAAAAAGAGCTTTTTGAAGCAAATACATAGTAGGGGTTTCGTTCATACAGGGGTAAAAAGTACCCCTGTGTAAAATGAAATACTCTGCTGGATCATTAATGCTGTGGGTCTAATTTTCTGCCAGAGGTCCTGGACATCTTGCTCAGATACATGGCATCATGGATTCGATCAAATACCAACAGACAAAAAAAAAATCAAAACCTGACAGCCTGTGCTAGAAATCTCTCACGGGCCATGTTTGGATCTTCCAAGAGGACAGTGATCAAAAAAAAAAAAAAAAAAAAAAAAAAAAAAAAAACCCATCAAAATTAAAACAAAAATGAGCATAAAACCAATCATCTGCAATGGCCATCCCAGTCCCTGACCTGAACTCAAGAGAAGCACCAACATGGATCTGGGAATCTGAAGGATCTGTTTGAAGGAATGGTCTCCGATCTCATGTCAGTTGCTCTCCAAACTCATCTAGCATTATAGGAGACGACTCAGCGCTGTTCTCGTGGAAAAAGGAGGTTGCAAAAAGTATTTAATAAAAGGGGGCAAATAATTGTTCCCAATGTGTTTTGGAGTAAAACATTTATTTCATAATGTGATTCATATAAGAGAATGAAATAATTTATGTTTGTATCATGTTTCCGTGACAACGGCCTCTAAATGTTCAAGATAGAACTTGAAATATTGGCAATAATTGGCACAGAAAAGTTGATTATAAATTATACCACTCATAACAAATAACACATAATGTGACTGCTTTCTAAATGGTGTGCATTTTAAAAGTTTCCCATTGTAAGTGCATTACTTTAAATAAAAAAGTTTTTTTTTTTTTTTTTTTACATTTTAATAATAAAAAGCATGTCATTTATGCTGTTGATAGAGCTTAACTTAACATTAACCCCCAGTTTCACAGACCAGGTTTAAGCTAGTCCGAGACTAAAATATAGCATTTTAAATGAGAGCAACTTGTGCTGATATTTCTTAAAATATGTCAGTGCCATTGTTTTGTCACAAGATACACACCAGTAAAGTTTTTTTTTTTTTTTTTTTTTTTAATACACATTTCTAAAAGCTAGTTAAATGCCCTAATTGATCTAAGGCCTAATCCTGGCATAGTCTAAGCCCTGTCTGTGAAACCGGGCCTTTATATACTAAATGCAATATTAAATATACTGTATACTTTTGCATTAATTTTTTATATTAATTGCACAGATACAAATTATATTAAATTGACATGGCGTACCTAAATACTTGAAACTACAAACTATCTTAAGATAAATTATATAATAGTCGCTGATTACATTTGTATTATAAATGTACAGTTTGTGTTCCAGCGGTCATACCAAGTCTCGGGCATTCCTGCACATGGCCATGTCAGGGTCCAATCTCTCCAACACAAAGACATTTCTCCCTTTGAATTCATTCCTCAGAGTCTGGCCCTTAATGAGGTAAATATGTGCCATGAAGGGGATGTTCCACACACCACTATTTACACAAGAAAAGACACAATCTTTGAGTTATATATTCCACAAAAATATGAAGCTGTTTTCAACATTGACAACAATAACAAATGTTACTTGAGCACAAATCAGCATATTACAATGTTTTTCGAAGAGGCATGTGACACCGAAGACTGGAGTGATGCTGAAAATTCAGCTTTGCATCACAGAAATAAATTACAATCTAAAATGTATTAAAATAAAAAAAACCTGTTATTTAAATTTGTAATAATGTGTCAAAATATTACAGAATGTACTCTATTTTCATCAAATAAATACTGCTTTGGTGAGCATAAGAGACTGTTAAAAAAATTGCAATGATTACAAACTTTGTGGGGAAATGTTTTGGACCCAATGAGCAAAAACAGCTTATAAGTCATACTGTGATGTTTTTAATGAAAATGTAAAAATGCTGAAAGTTTTCTGTGACGGTTAGGTTAAAGGTGTAAAATAATAAAATAGTTTCTACAGTATAAAAATCATTATGTCTATAGAGGCCCCACAAAGATACTGAAATAAGAGTGTGTGTGCATAAGTAAATTATTTGGCCAATGTGAATAGAAACCATGTTAGGTATTAAAGGAGAACTCCGGCGAACAATGAACCTTTGGTCTAATAAAACATCGGTACCTCGTCAATCGTTCTCTGAGGTTTGTTTTCATGATAATCGAATGTAAAGAGTTTTATCTCTAAAAACTGTTTAGCGTATAATGCTAGTACTGGGGGCATTGACCAACTAAAATGAAATCGCTAGTTTATACCACTAACAAGGCTCAAAAGAGCCCCGCACTAACACAGTAACATAACAAGGCTCCATACATGCAAAACGAAGCATTGACAACTTTGTAAGTGTACAGACCGTTGAATAAGAAGATAAGTTATAAAGACCGTTTACTTTGTGTATACATACAGAAGCCATCTTAGGAAATAGTCTCGATAAGTCGATCCCCGAACGCCGTTCATACAGTTCAGAAGTTCGTTGAACTTCATACAGTTCAGCTCACTCAGCACGACGTTCGGGGATCGACTTATCGAGACCATTTCCTAAGATGGCTTCTGAATGTATACACGAAGTAAACGGTCTTTATAACTTATGTTCTTATTAAACGGTCTGTACACTTACAAAGTTGTCAATGCTTCGTTTTGCATGTATGGAGTCTTGTTATGTTACTGCGTTGGTGTGGGGCTATTTTGAGCCTTGTTAGTGGTATAAACTAGCGATTTCTTTTTACATAGTCAATGCCCCCAGTACTAGCATTATACGCTAAACAGTTTTTAGAGATAAAACTCTATACATTCGATTATCATGAAAACAAATCTCAGACAACGATTGACTAGGTACCGATGATTTATTAGACCAAAGGTTCATTGTTCGCCGGAGTTCTCCTTTAAATTGAATAGTCATATTTTTAATAGATTAAAACAGATGAACTTTGTTAAAGAAGTGGTCTGGTCAGACACACTAAAAAAGCAATCTGAGTTGTAATAGAGTTGTCTTTTTGATTCGGAGAAGGATGATTATGCGTTTTCTTAATTGTCTAATAAATGTATATATACAATGACACTTTAGATCTCAATCATTTCTGAATCCCATTCTCTCAAGTCACTCACACACGCTTTCCTTGCACGATGTCAATGTAGTCCTCAGATCTTGCGTAATAACCATCTAGGCTCAGGGCTCCCCAAAAGTTGGACCACAGCTTTCCGTGACGGGTGACAAGAGGGCCAATTATTTTTCTGAGGTGGAAAAAGATAAATGACACGAAAAAAATCAGCATCACTTCATAAATGTACAATATCGTACTAAAAAGGCCTACAAGAAAATCTAATGCTGAAAGCTGACCTTAAAACAGGTGTGCAAGATAACACTATAGCATATTGCTTTAACATAGCACAAGTAAGTGGTTAAGATGATTCAAGTGAGAATATTTTTTTGTGTGAGGTTGAGTGAGTGCATCCTTTTATTCAGGAACACAAGAGCAGTTTTATATGGTATTGTTTCTATAATCATGCGAGTGACCCTGAAGTAACAAAGTCAAGCCTTCACATCTAGTGTGACCTTAAACTCAACAAGCATACAGAATATCCCTTTATTGAGGTAAACATGTCATTCAAAACACATCAGTGGAAATTATAGAGTTGGTCAACGATGTGAAAGCAAGCAAGTAAAATTCCACGGTCACCGGTTACGATTTCACTCCAAAAGCCAGAGGCCAGCAGAGAGAGTTCCCAAGACCTCTCAAAATATCCAAAAAGGGCTTCCTCTACAGTCATGCGAAAGAGCGCTTAGGTTGTCACGTTAAATGTGACTGAGTTCAGGCTTGTTTTTTAGTTAGAGTCAAGTGCCATTTTAAGAGTTCATGCGATATAGAGCAGACTGTTCCTATGCGCCATGGGAAAACAGGAAGCCACCCATGCTTATTTTTAAACCGTTAGGGATGTGCATTCAGTCGGCTGTAATGTTCCTGTGGTTTTAGCACTTGAGGGATTCAAGTCCTTTCCCTCAGAGAAAGCGGCTACTGTGGAAGATTCCAGAGTATTGAAATGCTTGGCATCAAAGTGAAGGTACCTGTTTTGCTCAATGAGGAGTTTCAGGGTCTGTCGGTTGGTGAGCATCACGTCTGCGTCAATGCTGAAGTAATAATCACAAGAAAGATCCTGTCGGCACAAATCCCTGTAAGAAAGCAATGAGGGTGTCCTTATTAATATTGGAAACATTCGATGCAATGTTGATTCCCTCAACCTCTTTACACGAAACACGAAATGAGCACTTTGTGTGAGAAAACGAACAGTATTTATATCGTTTTTACCTCTTGTAACCTTAGCCACGTCCAAGTGATCTGAGGGCGCGGGTGCTTCGGTCTGCGCAAGCGCCAGAAGGGATCTCTCGCGCGTGTACGTCACTTATTGTTTCCACGAAGATTTCGGAAGTGTTACCTTTCAACGTGAAGATCTAAACACATTTAGATATGCAGGAAATCACAATGGAGGACGATTTCGATATATATCAACAGACAACGTTGATTTTTTCGCAACCGCGCGAGAGATCACTTCCGGCGCCCTCAGATCAGTTGGACGTGGCTGTGGTTGCAAGAGGTAAAAACGATATAAATACTGTTCGTTTTCCCACACAAACCACTCGTTTTGTGTCTTAGGCCACCATTGTGTACTTACATCATTTACGAGTCATTAAATCATGTTTAATTCGGACTTCTTTGTACATGCTCTTTGAGGTGGTGAACATGGACCTGCATTATATGACTGACAGACAAGAACGGTTTGACCTAAAAATATCAAAATTGAAACTACTGCGGAAACAAAGACACCTACATCTTGGATGCCCTTGAGGTAAGCTAAAACATACCAAAAAATAATTTCAAAGTGGACTATCCCTTTAACTCTTTCCACAACAGCATTTTTTAAATAAAGTTGCCAGCCACCGCCAGCGTTTTTGATCATTTTTCCAAAATTCCATGGCCCTCAGAATATTTTTTATGTGACTATCTGAACAAGCAATTTATTAAAAGAAAGAACAGAGCATCTGCTTTAAAAGAAAATAATTTAATTCTAGCTTTTTTATCAACAAGGTTTCATAAAAAAAGCATCAATTTGAACACAAATCTGAGAAACCTTTTTTCCCCCCCAAAAGACTACAACATGCAAAAGCAATGCCTTTATCGCTTGTTTCTGCTACTTTTTCGCCTGTGTTTTGATTCTGAGATTATGTACTATTCAAGAAGATGTGTATGTCAAACGAATAACAGAGGAAAATTCCGTCAATGGCGGGGAGAGAGTTGATCTTGAAACTGTGTTTCATTAGAAAGATTTAGGCCTTGTGTCCACCAAAGCATTTTTCCACGTGCCTGGAGTATGTTTTCAATTGTTTTCAATGGGAGCTCCGCGTTTTTGAAACACCATGAGCGTAACGAGGCGCTGAGCATTTTTTTCATACTGAAGCGCTGAGCGCCTGGTGTATTTTACTTTTTTTTTTACTGGTTCAACTTTGGATAAAACGCACCGCTCATCATTGTCACTTCTTACCCAGCCGTCCAATCACAGTGGATGAGGGGCGGGACTAATACCACACCGACCAATTCTCACAACATTATTTCTGTACAACAACATAAACCAGCAGAGCTAACCAAACAAAATGGATGAAAAATAAATGTTTAGTATGAAACAAATTATCTGCGAAATCAGTTACAAGTAAACTCTGCTGCGGATATTCTGTATCATAGCAACGAAACGACTCAACAGAAAAAGAAAAAAAAAAAAATGCCGCCCTGCCAGAATACGCTCAAGCGCCCAAAGCATGGCGTCTTCAGCAGAGTGTCCAAAAACGCTTTGGTGGACACACGGCCTTAGGAATGAAAAAAAAAATGGTTATAGTGACAAATTTCATAATTTTTGTCAGGAGTGCAAAATCAACTTGTAAAATCAATCAGTAGTTTTAGATATTTCATATACAATAACAAGGCACATTCACATCTGCTCTGGTTTATTTGTGATCACACGGGTCCGCTTCACAACATCCATTAGTGCTGTCACATGTTTACTTGATATTTCAGTAAGAAAGATTGAATTGACAGCAAATGGAACATTTCGTCATTCAGTCCTCTGGCTTTTAGATTTTCTCAAAATTTTGAAAAACTGCTCATATTTGCCAAGTTACCAAAGTCAGAAGTCAGAGATCTGAAAACAAATGCATACATTTCTCAACATATTCATCCAAAACCAAAGTGTATGAGCCCTTTTGCCCCACAGTACAAGGTATTAGAATAATATCTGAGACAGAGTTGATAATTACATTAAGCAAACGACAATCCAAGTGTCATTTAGTAATGTTCATTTGAGTATCATTCAGTTTAAATGTGAATATTTATTATTATTCCTCTATGTTCGGCTCTGAAGCACAAAAGTAGGTGTCAGAAACAAACATTTTTTTTAATGTCTGCTCTGACGTCTTATGCAAACCAGCATTTTTCAAACCTACTAATTAAGACAAACAACGTGAGGGACATCACCATGGCAGCAGCCACTAATGCCAAACACAGACATGCAGTGAAAATAGCATCAGGACCAGCTAAGATAATCAACATATGTATTTACACATCACATAGAGTAGTCCAAAACATATTTGAGGGTATATGACTTCATACATTCACTAAAATGGATTATGGCCAACACTATCTCACGCCCAGTTCATGCGAATTTGACGAATGATTAAAAAGTGTCTAATTCGTACTAATTCATACGACCTCACTCGTACGAATTTGTACGATTTGTCTAAACCCACGTGATGGTTAGGTTTAGGGGCGGGGTAAGGGGTAGGTCATTCGTACGAATTTATACGAATTGGCCAATTCGTAAAATATGTACAATTTAGCAAAATCGTACTAATTCGTACGAGTGAGGTCGTATGAATTGTTACGAATTAGCTAGTTTTTAATCATTCATCGAATTCGTACGACTTGGTCGTGAGATCAGGTTGATTATGGCAGATTAATACCTGAAAATTAATACCAAAGTTTCGGGATTTCCTGAATATGAATATGAATAGTAGTGACACTTAAGCAAGCAGCAATCATTACATCGGAACCAGCTGGTTATAAGTAACTGTGAAAAAGCTCAGAGAAGGTATATATATATATATATATATATATATATATATTAGTGCTGTCAAACGATTAAAATATTTAATCGCGATTAATCGCATTAATGTCATAGTTAACTCTCGATTAATCGCAATTAATCACACATTTTTATCTATTCTAAATCTCTCTTGATTTATTTTTTCTCATTTAAATGCTCTTATCAACATGGAAAAGTGGATCGGCTTGCTTTGTGCAAATGTTTTGTTTTGTTTTTTTATTGAAAACAACATTGACATATACTGTGTTCAATTTCACACTAGAATTCTCACTTGAGCAAATTATCTCTCACACAATGTAACACTGCCCATCAATAAAAGGGTGAAAGAAATACTGACGAGGTCCTGATATTGACGAGGGGGCGGAGAATTCGCATCAGCTGTGTGTGTGTGTGCTTGGCCATCATCAAGCGGTATTTCAGACTGGACGTGTTGCGATGATGATAGCTCAGTTCGCATCGACAAAACACACAGATCACTTTGGTCTTGTCAACTGAACCATTTGGCTACTTTTTAAAAGTAAACTTTCCATTCAGAATCTTATTGGCATCCATTTCGGCGTCTCACACTCGTCATCCACTCAAAACGTGAGGTTAACCAACTATTTGACTGGCTTGCAAGCCCAAACGAGTGTGTGCGGCGTGCCTGTTGTTTTGTTTACGGTCTAGCTAGATCAGCTTGCGCTTTGGTCGACGAAGAAGCAAAACGTCCTCGCGTGGCGCAAGCCATTGAAATCAGTGGGTTTCACAGCGCAGCGCATGTCGCGTCCTGTTGCAAAAGCATGTGAAAGATAACTACAAAGTTTGCTAGGCCAAAAAGACCGCTAATCGCGCAATAAAAAAAATTAACGCCATTAAAATCGCGTTAATTAAAATAGCGGTATATATATATATATATATATAGAGAGAGAGAGAGAGAGAGAGAGAGAGAGAGAGAGAGAGAGAGAGAGAGAGAGAGAAGAGAGTGAGAGAGAGAGAGAGAGAGAGAGAAAATATTATGACATTTATATTTTTATTAAGTGTGTTAATTCCTTTTGGGGTCACTAATGAAAGCGATCATGTACAAGCAGATTTAAAGCGCCCTGAAGCCGAGCTGGGAATCTTGGAGACAGCGGTGCTAAACTGAGAGCAAATAGAAGGGTTCACATGAGTGTCTTCTGTGTTTTGTTGGTACATTGCTATAGGAGGGGTAGATTGACTGCTTTGCGGCGAGTCGGAAGTTGTTCTTGTGTTTTTTATTTGTAAAGAGCTGAAAGTGTGCTGACATGTGGCAAAAGTTTGTATTTATTTTTGATCAGGAGTTAGCTCTCAAATTGGTTAGATTTGCATTGTAATTTACTTAGTTATTTGCATATTTTCAAGAGTCACTCTTAAATTAAAGGGACGCTTACATTCCCATGTTCCTTGCTTCTCCTTGAGTTAAGCTCTCCTCAGGGCCAACAACCTTAAAACTGCGGAACACATCCTTGTTCTCTTCCCAAAACTTCTGCATGTGCTTCTCATGGTAAACCTCCTGAAGAACAAGACAACAAGAACGGTCAAAGACAGACTCTAAAATCCAAAAGGTCAAATGCTTCTCGTTGCTTTGTCAGCCAGACACTCACATTGTTATGAATAAAGACATTCAGTTTATCTTTGGGATAATCTAGATTTAGGATCCGTTCGAGGAACTCTGGCAGGAATGGAGTTGGCTGCTCGATGTATACACCAACAGTCACTTGTGGATATTCCTATTTAGATAAAGAGAAAAGTCTGGTCAAACATTAATACTTGTTCATGCAGAGTTATTCACAATGTTTTCACTAAGGGTGGGCGGTGGGAACCACAAAATATCCCAGCAGGAGTCATTTTATTGCACAGTGATTGTGTATTGCAAAATACATATCTTTTCTGGAAAATTCAACTAAATATTGTTTATTTTTTAAATATCTATGTTCCTCCAACCATTCTCCTTGGGCCGAAGGATGGATAGCAAATCCATCAAAGGGCTAACACACAGAGGCATACTAAATAACCATGTTTTTTTTTTTTTTTTTTTAATAAACCAGTGAATTAAATAATTGAAAAACAAAAGATACTTATTATAATTTCATTATTTTGTCACTTTATTTCATAGATGCAAAAAAAGTTTAGGTTATTCATAAAAAAAACCCCAAATATTACTTCTGAAAGGATAAACTACCATCACACGGTAGTAAAATAGGCTAGCTAATATCCTGTGACCGTTTCAGTTGAACTCTACAATGCCCCTAAATAAGATGTCCCTTATCCTGGCTTGTTTTTGCTCTATTTTCACATTTCTTTATGTTCCTCTCTCACATGTAAATAACGAAAAGCTGTCCTGTCCTACACACGTATTATGGTATAGCAATATACAGTACCATCATACCATCCATCCCTATTTCTCACATGGTAAGAAGCGCTGCTGGAGGTCTTAGAGAAAGTAAAGCTTCTTTCCCATGACATTGAGCTTAAGGTTACATGGATCGGTCACCACTACTTTTGTGGTTCTTGACCAGTCTACACAGCTCACTAGATGAAACGGGTGCTGAGTGGCAACCATGTAATTTCCCAGTTCCGACCTTGGTCATGGGTTCCAGAAGGGAGTGTCCTAGAATCGAGCCAAAGGTCTTTAAATTGTTACCGACAGCAGAGCAGGGACTAAACAGGAGACACAGGGGATTCTGCGGAGTCTAGACCAGGACAGTTTCTTTTAAAAGGCCCTTTCAACCTCTGCATAAGCAGTGTGAGAATTTGAACTCTCGTCCCTTATTCAACAACCAGCCCAAAACCACTGAGCAGATGAGAGTGGTACGACCTTGCCACTTCCTCGACAAACAACAGACTTTGGGCTGGGCCTCATCTCATCAGCCTTTCCAGTGCTTTTTAGCAATAAATCAAATGTATCTGATGGGTTAAAATTAGGCTTTTTGTTTCACTTGACCAGTCAGCTGTCAATGATAAGTGCAAAGTACAGCCCAAGTATATCTTATATCTTTACATACTTTTCCCCTTAACAGACTAAAAAAAAATTGATGCTGTTTAACTTACTCCATTTCACATTGAGCCTAACAATGCCATCAGTCGTGACTAAACTCACAATACAGATTGCACATCGCATAGGTAAAATAAGGAAAAGTGTGGAAAGTCATTTTCTAAGTGATTGGATACTGTATATAATCTCTGCCTGGAGGATTATAAAATGCTCTAAAAATTTGTGACTGACGGTCCAAGACATACAGTATATTGCCAAAAGTTTCGGGATGTCTGCCTTTACATGCACATGAACGTTAAAGGAGTAGTTGACTTTTTAAAAAATAATCTTTTGCTGATAATTGATTCACTACCATGTCATCCAAGATTTCCACGTCTTTCTTTCTTCGGTCGAAAAGAAATTGAGGTTTTTGGTGAAAACATTCCAGGATTTTTCTCCATATAATGCACTTTACTGGTAACCAAACGGTTCAAGGTCCAAAAGACAGTTTCAGTGCAAACTTCAAACTGTTCAAAGGGTTTTAAATGATTCCAGACGATGAATAAGGGTCTTATCAAGCGAAACGATCGCTCATTAAAAAAAAAAAAAAAAAAAAAAAAAAGTTTAAGTTTTATAAGCTCAAATAGTCGCCTTGCTCTGTTCTGTGATGCGCGTCCGTGACTCTCCTGTACGAACTCGTTTATCAAAATTGAACGAATCTTTTTTCGTGTCATTTGGTTCATTCAACGAACGAAATGAACGAACTGACTTGGAAAAAGATTCGTTCATTTTCATTTTCGTTCATCGTTTCGCTTGATAAGACCCTTATTCATTACCTGGAATCGTTTAAATCCCTTTTAAAGCTTGGGGCGGCAGTGGCTCAGTGGTTCATGTGGGTTGTCTACAAACCGAAAGGTAGGTGGTTCAACCCTCGGTTCCACCTGACCAAGTGTCGAGGTGTCCATGAGCAAGACACCTAACCCCAGCTGCTCCCGACGAGCTGGATGGCGCCTTGCATGGCTGCCGTCGCCGTCGGTGTATGAATATGTGTGTGAATGGGTGAATGTGAGGCAAATTGTCAAGCGCTTTGGTGGCGATTGGGTCTATGAAAGCGCTATATAAATGCAGTCCATTTACCATTCCATTTACCATTTACCATTTGAACAGTTTCTTTTGGACCTTGAACCGTTTGGTTACCAGTAACGTCCATTATATGGAGAAAAATCATGGAATGTTTTCATCAAAAATCTTAATTTCTTTTTGACTGAAGAAAGAAAGGCATGGACATCTTGGATGACATGGGGGTGAGTAAATTATCAGCGAAATTGTTTTTTTTTTTTAAAGTGAACTACTCCTTTAATGACATCCCATTCTTAATTCGTAGATTCATATTGAATTTGCCCAACCTTTGCAGTCATAACAGCTTCAACTCTCCTGGGAAGGCTTTCCACAAAGTTTAGGGGTGTGTTTATTGGAATTTTCGACCATTCTTCTAGAAGCACATTTGTGAGATCAGGCACTGATGGTGGACGAGAAGTCTCCGTTCCAATTCATCCCAAAAGTGTTTTATCGGGTTGAGGTCAGGACTCTCTGCAGGGCAGTCAAGTTCCTCCACACAGGCATCTGATCAGGCACTGATATTGGACGAGAAATCTCCGTTCCAATTCATCCCAAAAGTGTTTTATCGGGTTGAGGTCAGGACTCTCTGCAGGGCAGTCAAGTTCCTCCACACCAAACTCAATCATCCATCTCTTTATGAACCTTGCTTTGTGCACTGGTGCGCAATCATGTTTGTACAGGACGGGGCCATTGCCAAACTCTTCCCATGAGGTTGGGAGCATGAAATTGTCCAAAATATCTTTGAATGCTGAAACATTAAGAGAGAGAAAAACAACCCCACACCATAACCCCCCCTCTACCAAACTTTACCCTTTGCACGATGCAGTCAGGCAAGTACCGTTCTCCTGACAAACGGCAAACAAATATTCGTCCATCAGAATACCAGACAGAGAACACATCTCCACTGCTCTAGAGTCCATTGGTGGCGCGCTTTACAACTCTGCATCCGACGCTTTACATTGCACTTGGTGATGTAAGGCTTGGATACAGCTGCTCGGCCGTGGAAACCCATTCAATGAAGCTCTACACGCACTGTTCTTGAGCTAATCTGAAGGCCACATGAAGTTTGGAGGTCTGTAGCTATTTACTCTGTAGAAATATGGTGACTTATTATCTAAGATTTTACGTGGCCTACCACTTCTTGGCTGAGTTTCTGTTGTTCCCATTTTTTTTATAATACCACTAACAGTTAACCGTGGAATATTTAGTAGTGAGGACATTTCCCGAATGCACAGGTGGCAACCTATCATGATACCACGCTTTTATTCACTGAGCTCCTGAGATCGACTACCATTGTATTTATTTTTCCATACTTTGGGAGTCAATGGTGCCCCACAACTGTTTTGTTACCCATATTCTTCAAAATATCGTATTTTGTGTTCAACGGAAGAAAGAAATTCAAACAGGGGTGCGTTTCCCGAAAGCATCGTTAGCCAACTATGGTCGCAAGTTCCGTTGTTATCTGCATAGTTTAACAAGTCGGTGTTTCCCGAAACCATCGTTCCAACGGACATTCGCAAACAGCATCGCAAAGTTGGGTGGTTTGAACGACAGCTCTCGACCTGTGGTTAGAGGCATCGTTTCTATATTGCATGACATTTGGAGGTAATAAATCCATATCTTGAGTAAAATAAGCAAGCTGACATACAGTACAACCGGTGCCTTTTATTTAGAAAACATACAAATTTAATTTACGTCTCTAAGTTTTTCAAAAGATTTGAAGTACCGTGTTTGAAGAGTGCGCATGTGCGAATGTGCTCTACTATGTAAGAACGAGACAAATATTAAGTCTGGTAATAAAGCAGAACAACAGAGAACAATTACAATTAGTCCTCAGATGACATGTCTGTAATTTATATAAAACAAATATAGCGTTAATTGGATCTCAAACAGTTTCATTAAAAGTAGTTATTACTCCACCAAGTGCGAAACCAATGTGGTTGAACGAGACTTTGCGACAGTGGGTTTCGGGAAACAGTCGTGACTAGCTAGTTGATTTTTCCAACGATGCATCGTACTATGGTAGTGAAACAGTGAACTACGTCGTTGTACAGGAAATGCACCCCAAGTTTGGAACAACTTGAGGGTGAGTAAATGATAACAGAATTTTTTTCTTTGTAATTTCATGTCGTTTACAACGTTATTTTGTTATTTCGTCCATTAAATAATATTAACAGATACAACTTTAGATTTTACTAATGTATAAGTAAAATTAATACATGCTATTTTTATTGTAAGTTGGCTTATGTTACCAAATGGAACCTTTTTGAACCTAAAATGATACTATTTAAATGTACATGACAATGCAGAAAGACATATCTGTTCCTGATTCCATATCATTGTGACTTTAATAATGTTCTAAAAACATTAGCAGTGTGTTAGGAAATGCTGATAAACAAAAAAAAGTTCAGCTCCAACACTGTGGTGAATTTTGAACAGGCAAGTAATACAAGCAGAAATTAGTTGTTTCTGAAGCAGTAGCTTAAGCTATAGAATTCAAAGTCCTTTTCGCCAACCTTAGCTGAACCCTACGACACATTTTCGGGACAACCGCTGTAAGTTGCCCTGTGGATAAAACCCCACATTGAGCTGCCCGCTAAAGAGAGGTCTGGTTGACAGCAACACCCCAGTAAGTGAAACCATTCTAAAACCAAAAGACATTTCCTGCACCACAGCAGTGTACAACTTCCTCTTCCTCAAGTGGCTCCTCATGGGCATTTATAATCTTTTTTAGGAGTGTTAAAAAGAGACATAGGGTGCTTGGGATGCATGTTATTGAAACAACTCAACATTTCCATGCCTCACTTTTTACCTTAGGCAATCTCAAAAAAAAACAAAAAAACATTCACTTAATATATACAAACATGTATTAATAGTGTTGGAAATGTTTCATTGTTTTAAATGGAAGTTTTAGGACATAACTTTCTGGTGCTGAGAGGAAAAGGAACAAAACAAAGCCACTGTGGCTTTCATTGGATGACTTACTTTAAGCTGAGACAAATCCACCATGTCTTGGTCACAGATGGTACAGCCTTGCTCATAGCTCCACACATTGGGGATGTAGTTGGCCAAGTAATTCAAGTATATCTGTGTGGGGGGGAGTCATTTTAGTTTCAGTTATTCATTTTATAATACATTTTAATACATTAGAAAGGGATCACTTGCACTTCAGCCTAGTTTGTGCTCACAGAACAGGACACAGGAATCCAATCAAACAACCCAAGGTCTAACTTGAGACCAAGGAGCAGAACCAGAATAAAGAGCGTTTTAAATTATTTTATTAATAAAATGACTAATGTTTCGACGCTAGTCATTATATATATATATATATATATATATATATATATATATATATATATATATATTTTTTTTTTTTTTTTTTTTTTTATATATTTTTTTTATATTTATTCTACATGGTCCAGAAGATGATTTAAAAAAAAAAATATTCTTTCTTTCCTTAGTCGAAAAGAAAGAAAAGAAATTAAGGTTTTTGATGAAAACATTCCAGGATTTTCTCCATATAATGCACTTCATTGGGAAGCAAACGGTTCAAGGTCCAAAGGAGAATTTCAGTGCAGCTTCAAAGGGCTTTAAACGACACCAGACGATGAATTAGGGTCTTATCTAGCGAAAAGATCTACCATTTCAAAAATAAATAACAAAGTTTTAAGTTTTATAAGCACAAATGCTCGCCTTGCTCTGTTCTGTGATGAGCGTTCGTGACTCTCCTGTTCAAATTCGTTCATCAAAATGAACAAATATTTTTTCAAATCATGACTATAAGGGTCCTATAAGACATTGTCTGGTGTCATTTAAAGCCCTTTGAAGCTGCACTGAAACTCTCATTTGGACCTTGAACCGTTTGGTTCCCAATGAAGTCCATTATATGGAGAAAATGCTGGAATGTTTACATCAAAAACCTTAATTTCTTTTCAACTGAAGAAAGAAAGATGTGGACATCTTGGATGACATGGGGGTGAGTAAATAATCAGCAAACGTTTTTTTTTTTTTTTTTTAAAGTGAACTACTCCTTTAAGCTGCAGAATAGGAAATGTCCACCCATATAGTAGTAGTTAAATCCAATTTTGGTTTGGTACAAAAACCCCAAAATGAATCCTGCTGTCAAATGCTCATGAACTATAGTGACTAGAACTGTAATTACTGCTGGACTGTTACTTTAGATGTATCACACAACACACATTAAAGAATGAATTCTGCATCTCAGCTGGAAATTTACAAGACATCATGGTGGAGGAGGGGGACTTCCATCTGGTGGACATTTTGTATTTAAACAGTGTGATTGATCAAGCAGATTAACTGTGTTGAAATGAATCATTTTCTTGTTCTTATGTGCTGGTTTGTAGGGAAACGCCTCCTTATCTTAGTTTAGGATACTGAAATGAACTTGTTACCTTAAACATGTTGCCTCAAATTTAGCTGAAAGCGTAAACCTTAACTATTTATTTTTGATTAGTTCGATAAAAGCATGCATTTTCAAGGGACCCACCCTCTGTGAAGCCCATGGGACCCCAGATCAAATATTTACACAGACAAACATTTATCACTGCTGTATATTTGTAACCCAGAAACAGAAGACTACCGTTATGAACATTAGAAGTACATGAACAACATGTGTTCTATCTAAACGACTTGCCTTGCCAATATACAATTAGGAATTTGCTAAGAGATATTCCATCCTTAATTTAAAACTGTCCATAAAAAAAGCCCATATTCCTTGTTAATTTGTTCACTGACAACTGGATACGGATTTTGGCAGGACAACTGCACACATTTGCCATGCTGTTTTCGATTACAGGAAGTTAGAATGTAATTGTAAGGAGGGGATCTTCAATTCAATCCAGCCTCGACCACATTAAAGATGGTATCCAGATGCAGTCCATTATTAGTCCCGTGTTAGACAGTTTTAGATCATTTAACATTTATCGTTGACTGCTAAGACAGACAACCCCTTGGAGACACAGGTCATGACCTCTACTGCTGTGAGGTCAATTGTTTAAACATTGCTGCCAGAAAATAGATATTGCTCCCTGATTCCAAATGAAGAGAGGCTATAAACCAAGCCGCTGATGTCATGTTCTGGTTGTAAGCTACTGTGTATCCTTAAGCCTTGCTACTTTTATTGGACCTTGTTTTAGCATTTACGAGAACATCTGTATTCCCCAGGGTATGTTAAACTCACTGGAGATTCAGAGAGATCACGAGGGACAGACATGGATCAGCTTGAATGAATCAAAGAGCATAAGGGTGAGCTCTGGATGGATGATTATTCATAAGAAACAGACCAGATGGTTGGATATTAGAAGATCGCTCCACATAGCGCTGTGTTTGTTTAATGCGTCACCGAGGCGCAGACGGAAAAGCTCTACAGGCTTGAGATTACATTATCACCCAGGCATCCCGTTAAAATGTCAAACTCTACAGCGAGGCTGAGAGAGTTGGGCAATGACTGCGATCTTCCGGCCAAAGGACCGTCTAGTATTTAGTCACTAACTGTACAATTACAGTCAGGGGGATCATTTTGAAAATAACTCATTCTTCTGGAATATATTGTCAGTTTCGATGAACATGAATGAATGTAGATGAAATATTGTTCGGTTTAAAGGAGAACTCCGGCGAACGATGAACCTTTGGTCTAATAAATCATCGATACCTAGTCAATCGTTCTCTGAGGTTTGTTTGCATGATAATCGAATGTAAAGAGTTTTATCTCTAAAAACTGTTTAGCGTATAATGCTAGTACTGGGGGCATTGACTAAGTAAAAAGAATCGCTAGTTTATACCACTAAGAAGGCTCAAAATAGCCCCGCACTAACACAGTAACATAACAAGGCTCCATACATGCAAAACGAAGCATTGAGAACTTTGTAAGTGTACAGACCGTTTAATAAGAACATAAGTTATAAAGACCGTTTACTTCGTGTAGACATACAGAAGCCATCTTAGGAAATAGTCTCGATAAGTCAAACTACAAACGTCGTGCTGAGTTCAACGAACTTCTGAACTGTATGAACGGCGTTCGGGGATCGACTTATCGAGACTTTTTCCTAAGATGGCTTCTGTATGTCTACACGAAGTAAACGGTCTTTATAACTTGTGTTCTTATTAAACGGTCTGTACACTTACAAAGTTGTCAATGCTTCGTTTTGCATGTATGGAGCCTTGTTATGTTACTGTTTTAGTGCGGGGCTCTTTTGAGCCTTGTTAGTTGTATAAACTAGCGATTTCATTTTAGTTGGTCAATGCCCCCAGTACTAGCATTATACGCTAAACAGTTTTTAGAGATAAAACTCTTTACATTCGATTATCATGAAAACAAACCTCAGAGAACGATTGACGAGGTACCGATGTTTTATTAGACCAAAGGTTCATTGTTCGCCGGAGTTCTCCTTTAAAATAAAAGCCACTGCAGAAGGTTGGACTTGAATGGTAAGACAAATTTACACATGCAAATATGGCAAAACATTTGGTTTACCAAACCTACATGATCAATGACAATTAATAAGACATTTTGTTTTGGAAAATGAATTTGAGTTTTAATGACACTTCAAGTGCCAATTGAAACCCCTATAAAACCTACACTTTCAAGTCCTCAATATCTGTTGGATATATATGCATGAAGATATAAAATTAATTACACAGAAACTTTGGATCCAGGTCTGCTTTCTGCACTATTTGCATTTTTCATTGACATTTACCTTGGTGTTCACATTTCCATGTATAACCGCTGGCAGACTGTTGTAGACAGTGTTCCTCACTCGCACTCGTTCTGTCCCAAACTTCAGGAGAACTTCATCTTAATGACAAAAATGATTCATTCAGTAAGTCAATGGATTTCTTCTGAGTGTTTTGTTGCCCAGCAGGCAAAAATTGTAAGTCTGGGCACTGAGACTAGGGCCCCGTCCACACTACTACGTTTTCATTTCGTTTTTGGTTGGGAAATCCGCGTGCATGTGTGTGTGCAATTCGATGTAGTATGCACTCCAAGCGGCAAGGTGGCGATGTGAAGCACTACCTCACAACAACACCAAGTCTGCGCGCCTCGATCTTCACTGTCAACCAGACTTTTGTGTTTTTACACTTTACACAGGAACGCGGCGGTGGAGCGTTTTTTAAGATTTCCACTCTGGAGGGTGTTTACTTTTTTGCATTTTTAAGCCCCCAAAACGCCGTCGCCATGTAAACGAAAGGCACATTCGATAAAATATTTTAACATTTTCACCCACGAGGGTTCTCGTGTAAACGGGGCCTGAATCTCCGAAGGGTGTTTTAGTGAAGGCGGAACAAAACAGAGGACTTTAGAAATGATAACCCAGAGGCTCACGTTCGGCTCTATGATTGGGTGTCATCAGTCATGACGTGTCCTTCCCTAATTCGTCAGCCACCCATCACATGTCAGTCCGTTTCCTGTTTAAACCCAGCACGCGCACACCAACTGTTGGTGAATGGTCACGTGATCCGCGTTTTCAGTCGTTTTAGGCCCTGTTTACAGGAGAACGCTCGCGGGTGAAAACATAAAAATATTTTATCGGATGTACCTTTCGTTTACACGGCGACAGCGTTTTTGGGGCTTAAAAACGCAAAAAAGTGAAACTACCCTCCAGAGTAGAAATCTTAAAACCCTCCACCGCCGCTTTCCCGTGTAAAGGGTACAAACGCAAAAGTCTGCTTGACAGTGAAGGTTGAACGCAGGCGCGCGCACTTAGTGTTGTTGAAGTATGCACTCCTAGCCGCCTGGAGTGCATACTACATTGAATTTCACACACTTTTGCGTCATCATATGCACGCAAATTTCCCACCCAAAACGCTCGTCTAAACGCAGAATTAAAAGTGATAACACAACGCCACTTTTGCGTTTTCTCTTTAGAATCGTTTCCGTGTAAACACAGCCATAATGTGGACGGAGATCAATTCTAATACATAGATAAAACACTGGTGTGGACGGAGATCGTATTCGTTTTAATTCTCCGCTTTTTAAAATAAAACGCAGTACTGTGGACGGGCCTAGATGTTGTACACCTCTTCTCAAGTAATCCGCATAATTTAAAGTAATTAATTACTCACCCCCATGCTGTACCAACCCCGTAAGACTTTGGAACACAAATGAAGATATTTTTGATTAAATTTGAGAGCTGGATCACTACCACATAGGCACCCTAAAGGATTGAAACTTGACGGCCCAGAAAGTCATTGAAGAGAATATTTAAATATTCGACTATAATATTCCTTGTAGACCTGAGATGAGAGCTCAAGAGATTTCCACGACACATGCGCGAGAACTGAACTAGAAGGAGTAGAAGAAGATCGCAGTTCTCACGCATGCGTCGTGGAAATCTCTTGAACTCAGGCCTACAAGGAAGAAAAGGAATAGTCGAATAAAGTCGTTGTTTTTGGGGGGTTTTTTGCACAAAAAGTATTCTTGTCGCTTGATAAACTTATAGTTGAGCCACTGTAGTCACATGGAATATTTAAACATTTTCTTCAATGACTTTCTGGGCCGTCAAGTTTCAATCCCTTAGAGTGTCTATGTGGTAGTGATCCACCTCTCAAATTTAATCAAAAATATCTTCATTAGTGTTCCGAAGATGAACGAAGGTCTTACGTGTTTGGTACAGCATGTTCGGGGGAGGGCTCGAACCCAGAGGAACCCAGTTCCATCAAACTTTGGCAACCCTTTATTCACCAGTATAATGCAATATGAAAAAAGAAAGAAAAAAATAGCAAGTTTTAAGCAACATCTTGGATTGACTCACCCACTGCTCCGTTCAAATTCTGGAAAATCTCGCACTTGTGGTCCAAGGTCATATTAAGCCTTTCCTAAAATAAAGAAGAGAACACACTTGAGTTTGTGTAAAAGTGACATTGTGACCTTTGTCCTTGTGTAAACTGTTTATAGTTTCATATTTTTAACCAGTTTGTTTTCTTTCGAATGGTATGATATGGTTGTAAGCGTTTTATAAGTGCATGTGGTAAAGTTACAAGCACATTTGTGTTCTCCAAGAGTGTTTCTTCACTGACCCTCTGAAGTGGATCCACGTAGATCTTCGTGTAGAACAGCTGATCATCATCGTTATCATGAAGGTCCCACTGGTTCATAATCTTCTGTATGTATGGAGCATAGCCGATAAAGCCTGTGAAAGACATCGCATTGGTTGGTTTATGGACTGGCTGTGTTGTAAACGAAAGTATAGGATGTAAAAGATATGTGTGAAGCGTTGACATTATGGGATGTTTGGACACAACAATCCCAATTTCAATTACGCCTTTTCTGAGAATCTTAAATCTCACTCCCAATTCTGGTGTGGTTCCTCAAACCCTCAAAACAGTGGGAAGTCTGGCAGAAGTATCTGACCAACAAGTGTTGTGTGGCCACGTCTAACCTCACATGGCACGGATTTTCTACATCTACTCAGGACGGAGGACTCTGATCAGCATATGTGCTGGCTCTGTGTTTCTATAGTAACCTGTGTACGGATTTCTCATCATTTTCTTAAAGCTCTGACCACAGTTGAAAATTGTAGGGCTTGGTTCTCATGTTGGCCTCTGTGCAGTTTTAGATATCATCATTCCGCAGGAATTAGGAACTATTCTAAGTTACCGCCCTAGACGTTTTTAATTCCTAATGACCTTTTTCGATAGGATGATCTATTCAAAACACATCAAATTAATGTTCCCAGTGGCTTTAATAGGAATCTGTCCAATTCTGTTCAGAAGGCACCATCACACCTCAAATGATTTTACTGGAAATCGAGATCTTTCAATGAATCACCAATCCGCTGGAATCCAGAAGAAGATAAACAAGGCAAGTTTCCAAGCAAATATGATTTACATGTCAGTTCATTCGCTAAATTAGCAGATATTCTTAGTCTGAAGGCGGTCACCTCAGATGTGGTGACATGAATCTTGTTTTATTACAGTGCAATAAAGTAAAACCCTTGACATAATGCCCAGGTTCGAAAGCAAAAGCTGAAGCCAGACGTAATGCATTATGACATGTGGTTTTAATCTAGAATCCAGAATGTTTTTTTTTTTTTTTTTTTCCCACATATCAAATGAACTCTACCTTCAAGAAGCTTGAATTTGGGCAACATAAAGGGATGATCAGCAAAGAGACGAGCTGTGCAATGCAGTCTTCCTTATTTCCACGAACGGACTGGTCAACATGACATTTCTGGTCCAACTGAAACAAAACAGTAGTCACCGCAATCTACGGAGCAGCCGAAGGGATAAAACCAACCTTCAATTTTGGATGAACAGGCAATCAAACAGGAAGTCCAACACAAACAAACTTGTCCTGTTAATGACACAGACTCAACGCCCTGACAGGACACTACACAAGACGAAGTGACCACTGCAGTCAAAGCAGTAATTGACCAGATGAAAATAGAAAGAATCAGGACTACAAAGTTTATACGAGCAATGACCACAGGGCTTTTTTAGAACAGAGGGGCTGACGTTACTGTTCTTCAATGGACAATCTGAGAAAGATGGATGGACGCACACGTACACACACTCAAATGAATGCACCATTCATGAAGTCCCCTGTATGAATAGTCCACTATGCCTGGTGGCCCTCAGGAAATTCCACAGGGCGAGTGGCCGCCGCTTGGCAGTTTACACAGAAAACACTTTCTCTATCATATTATAAAGATAATGAAATTCCACTGTTTGCACTTCGCTCTCTATAATCACCCTCCTTGCATTGTTCTAAATCCTACCAGACTAAACAAACCCACACGGGAGCGTCCGGGGCAAACTGTGCTGTGATGATACGGGTGAATGGTAGCTGGCCATGACCTCATGTGCATAAAGTGCTCCAGTGATATGCTGCCTGAGTTGAATTCTTGAAGACTGACCCCCCAAACTCACAAGCAAAACATGTGTATAACATGGGATGTATTACAAGCAGTGAAGAACCAATAGTTCTTAAATGTGCTCTTAAACCCGATTCAGGTAGCCTGTGATATACAGTACATGTCAAACGTTTAACTAACTTCCTAAGCAAAGTTGTCTTTAAAGGGATAGTTCACTTTGAAATTAATTTTTGATATGTTTTAGCTTACCTCAAGGGCATCCAAGATGTAGGTGTCTTTGTTTTTTCAGTAGTTTCAATTTTGATATTTTTAGGTCAAACCGTTCTTGTCATTACACATTGATGGCCTAAGACACGAAACGAGTGGTTTGTGTGAGAAAACGATCAGTAATTATATTGTTTTTACCTCTTGTAATCAAAGTCACGTACAAGTGATCTGAGGACGAGGGCGTTTCGGTCTGCGCAAGCGTGCCGGCAAGCCCCGGAAGTGATCTCTCGCGCGTGTACGTCACTCATTGTTTACACAAAGATTTCAGACACTGTAAAGATCTAAACAAATTTAGATATACAGAAAATTGCAATGAAAGATTTCGATATATCAACAGACAACGTTGATTTCGATACATCAACAGAGAATGTTGATTTTTTTTTTCCGCAACCGCGTGAGAGATCACTTCCGGCGCTTTCCGGAGCTTGAGCAGACATAAGCGCCCGTGCCTTCTGATCAGTTGGACGTGGCTGTGGTTACAAGAGGTAAAAACGATATAAATACTGTTCGTTTTCTCACACAAACCGCTCGTTTCGTGTCTTAGGCCATCAATGTGTACTTACATTTACGAGTCATTAAATCATGTTTAATTTGGACTCTGTGCATGCTCTTTGAGGAGGACCCTGGGTAGACCCCATAAAGTTTGACCTAAACACATCAAAATTGAAACTACTGTGGAAACAATGACACCTACATCTTGGATGCCCTTGAGGTAAGCTAAAACATACCAAAAATTAATTTCAAAGTGAACTATCCCTTTAACTGTTGCTGAAACATAACCTATTTCACACTGGTCTTTACAGCGTCCCTTGTGGTAACAGTGTGTTTGACACACGTTGATACATCAAACTTAAAAACGTTTGTTCAAATCCTTGAATGGTTTGTTTTAGTCCTTAAATTTGCAAAATGCAAAAAGTTTTTACAAAATGCTGATTAGTGAAAGTGAATATCTATAACCAACCTGATCTCACGAGAATTCGTACAAATTTTACGAGGTGGCTAATTCGTAACAATTCGTACGACCTCACTCGTACGAATTAGTACGATTTTTTTGCTAAATCGTACATATTTTACGAACTGGCCAATTCGTATGAATTCGTACGAATGACCTACCCCTGACCCAGCCCCTAAACCTACCCATCACGTGGGTTTGGACAAATCGTACGAATTCATACGAGTGAGGTCGTATGAATTAGTTCGAATTAGCCACTTTTTAATCACTCGTACGAATTCGTACGAATTGGTTGTGAGATAGCGTAGCTATAACACAACAACAAAATCGTCATAACTATAAGATGTGTACACAATGAATTTACCAGATTACCAGATAGCCAGTAAAGGTGCTTACATGCAGAAATTAGGGTCACAGCCAAAAATGTGTGCCAACCGGATTTTGACCAGTTATATGCAAACGTCATATTTTTCAAACGTTTATTTATACCAAAATTGGCGAGAAGCTCAATCACATTCATGAAATTACAAATATCATGCAAATCCAGCATTGTGATTGTGATAGCCGGAATTATGTCTTAAACACTATATTTAAGTTAACAGAAATGTTTCTAGATTGCATGTGTGGTTTCCATGTGTTTATGCCTTTCCCTTGAAAAATAATACTGATTAAGCCATTTACGTTACTTTGCATGACCTTTATTTGTTTATGTAGCATAATCAGTATAAGATAGCTCATATAAATGCCCCCATTCTGTTTTGATAGAATATAAGAGCTGTAGAAATCCAATTGAACCAAACTGAAGGAATCTAAATAATACAATGGTTTTGGGCTCATCTGATGAACCATAGCAACTTTCCTATTTTCAAATCCTATAGGTATTTGTCATTCCCATTTTACACACCTCCAGAGTTCAGAAAGCGTTTCCCACTCCGGACAGAAGGATACTTCTCTACCAGTCGAGAATCTGGCCAGATGATTCCCTCAGCAGCGAACGCCAGCTTATGATTGGTCTGCTGGAACTTTCTGAGAATCTCCTCAGGTCCACCCGCAAAGATGAGGTCATAACTAAAGAGGGATAAGAAGTAAATTGTTATGTTCACCAAGAGTCCCAACGGATCAGCGATTTTCACATTTAAGACATTATCAAGCAGTTGCACAAATTATGTTTCCTAATCCACGTCCAGTTTATTTAATCAGCTGTGTCTATTTTCACTGAACTGCTGGAAGGGAGTGGACGGCATTTTGGTCTTCTATTTCAGACACTATTAATATGCCTGGTAACTATGTCATCAGAGGAAGTAAACTGTGAGCTAGGCACCATGGTTTCCTCTCATCTGGGGAGCACCTGTGCACACAAATCATTTCCCTTTTTTTCTATCATGATTTAAAATGCATCTCTGGAATATGTGACACAGCTTTAATGTGTCGAAATGGTCTCAACTACACATAAAAGTAAAGGAAATGATACTGTAAAATATATTTCAGAGGAACCAAGAACTCTGATTTGCTAACTACCGGTACTTTTCGAAATGTTTAGTTAATACACAAGGCTAGCTATTCACTAACGTGCGGCCCTGAATGTTATTCTAAACTTCTCTGAACTCTGAGCTGTTTAGGAGACCTACAAATATGTGTAATTCCAGATATGGGTGTGTATAAATAACTACTTCAGAGGTCAGAGAGTTCCGCAATAGGGACTTGATTCGATTTGAGGTGATTTATAGATAAAACGGCACTGCACGTGGCAGGTAAGCGTGGAGTTAACTTCAAACACTAATCTTTTTTCTACTTTGTGATCATAATAATCGCTCAAAATTCTGTAGGCCTGCACAGAGAAAAACAACAACTCTCACCACACTTTCATTATAAATTGACATGCTGTAATTTCCCTTGAATGATGAAGTTAAATAACGTGCAATTTATTATGGTTAATTTCCATAAATTGAGCAAAACACCACCGTTTCTACAAGAGCCTTGGTTTTAAAGGTATAGTTGAACACATTCCCGACCGTTTTGCCTTAAGACAGATTCTTGATGTTTCCCATTGAACTGGAAACGACACTGTAAGATTTCTCTTACTGAGGTGAGTGGAAAAGGATATGCATTTACACTTATGACACATTTGTTATAGTTGATGAAAAGCTACATTTAGCCAGTTATTTTTCCTTTATCTAGACTATATATTTTGCTGGGCGTGATTTACTTTAAATTACAGGTAATTACTAAGTAAATAATTATGGTAGGTATTGAGGCAAAGTAAGTAGTAAGCATTTCATGGCAGATTACAGTCTATTCACAGCTACTCCCCACATAGACAAATGGATTTTGGATTCTTTCTCTGGTATGTGCACCAGTATTTTTATGTCTAGTAAATCTGATACCATTTATGGGCCTTTCACACATGAATTGTTAACAAAGTTAGTTAATCCTTAACACTTAATCTTGGGCTGTCTTGCTTCATGTTTCAGATTGTTCACATTTTACCCAGTATTAATAGTTGCCATGCAATGCAGTTTAGGCTTGTCAAAGGCTTCATAATGTATAGTCAAAAGCTGTGCTAAACCCATTTTCAAAATTTCAATTCATTTGTTTTGTTTAACCAAGGCTAAACGTGTCTTTAACTAAATAAATGAACCCAGGATTTAGTGTAGTATTTTAAAGCTACACTGTGTAACTCTTTTAGTTTATTCTTGGCTAAAAAAACGTAGTTCTTTCAAAAATATATGTGCTCATTAATGTATATTTACTTCGTTCAAGTAATAAAGTATTCTCGTGAGTGTATAATATGCCATTGAAAATACATACGGGTAAGGGGTTCTAATGTCGGCCGCCACGTTGACCCTCCATCTTGAAAGTACATTAGCCAAAGAGGGACATACCCGTTAATTCAAGCTTCGCCTTTAGCGTTTACGTATGAGTTAACACTCATGGACGAGGTCGAACTGGAAGCCATGTTAACCTTGGACTACATTGGCCACCGTAGGAGTAAAAAACGAAATCGGAATTGAGAGGAACAGAAACTAATATTCACTGGATGGTCATATATCTTTACACCGCTAGATGGGGGTAAAAATCACACAGTGTATCTTTAACAATACACCAGCTTTACATCGACAAAGCATCTCAAACTTTAAAGTTGTTAGTGTTCAAGCTCAAGATGTAACATTGCTTACACTTTTGACAGTCCACTATAGACATTCTACAAACTATAACTAACTTTGCAACTATTTGTCGGCAATCTCTCAAAACCTGTTCGAGGCTAAAAAACCTGAAAATCGAGGCTAAAATCATGCATTAGTTGCATGTACTTGCAAAGTAGACTGTCTGTTGGGGGACCATCAGTCTACTAATACTCTAATGACTGGTAGTTGACCTAAGTTACAAGGTCACTAAGGCCTTGTCCACACGGACACGGGTATTTTTATAACCGGAGTTTTTCCCTCCTGCGTTTAAAAAAAAAAAACCTCTGTCCACATTAAAACGCAAAAACACGCCATTAAGCGCTGTCAAGAGCATGCAACACCACACCAGCATTCGGCGATATAAACCTAACCGTAAAGCCACGTTAGCCAATCAGAAGCCGTCAGCGCTGCAAAAACTCCGGTTTCACTGTCTACACATAACACAGCAACCGGCATTTCAGAAAATACTCACCCTGCCAAGGGTTTTCAAAAATGTTCGGTTTCAGTATCCTGATACTGCGTTTCCGTGTGGACGAACGGCCGAAAAAGTCACGGTTATAAAAATACCCGTGTCCGTGTGGACATGGCCTTATAGTTAATAAAAACGTCTAAAGTGGACTATCGTTATAAGCAGGGCTGTAGTACTCGAGTCCGGTCTTGGACTCGAGTCCGGACTCGAGACCGTTTTTCTATGGTCTCGGACTTGTCTCGGACTCGCTGGTATTCGGACTCGGACTTGTCTCGGTCTCGGCCACTGGTCTTGCCAAATATGGCTTTTGGTCTCGACCGAGTCCAACATTTTTGTATGTGTGTTCATTTATTACTAGCCTATCAGGGTAACGTTAACTTAAAAAAATGCCCAAATTAAGAGACCAAGTGCTCACTACAACGGAGCGCGTCTTCTCATGCTGTTACTATAGTTACTGCCTGGGTGTTGCGCACAATTCTAATGATTCCTGCAGGTCTCCCATTTATAATTTGTGATATTCCCACAATCGTAATCCACACAGATTATAAAATCAAATCATTCTTTTAATAACTATCTTCCAGACGCAATTTCACAAACAGCGCGTGAGCGTTCAACGGTGCCGCGTCTTCTCTTCTCTCATGTGTTGTGGAAGGCGCATCAAGCGCTGCTGCGATACTACACACTCGCGTTCAGGAGTCGGGACAAGACGGAATATTCACTTGCATTCGGGCCAGTAGTGCATCGTGAATAAAGCTTACCATTTGCACGTCTTTTTAAGTCTTAAGTCTTTAAGTCTTTTCAAGCAATTTTAAACTATCAGTCCTCGTGCGCTCTCTGGGATGACTATGCGCACATTCATAGAAAATCCACCTCAAGAACAGCTGGCCAGTAACAAAAGTTATTTTTAACGGATTAGCTATATTGCTTTAACACTCAAAACTGTGTCAATTTCAGTCTTCGTGAGTATAATGGTCTAAACATAGTCGGTTTTGTCTTTAATAAGCATAAAACGCATGCCAGTATAATAAAGAGAGAGAATCCATGCACTAGCTCTTAAAGTGACAGTAACCATATGTGTAGGTCATTAATTTTGTCGTCAAAACAACAAAAGAGAGCTTTAAGGTAAAGGAATTAGGATTAATAGCCTATGTGTTTAATTTATTCAGGACTAAAATACTATCCAGTATCCAGACTTTTTTTCCCCGTCCTGGACTCGGTCTTGACTCGGACTCGAACCTTTTTGGACTCGGTCTTGACTTGGACTCGGTCTTGACTTGGACTCGACTAGTCCTGGTCTTGGACTTGTCTTGGACTCGACAAAGGTGGTCTTGACTACAGTCCTAGTTTTAAGTGTATAGTCTGATCGCCAGACCATCTGAAAAGTTCTCAAAACCTGAACAAACTCTTCAAACTACTAAAAGAAACCAGCTCCATGGCCAGGCAGATAAATATGATCCAACCGTCTTTTTTTTTTCAACAGGCAATTGACAAGCACACCTACCTGTCCACAAACAACACCACCAAGTCCTCTTGGTCAGCCAGAGACTCCATGGCTTCCTTCAGCAGTCGAACCTTTTGGCCTCCACCGATGGACCGTCCGACATCCCCTCCTTTCCACTCCTCTCCCATCCCCAGCACCTGCTCAGTCAACAAACTACCATCACACCTTCATCTACCCGCATGTTGTGATCGAGTTGAAAAATGAAGCACCCAGGTGAGAAGCACTGGTCTCGCATTGGGCCATTGTGTGTTTTTTTGTGTGAAATAAATGAAGTGTGAAATAAATCTTACCTTCACATTGAAGTTGAAGTAGTTTGCTGACTGCATGAAACGGTTGAAGCCATCCGTCTCCTCTGTTGCAACAGTAAGTACAAGCAGTTTTTCTGACAAAAGATAATCAAGAGAAGAAAAAAGTTAGACAAAAAGAGCAAAACGTAGAAACACTACAATTCCAGGGCTGTATTCCTTGAAAGCCTGAAGATATTTAGGCTTCATGAGGTTTTCCAAACCCTGCCATTCACTAAAAAGCCTCCTTACTAATATATATACACATATATGTCGCTTTGTGCCTGCAGTACGAAGTAGACGGTGTCGTATTACTCCAGACCAAACTACAACCAAACCTCAAACCTATGTCAACACTCGCAAGACTGATTCCCAAAGTTCATCCCTTCCTCTTGTTAGGATAAATGCAGAGTAAAGTTAAAATCACCATGATTTGAATTAGTCTTGGCAGGATGTGTTCCATAATGTGTACAAGTGTTACATCTGATGGTGGTAACAGTGGTGCTGAGGGTTAGCTGCAGAAGAAGGTCTTAAGTTTCTTAAGCACCCACTACATTTCCGCTGGACGCGCCAGTGAGCAGGTACAGACCCTCTAGTACAGCAGTGTGGGAAAATAAATTCCAGACTGGGGTGTGAAAGGCTGGGGAACTTCAATCGTCCGTCATCTCATGGTTTGGAAAACAGCCCCAGAGAAATCTTAAGCAAACTTAAGAGTAAGGATGTGTGTACGTCAGCTCTAACTGTGTAACACAGTGTAGGTTTTAGAACTGTACTCATCAAACAAATTATATGTATAGAAAAAAAAAACCCTCAATTGTTCTTGCACATGATTGTGTGGCATTGGAAAATTGCTTCGGTGCTTTGATTTACACTCAAAAGTGTTTTGTCACATGGTATTTGCGGTTCAGGTGATTGGCTTAAAAAATAAGTATACAGTGTCCATGAGCAAAGATGGCACAATAGTTGTCTTTGTTGAATTACCTGGGGTGCGTTTCCCGAAAGAATCGTTAGTCAACTATGGTCGCAAGTTCTGTCGTCATCTACATAGTTTAACGAGTGTTTCCCGAAACCATCGTTCAAACGGACATTCGCAAACAGCATCGCAAAGTTGGGTGGTTTGACTTTGAACGACAGCTCTCGACCTGTGGTTAGAGACGTCGTTTCTATATTGCATGACATTTGGACGTAATAAATCCTCATCTTGAGCAAAATAAACAAGCTGACATTCAGTACAACCGGTGCCTTTTATTTAGAATACATACAAATGGAATTTACGTCTTTTAGTTTTTCAAAAGATTTGAAGTAACATGTTTGAAGAGTGCGCATGTGCGAACGTGCTCTACTATGTAAGAACGAGCCAAATATTGAGTCCGGTAATAAAGCAGAACAACTGAGAACAATTAGAAATAGTCCTCAGATGACATGTCTGTAATTTATAAAACAAATCTACCGTTAATTGGATCTCAAACAGTTTCATTAAAAGTAGTTATTACTCCACCACGTGCGAAACCAACGTGGTTGAACGATACTTTGCGACAGTGGGTTTCGGGAAACAGTTGTGACTTGCTAGTTGATTTTTCTAACGATGCATCGTACTATGGTAGTGAAATATTGAACTGCGTCGTTGTACGGGAAACGCACCCCTGGGGTGTGTTTCCCGAAAGCATCGTTAGCCAACTATGGTCGCAAGTTCCGTCGTTACCAATAGAGTTCAATGGAAATGGATGCTTTCGGGAAACGCACCCCTGGACTATATAGTGTCTTCACAAGTGACTTTCATGTTTTGACCACTAAGAAAAACTGCGCTTGAAATGGTTTCTCTGCAGTAAGAACTACTGGGTTTCTAAATACCTCTGGTGAAAATCAAGTTGACTGAGAAGTCCCAACTGGTCAGTGCCTGTGCCTCATTCATTTCGGAATGGGTCACATTATTACACATTCAGCTGTAAAAAGTTACGGCAGGAGCAGCAGGATTTCTCACCTCATAAAATGGCTCAACGGTGCAATTTCAGAATAGTGTTAGGACTCCATATGTGCTGAGCAAAGCATGGAAATGTAACATTAACTATGTTTTATACATTCCTATGTATTCCTTCTCTGATGATGTCAGTTTGACGGGTATGGAGGATATGCGCGTGACGTCTCAGTCAGCCGAAAAGACTGAGCGGCTGTGTTTGTTTTCAGCGTGAATGCTGCGAAAAACAAACACAACACATATAAAGTGGGAAAGGGCTTTGCGATTGACTGTACAACTAGATTTGACAAAAAAAATCTGAGGTATATTTTTACAGACTGCTATAGTAAGAGCAGCAAATGGATGCTGCTCTTACTATAGCATAAAAATAGTCCCTCTATTGGACTTTTTTTTACTATTAGGGTGTGATACTTTCAGTAGATTTGACCATCTTAAAGCGAATGAGAGAAAATTCCACTTTAAGAAATTGTTAGAAAAAGAGCACAGCTTCCATGGAAGCATAAATGAAGTATGAGATTATAAGAAAAGAGCCAAAATATTCTGAAGAACACAATACAATAGGTAGGGACTTCTCACGAAAAGGCTGAAATCCCTGGAGACCATCACAAAGCAGGCTTCATTGCTCTTTTTGTTTGAACTGAACTCCCTCCAATTCATTTCTAAGTTCCAGACTGAAGGCCTGGTTCCTCTCACATATAAGCTATAGACGAATCCGGCGAAACTACCGGAAAGTAAGCGGGCGCCATTACTGAGCTGTTGTTGGGTAGCGTTGCGCCATTGCCTCCAATCGTTTTAGTTGCAACTTGCGTCCACTGGAATAAACCGCCCGCGATTTACGACTATCACTAACGTTACGTAATGTCGAGTGGGTAAACAGTTTCTGTTATAAATTGTTTCAATGGTGGCAGTAAAATTTCAATTTTGAAGAGAAAACATTACCCCGGGTCGACTGCCCCTGTCTAGTACCGTACAGTTTACACAGATTTCCCGGGCGAGTACAAGACATTCACGTATAATAACAATTATTTAATGACATAAGTAAACAAATCTAATAAATATGTGATATAGTGATCAGCAAAATCTCCTCTCTTGCTATTTTTTCTATTCAATTAACATGCTATGGTCATTAAATGGCTTTCCTGAGCTAAATGTAACCTTATGTGACATAATTGTTCTCCTGCTGTTATATTGACCTCTTTCCATGGTTTAAAAACACTAATTGGTCGAATTTAGCGTTTAGCGTTTAGCTGTAACGTTACCTTACCCTTGCCAGTTGCAATGTAAAAATTAGATAAATAATGGACACAAATGTAAAACATGAATTTGTTTATTTGATTTCATGTATTCATTTATTTATTTATTGTTGCCAAATGGACAGATCTTTTTATAGTTTCCTCGTTAGCAAACGTTAGCCTAGCTAGCTTGCCAAGCTATTTTCATAAATAATCTGTAAGATCGTTAGTACCTTCATCTGTGACTGGAGGCCACTGTCTAACATCATCAAGCCAACAAGTCTGCCTGGCTGTAGCTGTCATCGAGGGTGTGTTATCACCTTATCTCCGAGGTTTGTTTACATACCGGTGCATACTGTATATCTATGCCGGTGTAACAGCTCAGTAATGGCGTCACCACAAGATGGCAGCCTACACAGAACGCTCGTCGGATTCGTCTATAGGCTGTTCTATAAAATGAAGTAAATGTTTAATCTGGATGCTTAGAGGGTAATGTTATATCCAACGTAAGGCCACTAGAGTAATGATGGTCACGCCATTGAGGTCTCATTGAGCCTGAGAAAGCCCCTTTCTGAGAGCAGCTTGAGTTTAAAGTAACAGCTGGGGAAATCTATACAATGAAATCGTCTGGACTGCTGTTTCTGTTCAGTGGTTACGTCAGCCTTAAACATGAGTCATGTTAAAGAAAATCTGAAGGGTCTTTAATCATTGTACACTCCCATGGGCAAGACAAAAATCTCTTTCAGTTGTTTCTCCTAGGCAGCAACAAGATTAAATTACAAATAGTGACCAAATGGGGGTGTGCATTTGAGGTTTTAGGGGGCTTCAGCATCTCCTAAGCTTAGTTTCAGAAAATATATGCTTAGATTTGCCAATATGCCAAGTCTTCTATCGAAATCTCAATATGAACAAATAGCCTACATTTGCAAATGTCTCCTTTGGATCTATTTTCATTTCTCTTCTGGGATTTTATGAGAATTATATCAGTTATGTTGCTGTGAAGTGTCACTTTTGTCTAAGATGGTAGAGATCTTAAAATCTTTAGAGCTTTGAGAGAGCAAAATAACATTTTCATGTGTGGGATTTGTAAATCGTGGATAAATCAATGATTGCTTGTTTAACCAAGATACACTGAGCTATGTATCTAGTTTGGAATCGACATCTAAATGTCATCATTTTCAGAATACGCCAACGTTTTTCATTCACGTATACTTCATGCTCTGCCAATATAGAAATGTATTACACCGCTGGGACTGTGCCAGGAAGCATCTTTCAACGTTGTCCCCTTGTACTTACAATAATCCATGTCTGTGTATAATCAATCACAGCACGATATCTATCTGACTCTATTTCATTCTGGCTATGCACATCTGAAAAGTCACACCAGAAAGTAATTTGGAGGCTATTTCCCAGCATGTCTCAAAACATTTGCATAACAGATGGACGATTGGGGGTGGATTGTTAGAGAATGCAAGTCTTATCCTTAGGCCAACAAATAAACACCAATTGCTTTGACCCACAAGTGACCTAACCTTCCCCTGATCCTTTTAAGACAACAGCAATAAACAAATGGCCGCAGTAGCTGACAATGTGTACACTAGCCACTGTCTTTCAGCATGCCATTCTAGAGAGACTGAGGGCTGGATCACAAGCCCAGCTCACCGTAACTTAGAGACAAATAGTTGCCATGTCTGTACAAATACAGTACACACAACAAGTATGTGATGACGCAACTTCTGCCGTAATGGTCGAACAGCGCTGTCTGCAGTGATATGAAGATAAGCAGGTGACTTAAAACATTCCACTCAGCTCGAATACAAGATTTCACAGGAAGATTTCTCTTTTTGTACTATTTCTACTGCTGTTGTCAAGGTGTTTAGAGTACTTGATTTTACAATGACAATTACAATGAGGGTTCTAGGTGGTTGATTGGGTAGCCTACTTTTCTGGAGGGCCACTGTCCTGCAGAGTTTTGCTCCAGTAAGGATAAAAATCACTTGCCTGTAGCTTTCTAGTAATCCTGAAGATGTCGATTAACTTGTTCTGGCGTGTTTGATTAGTGTTGAAGCAGGACAGTGGTAGCCTCGTGAGACCATCCTGATCTTGCGAGCTTTCAAGGTTTCACTCGCAGATCAGTCTGGATACTTTCCGTTAAAGAAAATTTGGGAGCAGTTCACCAAACGAACGTCCAATCAGTGTTGGCTTTGAGGCGGGTTGAGGTGTGACGCAACGAGAAGCGCGACAGTTCAGTCTAAAGAACATAACGGCTTCAGTGGATGAAACTAGCATCAGCGTGGCTATCGAGCAAGTTTTATCGGAATTACAGAGTATTTCTCCACTGAAAGAAGAGCAAAACACTGCTCTGGAGGTTTTTCTCAGAGGAAAAGATGTTATTGCTCTTCTCCCGACTGGTTTCGGCAAGAGTTACGGTACGTCATATGTTTCGTTGATATGATTGGTTGATTTGGCCCGTCTATCACCAACATAGGCCAATCAGCTAACCAGTATTTTCGCCCCTTACCAAAACTACTTCAACGGAAGGTTTCCAGATGGATATGCGGAGCTGGTGATTTCTAACGTATGATTGATTGATATGACACGATTCTGTAATGAATAATGATGTGCTAATAATCTTGACATGTCTGCCGTATGGAGCTTCACAGGAACTGAGCAGGAGATGTGCTTAGTGGTAAGGTGAACGTATCTTCTCAAAGACAGAATACACATAGTGTAATCAGTTAAAGCAGCCGCAATAATGCACTCGACCGAGATGCATTTTCCATGATTCATTTAGCTTACATTTAAAACCGTACGAATTGCAAAACCAGAAGATTCGTATTATGGGAGTGTGCACCCTAAAGGGGCAATAATGTGTGTTAATGGAGTCCACAGATAATGTAGTGCAGGCAGACATTCGGTCCAGACAGAGAGGTCACTGTCCAACACTCCAAAGAATTTCATTTTCCGCTCCTTGATGTAGAAACACTGTTTTTAGAGCAAAAATAAAAAAAAAAAATAGCGGAAAAAGCGGTGTGGGCTTTTAAAAGATGGCTATTTTGAATGTAGTACATAGTCTGGGCTGACTTGAGGAGACAGTGTTTGACAGATCAGTGTGAGCTGCTGAGGTCCGGAGGAATGCTGCTTGAGACAGGCTAGCTGTTTCATTTCTCTGTGTGGTGCTTTAAAAGTGTTCCTGCTCACACAGTCCAGGGCTGTCTGTGTAAACTTTCACAATGACTGGATAATACGCTCAGAACTTCTACCACAAAGAACAGTTAAGTCTCAGTGGGAGAGTCGGAGTCCAAGATAAAGCAAAATAATGCTCCTTAAAGTTAGCATTTCTCAACAAAATGGCTGGGAAACTAGAGAACACTCCTTGTTTTCTCTGTGGCCCTCTCAGCTTATCTTCCAAGTAATGCCTGAAGCTCTGGAGACGGTATGTTTAAGTAAGCTCTCAGTTTAAAATAACATGGCCTTTCACACTTTTTCGGTCAGCTCTCTGGTGGCTCGACATACATCAGGTGGGTAAATCATACTGGGGAACTAAGAATGAATTGTACTTGCATGGTGTTATTGCCCATCTGGTGAGCTGGTTCTGATTTCTTGTTTGTGGAAGATAACTCAGACTACTTATTTATCTGGAACTGTGCGTTATCACTTTAAAATGCTTATTGACTACACACCGCATCTGCATTAATTCTTGTAATGGTGCTCTTCTCTATCATTTCATCATTATTTGATGAATTAATGATGCCATGAATGCTTTAAAATGCTTATTTTTGAGGTGGTAGTGCAACACTATAGGGTAGTGCAACGTTATAGGAGTTTTGGCGAATTTGGCCATGTTTTACAGACACTGTAAAAATGAATATGAATATAAAAACAATACTGCTGTGCATCTTGAGACAAAACAATGGCACTGACATATTTTAAAGGCATACTCCATTTTTTTTTTTTTTGGAAATAGGCTCATTTTATAACTCCCCAGAGTTAAACAGTTGAGTTGTACCGTTTTCGAATCCATTCAGCCTATTTTCTGATATTTAGAAGAATATCAGTAACCAGGCCGTTTCTGGTCTCATTGACTTCCATAGTAGGAAAAAAAAATACTATGGAAGTCAATGAGACCAGAAACTGTCTGGTTAGTGATATTCTTCATATTATCAGACAATTGGCTGAATACATTCAAAAACAGTAAAACTCAACTGTTTAACTCTGGGGGAGTGGTAAAATGAGCCTATTTCCAAAAAAGTGGAGTATCCCTTTAAGATATGCAAGTGCAAATTGCTTTCAGTTAAAACATGCATTTTAGTCTAGGAAGGATTGTGAAACCATTAATACTAATATTTACTTGCGCTACAAAGTCAACATTATTCTTCTCAAGGGGGTGGAAGGGGGCAATGCACTAATGGTGGGATCAAGAGATTTGAAATTCTAAAACAATAGAAGTCGATTGTATCCCAACTATCCCAAGACAATGTAGGACTGGAGAATTATTGAGTCCTGACAATTGTTGGACTATAAATGGGATTTTGTAAAAGTAAATGATAATGTTATCATAAAAGGTAAAGTTTTTTTTTTCAGCCCATCAACTGCAATAATTCTGCAGTCTGATTGCACCTAAAGCAACACAACAAGTGCATGCCATCAATTCAACATATATACTGTATATATATATATATATATATATATATATATATATATATATTTGCACTTTGTGGGCATTGGTCTGAAAACAATTGTGTGCAAAATCTATTATAAATTGAATTTAAATGACTAAAAATAGAAAATAGAAAAATAATATATATATATATATATATATATATATATATATATATATATATTATAATAACACCGGTTGCACACCAATCATAAGCTACTAATGCAGTATTGTTAAACTTATAGGCCTCCTAAAGCAACAGGATAAAATAATTTTGTTTAGGAATCTAATAAAGAATTAAACTGAAAAAAAGTAGGCCAATTATTATTTTTATTTTATTTCTGCTATAAACTTATTCAAATTACTAACATTTGTTGAATCTATTTCTTAATATGAAGCCAGTTTTAATAAGAACACTGTGTTATGGCAGCAAATAAAATGGAAGCTAACAGAGCTGATCTCACTTCATGCAGTTCTGGGAAACATAGAAACACTACTGAGTCATAACTGACCTCATTAGGCAGTCTGATCACTCAACAGCCAGACTTTACCACAGCACCCATTCATTCATTTATTCATTCATCGTAAGTATGTCACTATGTTTCTCCAACAGACCAGCACTTCCGACTTGATGTAGGGAGCACCCTGTTCTGCCCGCTTAACATGAGCATGTTAGTTCAAACTCAACCAAAATCACCAGAATCAACTGCCAGAACATATATACACACAAATGTCTAGAGGTCAGACTTACAAAACAAAATGGGAATCGGAAGAATTTTAATGTAACCACATGCTGTGACTCAACAACTAGATACTTGTCTATAAACACAGACATGATGATATTCCAAAATACTCTAAATGTCTGTCTTTATCCAGGTGACAGCCAAATGTGTTATCACTTAAGGACCAGAAACCAAATTTGAAGGCTGGGTGCAAAACAAACTAGGGGAAACGGGTGGTGGAGGGATTGTAGACAGACATTGTTTCAGCTGTTCGCAACTTAGATCTCTTGAAACTTTCTCTCTTGGGGCCTGGAAATTTCCTTGATTGTTTAAACATGCCCCCGTGTCTATAACCCGAGAATCTTGTAGTACACTGGCAGAGGGAGTTGCAGCTGTAATTGCTTCTAGAATGGAACACTGAATGACATCAGCAGCATCTGGTTTAACATGGGCTTGCCCACAATATTTCGGTTGGGGCTTTAACTTACCAGTAACTCTTATTTATTTTTTTCCCTTGGCTGGAAAAACAATCTCAAATATGAAGAACAGAGAAAAAGGAGGAGGATATTTGGTTAACATCACCAAAATTGCGCCTGCCGTAACCTAAAGCTCGCAATTACTGGGATCACTTCCTGTGCTGAGCTGAGTTGAGGGTTGCCATGGAGTTACTGTTGGCCAGAGCAATTAAACAAGCCAAACAGAGGAACAGCTTCTGTTTGATTCTGGAAACCCTCATAACCTAGAGATTGAAGACCGCACACAGTTATAAGAGTTGGATAAGGATATGAACTACAAAGGCAAGCACCACTGCTCATTCTTGGAGTTCCACTGTAAGCATACGCTTAGTATTCAAAACTGTCATTACTGAAGTATTCTCCTGCCTTTTCTGTGCCTGTCTGTTAAGTACTACTCAAAATTTAATCAAACTTTTTAAAAAAAATTGATACACTTTTGTTAACCCAACTAGTCTAGTCACATTGGCAGTATCCAAACTGTATTTGAAAAATATAGTTGAAAACCAAGACAGACGTCACTACCTGCACCTCACTGCGACTAGCTGCCGTCCAGCTCCTTATTTGTATAAAGTTCCGCTTTTCTCAACTTAACCATGGACTTAACCATTCCTACCACTTTCTACTTTCAAAAGATGCAACATGAGCATTATGCTTGGCTCTCATAGGAATTCAATGAAAATGCCCATGATGTATGGGTGTGATAGTACATGTATTCGTTCCAAACTTTAGCCTACTTGTTAGAGCGCCCGCCTATGCGAATGGGCCCAGGTTTGAGTCCCGCTTAGTGTGAGCGGTTCGAAGAGGGGCTATAGGTGGTGCCATGACCCGGATGGGAGTGAGGTTTAGTGAGATGAGTGTAACAGACGTAGGCCAGTGTGAGCTGTGCATGTAAACCTCACTCCCCTAATCTCAAGAGGTGCTCTAGAGACAACAGGCTTTAGCCTCCTTGTTAGAGCGCCCGCCTGCCATGTGAATGGGCCCAGGTTTGAGTCCCGCTTAGAGTGAGCGGTTCGAAGAGGGGCTACAGGTGGTGCCATGACCCGGATGGGAGTGAGTTTAACAGATGAAGGCCAGTGTGAGCTGTGAATGTAAACCTCACTCCCCTAATCTCAAGAGGTGCTCTAGAGACTACAGTCTTTAGCCTCCTTTCTAGAGCACCCGCCTCCCATGCGAATGAGCCCAGGTTTGAGTCCCGCTTAGAGTGAGCGGTTCGAAGAGGGTCTACAGGTGGTGCCATAATCCGGATGGGAGTGAGGTTTTACGAGGTGAGTTTAACAGACGTAGGCCAGTGTGAGCTGTGCATGTAAACCTCACTCCCCTAATCTCAAGAGGTGCTTTAGAGACTACAGGCTTTAGCCTCCTTGTTAGAGCGCCTGCCTCCCATGTGGATGGGGCCGAGTTCGAGTCCCGCTTAGAGCTGGAGGGGCTACACAAGAGTACACTCGGTTTTCTGCTTAGTGCTCGATACACTAAAGGAGACTGTACTGTACCAACTACCTCAGAGGGGACTAAATGCCGCTAGGTGGAACAAAGTGTTATTTGCACTGCTGTCTGTTCAAAATGAATGAAAACGTTTCTTTTTCTGCTAACACTTTAGTTTAGGGTCCAATTCAGACTATTAACTAGTTGTTAATTAGCATGCATATTAATAGGATATTGGCTGTTTATTAGTACTTAAAAAGCACATATTAATGCATTATTCTACATGACCTTTTCCTACATCCCTTAATCCAACACAATACATAAACTTAACAACCTTACTAAATATTAATAAGCAATAATTAGGGGTTTGTTAACGCACAAGCCACAATAGTTAGTTAATAGTGAGAATTGTACGGTGGCCGAGAAAGCTCAACGCGCTGCTACTGAAGAAAACACATGCAAATAGAAGAAAACGCATGCAAATAAAAAAAACACACATGCAAATAGAAAAAAACCTGCATGCAAATAGAAAAACAACCTCAAATTAAGAAAACATCTTTATCAGTTTCTCAACACACGTGAGCTCCAAATATTTACAACACCACCCAAATACAGAAACGCACAGCAAATAACATAGACCACAACGGAAATGTTTCCAGGGGAACCAAATATGTGACGAACCCAGCTGGGATGCGCTGACGTGCTGGTTCTTCTTACAGGTTAAAATTCTACTTTACGTATTTATTTAGTTTTGCAAAAGATACAGAGATTATACAACATGTTCAATGTCATCAGAACACAAATGAGAAAAGAACAACGAGCTGAAAACTAAAATAAATAAATAGATAAGATAGAGAAGAACATGAAGGAAAGTTCATTAGTTACACTGTTCATTAGTTGCACTGGAAAGTTTCATTAGTTACACTGTAGAAATTGTTTCATGTTATGTTTCAATTTTTATAAAGAAAAGTTTCATAAGAAATGTTAGGTAATGTAGGGTCCAAAGTTATGTTAAGTAATGTTACCATCATTATATTTCTGTGGTAAGAACAGCTCTTCAGCAGATGGACACAGTGCTGCGTTGTCATGGGAACATCCCAGGTGAAAATAATGAGGAATTACGCTGTCTTTCGAAGTGTGTTCCACACGTCTAATGGCACACTAGTGTCCTGCTCACTCCAAAGTCCCACTTTAATAGCTCTGCCGTTTGCCCTTCGAAGGGAGTAGGGCATAGGGAAGCTCCCGAGCAATAAGCACGTCCCAGTCGGGTTCGTCACTTATTTGGTTCCCCTGGAAACATTTATGTTGTGGTCTGTGTTATTTGCAGCGCGTTTCTGTATTTGGAGCACACATGTGTTGTGAAACTGATGATTGTTTTTTTTTTTGTTGTTTTTGTTTTGTTTTTTTAATTTGCAGGTGTTTTTTTTTTCAGGTGTTTTTTTTCTAATTACATGTGTTTTTCTATTTGCACAAGTTTTTTATTTTTTTCTATTTGCACACTTTTTGTTGCAGCGCGTTGAGCTCTCTCGGCGACCGTAGAATTGGACTTTAAAGTCCCTGTAATGTCAAATTTCAGTATGTGTTCTGAGTTTGTTACACCACAGAAAAATATGTTATTAGCCACCCAGCCAAATTTGAATGATAAAAAGCTGTAAATAAATAGGTAAATAAAATAAGCAATCAAAATTCTCTGCTCTCAAACGCTGGGGTTGTGTCGGCTGGCTGCGCTAAAACCATGCCCACTCGCAGGAAAGCTGCCAACGGTGATATTAGGTGAAACTGCTTTCGGGACAGGAAGATGAAGGCCGAGGCGGGAGATAGTCGGTTCGGCCCCGTTCACCAGTAACAGCGGATTATCAGTGAATTCCAGTTGTCTTCTCTGACTACCCCTCTGAGTCTACATTCCTACCATCGGTCAATGAGCGACGGCTCATGGTACCATCACAAAGAGCCACAAAATCACTCTCCATAACATTCTCATTCACGGTTCCATGCTGGTGGGATGATCTGCCCACCCTCATCCTGAATGCAGAATCCCTGACAATATTCAAAAGAGAGCTGAAAACTCATCTCTTCCATGAACACTATGCACTTTTTCCTTTAATCCTCCCTTGTCTGGCTTATGCAACTCTGAGCAGTTCTTGAGATGACTCGCTTGCTTTAGTTTGCTAAATGACTAAATGTAAATGTCTCAGACGAAAGTTTATAAACCTGTGGTGTGTAAAATGATCTCTACAGATGTGGGTGTTGGTGGAGATCCTCAGCTCTCCATCAAGGTGGCTTTTCACAAAATGAATCCACCTCTTCTTAAAACTCTCAAGGTGTTTTGGGGGGCCTTGAGATGTTTTGACATGCCCTGACATGCCTTTTGTGCTTATTTCAGTTGCTTATAAACATATTAATGGCACAGGTGAAATTACACTCTATTTAGCACAAATAGGACTACCATAATATGTGAGCAACAGTATCATTTTCAAAATTATCTTTAAAAGTGTTTGTTTTCCAGTAGATAGTAGCAATCTTGCACTATTTTTCATGTTGTCACCATAACTGAAACTTAGAAATGTAAATCTTTTTACAAGTGAATTTTACACAAATTTGCTATTTTAAGTTAAAAATAACTGATGCTAACTCTAGCTAGATAGTTAGCTTTTTCAAAGCAACCAACATCATCATCTGACTACTAGGCAATTAGATAAAATGTTCATTCAATACATCACATTACCCCTGCCTTTATCTCTCTTTTTCTTCCTCTTCTCTTCTTCTTCCCTGAGTTCTTCTTGCTATCTGGCAGGCTAATGCTAATTTATCAAGTGAGTGTGACCATAAACCCCTCCGAAGAATACTCTGTGTGTTCTCACCATAGAAAAATGTTTTTTGGCCAGATGACCTGTACACTTGCACTGTCAGAGAAAATGTCCAAAAATTGTAGCTTTACGCCGTGTCCTAACTAATCAGAGTTTTTGTCCTAACCAGACGTGACGGCGACACACGGAGTTTCTAATTTAGAAACGGTTCCTATTTCTGCGATGTCACGGCTGACAGAATGAAGAAATTACACTGGTTATGAGTACACATTATTTATTTTTAGTTAAAAACAGGTCACTGCGCCACAAGCGGATAATTTACCTCAGAATTTGAAAGCATGTAATATAGCGTTCAAAATGAATTATACTTATTATACTTATAGTTCAAAATACTTCATAGGAAAACGTTGTACCTTATCTACCCCCTAAAACGTGCATTTTAGTACTTTAGAGTACAAATATGTACCCTTAGGTACTTCTATGAACTTTAATGGTTAAATAATGTGAGTTAATGTGCAAAGAATAAAACTCTTGTCGAAATATTTACAGTAATGTATTTTACTGTATTAATCACTTTAACATGCTGCTGAGAGCTGATGTCTTATGTGTTGTCTACTAGAACAGACATGCTGAAGTGTCCCTCAGAGCTCATAGTTCATCAAATAAAAGTCACAGGCACAGAAGTGGTCATTTCTGCCAAATCTGAGCAGCTGCCTGCAAAACTTGATCAGAGAAAAAGTAAAAACCGAGACTAGAGACCACAAGGTTGCGGCACAATGTTTAAATTTGACGTAAAACTGCTTTTCTGTTTATGTGTCGTTTGGCTCGGACAGTCATTTAACGGTTTGTCAAACACAGCAGACATCCATCTAAACTGCTTTTACAAAACCATACTTCTTTAATCAAGAGTGTGGTTGACTGACACCATGTTGCACATGACCAATTACAGGCTTGTGCTGCCAGGTCCAGCAGTCAACACTATAGACTAGCATATATGCTCTCTTTTACTGGGGCTCGGAAGTCATAAATCTCACACTGGAGTTCAACTCACAGGGCAGTATTTCATTGTGAAGGGTTCACAGAGGGCTAAACGTGGGTGGACATTGAAAACTCACAGGAGGTGATAGTTCACCCACAGGCATTTGAGTAGAGATGACATCTAGCGTCATTTGAACGTTTTGAGTTTCTGGGCTACGCAGGCTGACGGATGGGTTTTCAGACTGGGGTGATGTCATGCCGCAAACACTAGAGATTTCCTGTGCCGTTCACTCGCTTTCAGCTACATGAGCCATGGATTTTTCTTTCTATATCTTCCCCTGTGTTTAGGATAGCATGCGTCATCTACCAGTACTGTTAATGACTGTAGCTTAATTACTGTGTGCAAAGGTATGGAAAAAAACTCAAATCAGGGGCAATTAAGAGACCAATTTAGATTTTAATCTGCTGTGCACTTTAAATTTGGAAATTTACAGCCGGATTTCTTGAGTTTGGTATGTGTCTGTGCAGTTGTTTAACCGACAGCTAACGAAACGTGGTACAGTTTAAAGTCCACATGGTTAAAACTGACATTTTTTAATGCATGTCAATGGTCTAATTTTGTGTGATTCATCTGTGGATGTCACAAAACCAAATTATTATTTTTTTGAAAACTTGCTTTGCTTTCAAACAACTTTCCTTTGGGTGATGTCATCAAGCCTTCTTCTTTTTCAGCCCCTCCTGAAATCCTATCAATTCCTAATGGATAAAACCAAGACCTATCCTACACTTTTTTCTGGTTCCACTCATGTTTCTGATCGTGGAAGTAAAACTGGGTTACACATGGTGTTGCCCATAATGAATAATGCATGCTTTATTATAAAAAAAAAAAAGTTAATATGAAATACTATCCACTGTTCAACCAAATAGAGGAGCCTAAACAGGTACAAACCCATTTGATAAGTCAAGAGAGCTGTCTCCGTCCCCTCATAGACCAGCCTAAATTTGTTTCATGGTCTTGGCCTGGTCTGTTGGGGGATTTTAAAGAGATTTGGGCTCTTTTTTTTTCTTTCAAATCAGACTGGAAGACAATCTAAACGCGAATATATTAATTGTTAAACTTCGGCGAATATACTCCCGAAGTTTAAAGGCCTGTTCACACCGGGACGAATTTCGCGCGCGATATTCGTCGACGTTTAACGCCTCGTGACTAAACAATGGGCGCCAATGTGAGTGTTCACACCGACGCGAAAAACGCCACGTGTAAAAGCGTCATTTTTAAAAAAACGCCTCGGGTTCGTTTTTTTGGTTTGACGCGCCGCGTCAAAACCTATCCGACCAACGAGATTGGCGGATTTGCTCACGTGTCTGGTACTTCTGAAGTTACAGTAAAACACAACTTGGGGGCGCTCAAACACAAAACGGTCTTGCCGAGCACACATATGGCGAATAAGAGAAGATACCTATGGGCAAGTTGAATGTTGAGCTGCTTGTCTCGGAGCATAAATAGCTATATGATAATATTTATTTTAGTATTTCTGTACTAATAGTATAGTATAGGGTGACCAACAGTCCTGTTTTCCCGGGACATGCGTAAAACGGTCACTTTGCGCTCGATCCCCATGTATGAGGACGAGTGTAACGTTTGAGTGGTTTTATTAAACGCGGGGAAATACGACAACTCTCGTCTCTCGTGCATCTGTTCATCCGACAACTAGTGCTATGTTTTTATCTCTGGGCAACATCTCAACTTTGCGTTACACATGTCCTGTTTCCACGTCCTCTCCTGGATGTTTTTAAGTGATGAAAATGTCCTGGTTTTCAAAAAAAAAAAAAAAAAACTGCTTGGAAAGATTAGTTCTACAGCAAAATATAGATGGGCAAAAAAGGTGGATGAGGAAGAAAAACAGGATGAAGAGGATGAAAACTAAAGATATAAATAGATTTTATTAGTTCGTTTTTGTAAGTTTGTGAGAGCTATTTTTGTTACATTTGGAGGCATTTCTTTTAGTTATTTATTATTTATATTTATTTTTCTAATACATAAGACATTGTTTCTATCATTATTTCATTCGTTTTTTTTAATCTATCATAATAAAACACTGAGACATGAATATGATCACGCTAGTATAGTATTCTATTATTATTTCTGTTTTACATTAAGCGCCATCTAATGTCAGGGAATGAATTTGCATGTTCACTCGGCTCATCGTCACCGAAAAACGCTTGGGTATGAACACAAAAAACGCGTTGAAAAACGCTGACGAATAACGCGCGCTGATATTCGTCCCGGTGTGTACGGGCCTTAACGCTTCATGACTAAACAAAGGGCGCCAATGTGAGTGTGCGCACCGACGTGTAAAACGCCACGCGTAAAAGCGTCATTTTTTAAAAAACGCTTCGGGTTCGTTTTTTTAGTTTTACGCGCTGCATCAAAAACTATCCGACCAATGAGATTGCTGCTTTTTCTCACGTGTTTGGAGCTTCTGAAGAACAGTAAACACAACTTGGGGGCGCTCAAACACAAAACGGTCTTGCCGAGCACACATATGCAACGGGGAAGAAGATATACTGCCAGGAAGAAATAAGATGAGGAAGATGCAAGGCAAGATGAATGTAGAGTTGCTGGTCTCGTTGGTGTTAGAACATAAAGAACTATATGACAAACGTGACAGCGACTACAAACATCTTGATAAAAGAGAACTGATATGGAGTGGTATTGCAGAGCAAATTGGCTCCATCTAATGTCAGGGATGAATTTGCATGTTCACTCGGCTCATCGTCAGCAAAAATCGTTTGGGTGTGAACACAAAAAACGCATTGAAAAACGCTGGTGAAAAACGCGCGCCGATACTCGTACCGGTGTGTACGGCCCTTTAGGCAGTTTTTTTGTAAGCAGGGCTATTTGATTGATTATCAGGGAATACAATTTAAATGGAAAGACGAAAAGATCGAAACAGTTCAAGGTTATAGGAGCAGCCTACAGTTGGGGTAATAAAAGGAAATAAATGTAATAAATGTGAACTGACAGCAGATTTATTTTGTTCACGAGTTCACACGTACATGAAATCAAATATATTTTAATGCGTATTTGGCTTGCTGTCCGGGGGAGGGCTCCGAGCTCGGAATTTTGCCCGAACCCAGAGTACTCCCCCCTATACTGGGGTAGACCCAGCCGAGAGTGAGGTGATGGGGTGGTGGAGGGATGCTGAGAGGCTTGTCGTGAGACAGGAGGTGAGAGAAGCTTTATTTATACTGGCTTCCTTTGAGTTGATTGGTTGATTACCTGAACATGCTCCTCCCGAACTTTGTTTACATAAAACTTCATTTCACGAGTTCACACGTACATGAAATCAAATATATTTTAATGCGTATTTGGCTTGCTGTCCGGGGGAGGGCTCCGAGCTCGGAATTTTGCCCGAACCCAGAGTACTCCCCAAAAAGCAAGGTAAGTGTGGGACGGCAAGCGTAAAAATAATTTCCCCCCAAAAGTGCAGGGCATGAGAAGGTAATCAAAGAACGAGCTTGACCGTTCGACCGTGAGGGCTCTCGCGACATCCGACGGGAACTTGAAAGCTCACAGCATCGGACGGATAAGCCCCGCCAGCAGTTGAACTGACAGCTCGATGACGCGAGATTTATACGAGCATGATATGAACGAGTTAAGCCGTTCAACCGGGAGGGCTCTCGCAGCATCCGACGGGAACTTAATTGCTCACGGCATCAGATGGGTAAGCCTCGCCGGTTGGACGGGGGCGCCCGCTGAACTCGGTCGGGAGGGCTCGACCGGCGCTTCGAAGGGTGCTGGGGCACGGGAATGGACCTCTCGCGGCCCAACGAACGGGGAGCCCTTGCGGCGACACGAGCGCGGACGTCCGACGATGATTAGAAATAGGCAGGCTCTCACTGCGATTCGGACGGGAGGGCTCGACCAGCGGTTCGGAAGGGGGACGAGCCCGGCCCACGAACGGGGAGCCTTCACTACATACGAACGGGGGAGCCTGCAATTGTAAAATATTACACAGTATTTTGGATATGCTTACGAAGCGGTCGTGGAATACGGGGATGGTGTCGATGAACTGAGCGCAACAGGTGATAAAAATTAACTAATTAATTAGTAAGAGCTTGGTTAGCGTTTCGGATATGGAAACGGCTGGATCTGATTTGAGTTCTGAAAGCTTTAGATGACCAGCAGCAGATGACAACCTTTAAGTGCGGCTGTGGTTGCTGCGCCGATGCGAAAGAATGACTTGAAAATTTGTTTGCTGAGATGCCGGATTTGATGAAGACTGCTTAAAGATGTTTTTTTTTGGAACCATAATCTCGTGGCTGGGTGATCGGAGTCGTCTGTGAAGAGTGGATCGAGAGGCGATTTGCGCTTAGAACGTTTATATTGAAGGTAATTTAGCAGGGAATGGAACGGTTGAATGGGAGTCGGCAGACTGAAAATATGTACAAAATGACCTTTGTTTGATGAAAAAAGATATAGTTTCGTTATCCAAGATCTGTGAAACTAAAATGATAGGGTGAATATTTGAATTGAAATTAGATGTGATGGTCAATTCAGAGCAATGGAGAGAAAGCTAACCATAGCTTCTACTGTGTTGGTGGAGTGGTATCCTATAGACGGAGTGATGACATACATTTGGCGAGTATGTCAATTGAAATGGGTTATCTGGTGACCGGGCGAATGGGATGAGTTCTTTGTTTCCTTTAATGAGAAGGGAAGTTTGGCAGTTATTAATAGCGGGGGCGGGCTTATCCTTTAATTTGTGTACGAATTGAATGCCGCTTAAATAGCTTTTATATGGATCCGGCTAGGAGACCTTTAATTTGATTGAGGTGAGATATGAAAAAAGTAACGGTTAGAAGAGAAGAATCGGGAAACGGCAGTTTATGCGAGAGGTGAAATAATTTGAAATATTTCCACGTGCTGTATTATGATTGGAGAGTTTTTGAGAAAACTGCTTGCAGGATAGAATCGATGGACGTGTCCAGAATGGATTTTAACGAATGGTTTATGGGAAAATAAGTTGAGAATAAGGAGGTACTGGGGTTGGAACGGGGTCCACTTCTGGTGCCAGCATCCTAAATCTCTGAAAAAAGAAACGGGAGAGAGAGTCAGCGATTTGGTTGAGAACACCTGTGACGTGTTTTCCATTAATAAAGAACTGATCACAGGCGGAGATCCAGATGAGGCGTCTGAGGAGTGGCATCATTACAGGTAAGCGAGAACAACCTTTACTGATTAATTGTACGGTTGTTTCGTGGTCGCAATGAATTTGAAAGCTTTTAGATGACCAATCATATAAATATGATGATGATGATGATGATGATGACGGTGCAGGGAGATGCAAACCAGCGACCTTGGTAATAACCTCCGAAACCGACTGAGGGAGCTGCATCTGTGAACAGTTTGATATCGAGGTCTTCCAACGCGTGAACTGATGACGAGAGGGCGAAGAGATAGGCTACTCGATGAACGGCGGCCTTGTGGGATGATGCGCGTTGCATAGTTTATTGGCCAAGCAGCGAGAGGAGTTAGCGTTTGGAACACTTTGAACATCCGGAAGATAGATTGTCGGCGCTTAAAATGTTTTGTTTTTACTGAGCTAACGGAAACCCTAGCTCAGCGAAGCCTTTGCACCCTGACGAGGTGAGCCGCGGGGAAGGCGTCTTGAGGTGAAATGATTAAGAATCATCGAGAAGATGGAGAAGGTGAGGAATTGCGTGGTTGTTGGAACGGATCCGACACAGTGGCGTAGCGTCTGGGTATGCGCGTGGCGCGTGCATATATGAGCCCGGGCCGATAGGGCCCCGCTCATGGGGGATTTAAACCAGGCAATTAATTTTTTAAAATGTAGCCACGATAAATAGTTCATATTTGCATAGTATCAAATAAAACAATATTAGGCTATATCAAAACGATGTAATAATCCTGGAGATTGATATTACTACCAGGGTGATATAATATTGACATGGCTACAGGTTCCCATACAGGTTTGTCTGCTTTAACTATGTAAGGTAATTTGTCATTTACTAGTTTAAGCTCCTAGCCCGTTTGATGTTTCGTTCCCACTGCATCTTATTCTCAACTTTGAGTAAACATATGAAAGAGAAAGTGACTCTGTGTAACCCATGTTCTCTGAATAGGGAACGAAACGCTGTGTTCGCTGCCAAATATCTCGAGCTGCTGATGCGCGCGCCAATATAATATGACGACGTAAGCGTCAACGCGGCGCGAATGGTGACTCTATGTCCATGGTCAATCGTTATTCTGACGCGTAATTTTACATGTGAAATGTAGCCAAACATTTCAGGTGCACATTTCGCGTGTGTTTAATCTCCTCGCTATCAGTAGACGTTCCGGGAAAACTCCCGCATATTGATAACGGCTCCTGGATGATCGCAAATTAGTTCAAATCTCCCGGAATCAAGAGCGAGCGAGCATGAGCGCGCGTGTGAGACAGATCAGACAGTGCTTCAATACTGCGCGCACGTCGGAGAGGGAGAGAGACAGCGTGTGTGCGCGCCTCATGCCCCAGACTCAGGACTCGAAATGAGGCACCGAAGTTTCATTCTTATTCGGTCTGGTTACTACCGTTTACTTCAGAACCGGTCCCCTCTTGGAACAGGGTTTCGGTACCCAACCCTAGTGGATAGGCATTACTTTAAAAGCATTAGTGGTATCTACTTTCGCCATTCAAGCGCCGCGACCTGCTATTTTGATCATGGTTATAGCTTGATTAATGTCGTGATATTTTAATTGAATACTCTTCGAGGGAAAGAGACTGTTGATGCTTAGATATGGAGAGTTTTGAGGAGCTGGGAGGTCGATTATCAAACGATTTTCCCTGAAATTCTTGTAGCCACGCCTGTGGGTCTAATCATAAACCTGATTCTATTTCTTTTTAAATTAGATCGTTTACCACTGCAGGCCTTGCATGGAGGACTGAAGATTATTGCCGATGACGTTTGCGTAGGCTGGCGTTCTACGCCGGGTTTAAGCTTGGCTGAGACCGGACAACAGGTAATTTGTAAAGTTGACATCTGGGTGATGAAATAAATCCTCAGCCGGACGGGAAATGTTCACTGGAATCGAGAGACAGTTTTCTCACCTTAACGGCATTTTGTACAGGACATACGACACGGGCGTGGGCACCGCCAAGATAATTACAAATGTAGAGATAACGACAGCGTTGTCTTTGGCATTTACTCTTGGAATAGTTACGGACTTGCCTGTTGGACACGACGTTTGGGGCTTTGTTCGGAAAATCGCCACCGGAAGAGAGGTCCTCTCTTACTGGTCGTGGGACATAGCCTGTGGATTTGATGGGGATCTGCGCTGGGCCGGAGGAATCGAGGGATTAATTTGCGGCCAAGCCGTGGTGGCATGGTTTACGGACCTGCAAATTACGCAAGAGATGTTTCGGCACCCGAGAAACACGCGATTAAGGAGATCAGAGTTCAACGCTCCCCGGTAAGGACACTGATTCCATTGAGAAATACGAACGGCGCTTTTAGCAGTTCAAATAATCTGTAATAAGTGGAAAAAAGACTACCCACATACGACAGCGAGAGCTCCATTATGATAGATCGTTGAGCTCGCATCGTCTAGTATGGGGAAAGACAGAGCATGTGACTTCGGTATAATGGTTAAAGGAAATACAAACTTCTCCTAACGACAGTGAGCGAGATGAAACCTGCGTGTTGTTGAACATTTGCGGAGCTGATGTGATGTCGATGTTGCATAGATCTGGAGCGTACGGTGCCACGGTGGGAGGGGCTGGGGAGGAGATTTGACCTGGAAGAAAAAGGAAACCCTTCCGCGTCTGGGGCGCGGCCCAGGCTGACGGAAGGTCTGCGGCGACGTGGCGCGTGGGCGGAGCCCGGCACTGAAGGTGGAGACGCTGGAGGGCGAGCGATCTGGGTCTGGCAGGCTCTGCCCGTTCGAGCTGCTGAAAAGGCGGCTGGAAAAGAAGGGTGAGTAGATTGTAAAACACGTGTAAGTTGTATAAATCTACTTTTCGATCTGCGAGAAAAGTTAACGTCTGAATTAATCAGGGCTTGACTCCGCGCTTTAATGATCCGCTTCCTTATGGAAGATATGTTTGGGTTGGTCAAAGAGTGCGAAGACGCGGAGGATGGTGGGGTCCTCGCCGGCGGTGGTGAGGGGAGTCCTGGCGTCTTGGCATGCGTAGATAAGATCGCGAAAGCTGGCGTCCCCGGTTTGAGGAGGCTGGAGATGGACCGATCAGCGGATTGCGATGGAGTCTCGTCAGTGACGAAAGATTCGTCATCGGAAGGGAAAGCTCTAACTCGGACATGACGGCACAAGGGCGGAGTCAAATGCTGAGAGGCTTGTCGTGAGACAGGAGGTGAGAGAAGCTTTATTTATACTGGCTTCCTTTGAGTTGATTGGTTGATTACCTGAACATGCTCCTCCCGAACTTTGTTTACATAAAACTTCATTTAGAAAATGAACAGAGAAGGGGAAAGGGGAAAAAAGCTAACAAAAAAACAACACTTTCGGTGAGTGACAAGGCTCATTGACTTGTACAGAAACACCTTACAAAGGCTTCAAATGTGAAACAGAAGATTGACTCCTTGAAAACAGTACTTTAGTTGTGTTATTCTAAACGGCAGATGTTACAAACGTTCTCAGCCGATAGCCTATACATATTCACACGAAATATTCACACCTTTGCCCTCCATAAAACTGTAAAATCACAGTCGTACAACACTCGAATGTGACATATGGCTGCACTTTGAGGTATTTGCTCTTGGAAAGTTTTACCCAGTGACCTTTCTAAAGATGCTTTGTAGATGCGATGTTATTTAGTAAAGCTTGCAATAAAAGTTTTGACACATTTGTCCAGAACTTGACCTACATGTCATTTCCATTGCCTATAACTGCATTAATAAAACCTAATCGACTTTAGTCTACAGGCCCAATTAAGAGCATTTAATTAGATCCAGAGAACACAGGGTGCTTTTCTAAAATGTTTGACATTTATTTAAGCAATAAATTGCGCTCTTAAGCACACATCACTTTGTCTCAAAACTGGGTTGATATGCGTTAACGCCTTGTGCATGCAATATAAATGAAGCTAAGACAGTCAAGTTTTAACATTGCCACATTTCTGTTGCATGGAAATGAATGAAAACTGTATGGGTCGTATTTTTCCCTCAGACTAGGCTTGTTGAAACTCAACAGAGCCACTTTATATTCCTGTACAGTAACTAAAAAGTGCACAGGCAACTGTGCGCAAAACATAGAGACGTTTTAATTATTTAAACACATTTTTATGCTGTAAATGTTTTACTATTGCAGACAAATTACTGTACAACCTAATGGAATCCAGAAAGTAATTAAACAACTTGTTTGCGCTTGAAAGTAATGCTTGACTCATTATTGTGCGCATTAACTGTGCTTTGCAATTTTATAACAGTGTAGTTATTGCACTAGATAACCACGCTCTCAGGCATGTAGTTTGAACAGCCTAGTGTTATATCTCACACACACACATTCCCTCACAACACGAATGTGTGAAAAAAAGGTCTACCTGACATCCCTCACGTCCCACCAAGAAGCAAGGTGTTCTGAAGTGGAGACTGACGCTAGTTCTCAGACTTTTCTCCAGTGAATATTTCTCATGGTGAGTTATGTTTGAAAATCATTTTCTGTATAGGCACAAACATTCAAATCTTGGCTACAAGAAATTCCATCCTTTCCGGAATATTGTCACATTTGGCTATATGAGGACCCCTGTCATGTTTTCCTGTGTCATGGGGACATTCCATAAACATAATGTGTTTTAATACTAAACAAAAAAAACTTAGTATGATTTATAAGCTGTTTTTGCTCGTGGGAACCAAAAAAAGTTCCCACAACGACAAGGATTAGGGACCATTTTGTCCCAATAACGTAGGATTTACCAGGACCACACACACACATATGGGGTGACTTAAAATGTTCCCTTGTGACAACTTCACCATGTGACTATCTCTAAGGGGCATAATCAGATTATAATAATTTAAGGTTGTCATTGATAATTAGAGTTACCATCGCATGAGTTTATTGCTCAGATCATCGTTAAAGACGTTTAGACGACGCTTAATTCTAATTCTAGTTGCGTCGCATTCAGGGTCACAGCAGAGCGCGCTCCCAATATAACGGGCTCGCTTACCTGTTGGAATATCCCTATTCCTCTCCATGCTCAGGGAATCATGAAAACAGGACATCAGCACCAAAACGACCGCGCAAAAGAAATGCTCCATCGTCGCCCCGGGGAAGTCCTCAGAGACAGCGTGGACGCGCAAGTTTGCGAAGTTTAGTTTAGCTCTGCTGCTGGTCAGTCCGAGAAGTCCTGGGGTCAGTAGCTAATAAAACATTTCTCCAACATGTAAAGTCATTTCAAATGGAAAGCAGTAGCGATACACGTGTTGATTAGTCCCTCAAGAACGAGCTGAGTGTGGTGGTGCCCTCGGTGTTCCCCGGACAGGGTGACAGGAGCGTGTGTGATTGAACAAGTCCAGCTGTGTTTGAGCACCCCTCCTACTACCCTCCTGCAGTTCTCAAACACGAGCTCAAATAATAATGCCCCCCTGCACCGCCCTGATTCACACCAGGAGTCACGCTGCTTTCCATACTTCCACTGTAAAATAATAAAATAATAATAAAAGTACAGTGAAAACTTGCTCTTATTTTTGAGTGTTAGAGAGCTATGACTTTTTGACCACTTTGAAATTAGTAGTCTAGATGAATACAACAAAAAGTTAAAACTTTAAAAATGTAAAGAAATGGCTAAATAGAAAACATTGTGACAAGTTAAATTAATGCAACAAATTATTTTAGAATAAAATAATGGCATTTTTACAGAGTGCATACAGTATATGGGTGGTTGAATCTATAATTGCAATATATTGCAGCACTTTGTGCCCAAAAGTCATTATTTGTTCCTGCTTTTTTTTCAAATGGTTATGTTTTTCATTATTTTATTGATACTCATTGTCATGGATCGCAAGACGTTAAATATCATGACAATATAATATGTTCTGTAAAAGTGTTTTATAACTGAAAACTATGATTTCTTGTTTTCTGAACTAGTCAGTGCATTTTTTTTTAAATATTTCAAATATTTAAAAAAACATTGACATAAAATATGTCAAAATATTTTATTTCACTTTTCATTTGGTAATATTTCACTTATTTTATTTATAAAAAGCCCTATATAGTAATTTTCCTAATTCAACCACATTAATGAGTCAATTCTGTTACCGTACCATACTTTGCCTTTAAATAGGAGCAAATATCTCCCATATCTAAGATAAAGGAAATGATCTCACTTTCCCTCAATGATCATATATGAAGCATTGGGAAGTATGTGCATGTGCTCTCTCTGATAAAATATTGTAATCTAAAAAGGTCTAAATGTTAACACAATATCAAAAGAATTACAGTGTGTTGTTTAAAAGTCTCTTAATCATGATTTAGTGCCATGTGCTCTTAGCATTTATAGCAAGTGGAGTCTTTGGATACAATTTAATGTCAATTCTGTTACTGTCAAAATATGTTGACATGTAACAGAATTGACAGTTTACTAGGAAAACTGTGTTTTGTTTTGTTTTTAATGTAAAGATTATTAAGATTGAAAAATTTCTGTTGGTGAACAGTTTAACTTTTCGAAATGTAAAAAATCTCAATTTATAGAATCACTCATTTGAGAAATAAACAGAATGGATAATATCCCAATGCCCGTTTGGGTCTAAAATCAAAATAAGTTCAACAACGCAAAATAGGGTAACACTTTATTTTACAGTGTCATTGTTACATATGTTATATGCAGTAATAAATTGTGCATAATTATGCAACTAAGCCTAAACCAAAATAACCCTTTAGTAAGTACATAGTTAATATTACTCAGTACTTAAATGTATAATTACAGTGTAACAACAGCACCTTAAAATAAAGTGCAACCCAAAATAGTAAGTAAAACTTAAAATTCTTGTGGAACAGCTTTAAGAAACTAAATAGCATCCCATTTCAAATGCCTAAAGTTTGGGTTACTGTGGAATTTACAGTTAGCTTTATCTAAAGGGAGGTCCTCATCATCATATAAAAGCAAATGTATGTGTTGTAGGGGGTGGGTCAGGCTTTACAGAGCACCAAATGACCCCCAAATATAACCATAAAACCAGGAATCACCTTCACCGTGGGGAGCAACCACAGCCTTCATGAGGACAATGGCTTATAAACATACTAAATGATGCTTTAATGGAAATATAAAAGCTTTGATAGCGGATAGAAAATATCAGTGGTTCAACTATGACATAATTTAAGTACCCTATAAATATTATATTCCTTGAATGCAGTACTTTACTCGTTTACAGTAGTCCCATGCACATTTCTTTATTGGAGTTGATGGTTCCGTGAAGGTCCCTTTACATCCGTGTAATCTGTCCAATGCACAGGAGGTTCTTTATAGTGGAAAACAGCTTGGTTAGTCATTTTTAAGGTGTCCATGTTACAGTGTAATTAAGTACTGAGTAATAATGCACTTACAATTTGGATTAGGGTTTGGATTAGGGTGAGTTGCATGTACTGTATAGGACACTATAAAAAATCTCCTTTAAAAAATTGGCTATTTTAAGACCTGTTCACTGAAAGGTTCTTTGAGAAACCCAAAATGGTTCTTCAATGGCTTTCCAGCATAACCCCTCGTTTGTAAGTTTTATAAGAGTGTGTTATTATCATCTGAATTCCATCACATGATACCACTACTGTACATTTTTGTGCAAGATAGCTATAAAATTGCTGATACTGCCTGCAGAACATTCTTTTGGGGATGTCAGCCGAAAGAAAATGGTTCAAAAAGACAACAAATATTCTTATTTTACTTATAAGTTTATTTTAGGGTTAAAGTTATTATTGTTAGCAAATTTTTTAGAAGAATATACGTCAATGGGAGGTCCGCACTGATATTGCAAACTTGCGTGTAGCAATGGTAATACAAAAGTATGGTAACACTTTACAAGGTTACATTTTTAAATAATAGTTAACTGCATTACTTAACGCGAACTAACATTGGGGAAAAAAAACTGTAAAACCCAACAAGTTACGCTAACTCATTTCATTTGAGGGAACCGATTGCCTCAGTTCATTTGAGTTTATAGAAACAATAGTTATGAGTTCTCTGAACTTATTTGATTTGAGTTCACTAAAACAATAATATTTCTTAAAACACAATTAAACTTTACACTGCATTTAATATAGCGAAAACTTCACTTTATTGAGTAAAAGCAGTGCAGTTATAAAGCATTTATTAATGTTGGTTAATAATTGCAACATTTGCTGGTAACGCTTCCTTACCTAGAAAGTATTGCTAATATAAGGTAAGTACATGGAACAGGGTTAGGTTTAGGGGTAGGTTCAGGGTTAGTACTAGTTATTACCCAGTAATTGTAGTTACTAAAATAAGTACATAGTATTTACATGGCTAACTGGACTGTAAAAGGAAGCGTTACCCATTTACTAATGTTATTTCAAATCAAAAATTGAATCAATTAATGTCAGTTAATGCATTAACTAATGTTAACTAATGGGACCTTATAGTAAAGTGTTACTAAAAGTATAAATACCATAAAAAATCGCCTGCATTGTGAGAGCCCCCATTCGTAAATAGCATAAAAAGCGTAATAAACATTCTAAATAATGTTGTAATGAAACAGTTCAGCATTAAAACCAAAGAAATCGAGGCTACCCACATACATTAACTGACCGCTTGATTACTGCTGTATTTATATATTGTATAATTTTCCCTGCAGGCATGTAAATTGAGCTCCATTGCTATACCACAATGGCACTGCAGTACATTGAAAAGAACCATCGTCTCTGCCAAACAAAAACTATATGTCAGAGTTGGATCTTGATCATGCCATTTATGCATTTTATTGTGGTCTCAAGCTTTCAGACATATGGTGTTTTTGCACGCAGTGTTATAATGAGGTAATCTGGTTCACGTCCAACATTCTTAGTGCACTGATTGATGGAACTGAGGCCAATGTATTCTCATTCATTCCTCTTTACAAGATTCAGCTTCACTCATGCATTCAGCAGCCGAGCAATACGAATACTCGAAACACAAGTTCATCATAGGTTCACGGTTCTCTGTGAGCCATTAACATGTCTTGTTACAGTCTTTGTCAATGCAGATGGAAAGTGTTTCGGAGATAAATAATGGCAGGAATGATAAATAAGTGCAGAAAGACTCCAATAGATACTGTACATCCTGTGACTTTTCACAGGGGGTTTGTTTGGACGTATCGGGGGATGGAAGTGGGGACCACTATAAGCGTGAACAGCTGGACTCACTTATGTATTATACAGTTAGAAACATTTGCCACATCTGGTCTTGGCTATTTCTTGAAAAACAATATAGATGTGAGCATGGATGTGCAAAGAACATTTATATTGAGTGGGCAGTCAACTGTATTAAGTTGATTTTACATTGTTATAACTTTAAAGTGAAGTGAATGCGTATCTTGATTTATAGAGGCAGAAGACTGAAAAATCTGAACAATTTCATTATGTGTTCTCAAAAATCTGTCAATTCAAATGTCTAGTTAAAGGGTTCATCTCCCAAGACCACACTTCATATTTCAACCCGAAATCAAAAGAGAGTATAATTCACAATTTAAGCTGTATTTATTGTACTGCCTTTACACTTTACAATACGGTTAACAATGTAAGTTCAGTGCATGTAACTGAACATGAACAAAAAAAATGGACAATACTTCTGGACTGCATAATTTATTAATCTGTGGTAATTTCAACATTTTCATACATTTTCCTTTTAACCCTCCTATTATCCTTGGGGTCAATTTGACCCCATTCAATCTGTAAAAACATAATTTTATTTGATTTTTTTGCTTCAAACTTAATGACTTTTCCTAATTTAATGGGGACAACTCTGTAAACATAAAATTAACCTGCTAATATTTTTTCAAAGTCCTGTACAAATTTTGTAGCATCGGTGTTCCTTGGGGTCAATTTGACCCCAGGCTCTTTTAGTTGTATAATAAAACAGAAGAAATATTAAATTGTAGGGTGAATTGCCCTAATGTGGGACACTGACTAATGTGGGACACATAAGGTCTAGTGTTTGTAGGTCCCCCATAAATACATTTATGACAGTGAAACTATGGGTTAGACAAAGCTGTGGTGTCAAGTGATCAAAATCACATGACCTATCAAATGTCCAATCATATTTGAGGGTGGAGCAGTCATCAAACAGGAGACACCTTGTGTGAAAACCATATGAAAGTTAATGACATAGATTTTAAACAAAGCAATCCTGCTACTTTTTAGCCTAATATGCTTATGAAATGTTTTTCCATCCAAAAATAGTGTAACTTTATGTGTATAAACTAAAAATTTTATATTTTATCAAATTTTCTAGTGTCCCACATTAGGAAATGTGGTTTCCAAATCTGGGACAGCATGATCAGCCTAATGTGGGACAGTACTTCAATGAGTCAAAAATGTGTTGTAGGGCATGGTTAATTTTTTTTTTTTTTAAATTTTAATACAAATATTAATAATGTTTATATTAGACAAATCTTTAAGAAAAAAAAAGTTTCACCTAAGGCATTGATGAAATAGAAACAGGATTTGCATTACCTTTTTTCAGATTCTGTGGTCAGATATTAATAAATATGTAATTCCTAATAAATAAGTCAAAGAAACTCACTTTAAAATAATAAAGATATTATCCATGTAATGATTTTATCAGTAAGTTTAAAGAAGGGGTTTCTCCATTATGCTGTTTTTGTAAAGAGGAAACAGAAACAATTGTAAATTTATTTTTTAGTTGTAATTATACCAAATTATTTTGGTCCAAAGTTTCTCTGTTTATTTGTTAGGTGTTTTAACCACTACAGGTGTGTTTAATCACTAACTGATATAATGGTCTTGTTTATGGATTGTGATACTGGTTTGCTGGAAATGGATAAAATAACTAAAAATATTGTTATTTTACATGCTTCATCCATTCATAACCAAGAAAATGACTAACTAAGATTTAAAAAGGAATCTAAAATAAAATAAGATTTTACAATTTTACATGTATCAATGTGATTTTTGGTCTTTTATCATAGATTTTTCAGTGTCCCATATTAGGAACACAACTGTCCCACATTAGGAAGCAGCCGATTTTCTCAGACAACTTGCAATAAGAGCACTAATATGTCTATAATTTCTCTTATGAATGGGTTATCTGAATTTTCTCTTTTGATTTGATTAGGACACATATTGGGTATGGATATAATGTTTTGGTTACACATCGCAATATGTCACAGAAGTCGGAAGTGCAAAAAAATGTCCTACATTAGGGCAATTCACTCTATTTGCTAACATTTGTTAAAGCACTGTGAACTAACATGAACAAACAATGAACACTTAGATTTTTTACTAACAATATTACTACTATTACTATTACTATTACTACAACTAACAAGATTAAATGCTTTAAAAATTGTATTGCTTATATTTAGTTCATGTTAGCTAAACTAATGCTAACAAGTAAGACCTTATTGTAAATTGTTACTAAGGCTAATGCACAACCTCTACATCGGGGCCTTCCATTTTTTTTCACTACCCCCACACTTCCTGATTATTTGAATATTGCGTTTAGACAGTATAGTAATTGCACACTGTAAAAAATGCTGAGGTGTTTCAACCAAAATTTGAGTCAAATATGGACAAACCTAAATGTTGGGTTAAAAATGTAATTAAAAAAAATCACAGTTGAAAGCGAAAGTTGACGTTGGGTTAAAATTTAAAATTATATTTTTAACCCATTTGGGTTCGTCCTTATTTGACCCAAATTTGGGTTGAAACAACCCAGGATTGTTTAGAGTGCACAATGTCTAAGGTGGAGCAATGTCTCTTCCCTGACATGGCATCGTCCATCAAGGTCCTGACCCTTCCCTCCAGGCCATTTAGAACAACTTTTACTAACTACAGCAGGTCAAAGGCCGACCTGCTAAAAGACCTGGATGAGGGCTAAGGAGTTAATCCTGATACAATCCTGAACTGCCTCGGGCCTGTCTCTTTAAAGCTAGGTCGGTTTATGGCAGCCCTGAAAGGCACCTGTGGTTGAATCTAAAATAATAGAAAAGGACAAGTACTTCACCTCCTGGTATCTTCGTCGACCCCGTCAACTTAGTTGAGAGGTTACAGGAGGCCAAAAAGCAGGCGGCGGCATTCCAGCAGGATCTCCTTCGCTGCTCTAAGGTCTTAGCTGGAAACCAGCTCCTCATACGGGGACAGCAAAAGCCCCCTGAAAAATGGGAAATGCTCATGGTCAAAGTCTGACATGGGGAAGATGGATCTGAGGAATGTCCTTCTAGCAAGGAAGGCTTCAGACCACACACACACACACATACAAAAAGATAATTGTATAATTGTAATGAGTTATGAATACAACAAAAAATCCAAAGTAAACTTATCAACGCAATATGATATCAACGTAAAATGTGCTTAATTGTCAATATTGTCTGAATGCAAACAATCTCATTATTGGGTTGACATGTTTTGGTTTGGTTTTGGTGTCTATTCAAGGCAGTTTAAGATTTTATGGTGTACAAGTTCCCCTAAAAGGGAAATAAAGTTAGTCAAAGTGTTTATTGTTTGTAGTTTCTTTGAAAGGCAAAGAGATTAGTTTGAGGAGACATTGATGTCTGCGGGCAATAAAGGCGTTCAGGAATATCCATCTATATTTCCATTCATCGGAAATCTCAAGTACGGTGAATTGTGATGTTGATGACATTGGTCAGGCAGTGGTAGAACCAATAAATGAATCAGGGATAAACATTTTAACAGACGTTGAGACCTTTTGTCTTGAACTACACAGTAAGACAATCTAAAAGCATTTAGCCCACCTAGTTTTTTCCCCTAGTGGAGCAAACCAAAAATATATATACGTGTCTTTGCGGTACTGGCAGGCCTGACAAATGGTTTCTCGATTACAATGATGAGTCACCCATCCAAGACGCCATGATCTCATGGACCTGATGAATCCGTTGCTATAATTATTTCCAATAATAGCTTTTTTGTTTCAAATATATGGCTTTGATCCTGCCACTTTGTGTTAATTACAAACTGGCAACGACAGAGGACCAGTGCCTCTTGATAGACCAGTCGCTCTCAGTCTGACCACCTCATTTCCACATCTGTATACTGGTTTGAGTGAAGTTAAGATGGGAAATCCCACATTTCAGCCAAAATCACAAAGAGAACTTGACCTCCATGGAAACACATTTGTCATCTTGCTCAATAACCATCCTTGAGAACCCATCATTCATATGGGTGGCAATCTATGCATCCGCAATGGCGCCATTTGCAAGGCTGAAGACAGGCAGATAACAGCGTTGGATATTTCAGAAACACACAATATAGAGTATGGAGACAATTGACCACACACGCGGGAAAGCTAATTAGCTTGGAAAGACTACTTTTGTGAACAACTGTACTTTAATATCTATAGACATGTTATTAAATCAGTGACTGCGTTTACACGCAGCCAATAACCCATTCAAAACCGGGATATTAGCAATAACCCGGTCGCGAAAGGCCATGTAAACACCAGCAAAAACCCGAAAAATGCTCATATCCCGGATTTTAAAAACCGGGATATTATACCTGGGGTACCCCTTTTCTAACCCGAATTTTTGGTCATGTAAACGCGTATCGGCATATCCCCACAGTGATTTGTGTTCTGCGCATGTTCTATTCGCAAGGAATCTTGGTCTTTTGAGTAGAGAAACTTCTCGGCGCATACAAAAATCCGCGTGCAGTATACCGGAAGTAAACATGGCGAAACCAGGCGAGACGCAGCACATATACTTTTAGAGCGAGTCCAGTAACGTTACCAGCATCTAAGCGCAAACAAAGGCGATCGCTATCTGCCCCGAACTATTCATTATCCGCATTCTGCTGTTGTTGTTGTCTTTGGATACAGGAAGAAGAATCGGAAATGACGCATTTTGCGTCTTAAGGTCATCCGTACGTCTAGACGCTAACCGCGCGTCGCCGTTTACATCGGGATATTGCAATTCCATGTATACAGGAGAAACTCTCTCTGCTCACGCATGTAAACGGGTTATCCCTAATGTTTCAGAAACCCGAATAGTGACCTTAACCCGACCATAACCCGAAAATTGGCTGCATGTAAACGTAGTGAATGAAATATAATGCCACTTAACTCTACTAAAAAAAATACTTGACATTTCAGCCTGGTTCTCACGTAAAGCTGACTTTAAATTAGACCTTTTAAGTATGGGCTACCTGGTGATTTTGGTGCTTTGTGACAGTCCCTAGTCACTAAATGCTTATATTGTATGGAAAAGTGCAGCATGGACATAATTTGAGGGTGATGTCTTTTTCTCAAACTATACTTTTCAGTGACCATTCGAGATATGGTCACACAATAGCATCATACATTTGACCCAAGAGGTGGTTATAAATCAATGAGAACTTAGGTGGAGCCAAGGAAGGACTCCATTGGGTAACTTTAGTTGTCCTCTTGGGAGACATCTTCATTTTAAGTTTAATTATACAGGGTGAGCTTCATGAGCAGCCTCTCATTAGAGTAATACCAAACATGATCATTAGAGAGGCCAGCCTGAAATGAGATGCCCGGATATATTTATACACCCTGACCATCACCATTTCCAGGGGGAAAAAGAAAGGACGAGCCTTGTGAGGAATGTGCACTTAAAGCAGGATTTAGAGTATATGGTTAGAAAAAAGTATATCTGAGAAAATCTCTGGGAGGCCCATCACATGTGGACAAGACCTAAGAGGAGAGTCTTGTCACGGCATTCACTAACTCTGAACAATAACTTAGCTGGAGTGGATGCCTAAATATTGAGGATTCATTCAGCTGGACTGTATCTCGAGCCAGTTCTCAATGTCCCATCTCACTAGAGACTATCTCCAAGCTTTGTTTGCACAGATGTTTGTAGGACCTCTGTTTGACTGTGTGGTCTTTACACACTGATACAGGAAATTCCATGTTCTTTCTAGGGGTCCTTGAAATTTGTATAAGCAATGACATAATTTATTTGTTTGCAGGGATGCCAGCACATTCCTAAACCTCATTTATATACAGCCATCAATTAGCCTGGTGACTTAAAATATAAGCACTCAAATAAGAAAACTCGCACTGTTGTTTTATCTGACACACGCACTTCAGTTGAACCCTATAAATCAAGGTAAAGTCCGCATTGTATCTGGAGCTGAGGTAGTGTAAACCCCTCACTCTAATAGGAGTGTTCTGGTATTTTAGTAGCAGCTTGGAGAGTTGACTATCATGGAATTAATTTAATGAGGAAAGTGATGGATGTCTTAGGTTATATTAACTTTTGAAGTATTATCATTCATTGACATAATGTACAATATTATGTTATTTGTCACTTAATATTGCCTTGGCTGGTCTACTGTGATTTCGCCAAGTGGGACATGTTGCTGGATCTGCATCATAGTTTGTCTTGGAACAGTATTTCAGTGATTTTCCATTCCATTTCCCACTCCTTAACCAAACCCTTAGTGCACTGTAACACACACACACACACATATAGACTGTGGAATTGATTCAACAAGGTGCTGAAAGCATTCTTTTGAAATGTTGGCCCATATTGATAGGATAGCATCTTGCAGTTGATGGAGATTTGTGGGATGCACATCCAGGGCACGAAGCTCCCGTTCCACCACATCCCAAAGATGCTCTATTTGGTTGAGGTCTGGTGACTGTGGGGCCATTTTAGTACAGTGAACTCATTGTCATGTTCAAGAAACCAATTTGAAATGATTCGAACTTTGTGACACGGTGCAATATCCTGCTGGAAGTAGCCATCAGAGGATGGGTACATGGTGGCCATAAAAGGATGGACATGGTCAGAAACAATGCTCAGGTAGGCCGTGGCATTTAAACGATGCCCAGTTGGCACTAAGGGGCCTAAAGTGTGCCAAGAAAACATCCATCACACCATGACACCACCACCACCAGCCTGCACAGTGGTAACAAGGCATGATGGATCCATGTTCTCATTCTGTTTACACCAAATTCTGACTCTACTATCTGAATGTCTCAACAGAAATCGAGACTCATCAGACCAGGCAACATCTTTTCAGTCTTCAACTGTCCAATTTTGGTGATCTCTTGCAAATTGTAGCCTCTTTTTCCTATTTGTAGTGGAGATGAGTGGTACCCGGTGGGGTCTTCTGCTGTTGTAGCCCATCCGCCTCAAGGTTGTGCGTTTTGTGTCTTCACAAATGTTTTGCTGCATACCCCGGTTGTAACGAGTGGTTATTTCAGTCAAAGTTGCTCTTCTATCAGCTTGAATCAGTCGGCCCATTCTCCTCTGACCTCTAGCATCTACAAGGCATTTTCGGCCGCAGGACTGCCGCATACTGGATGTTTTTCCCTTTTCACACCATTCTTTGTAAACCCTAGAAATGGTTGTGCGTGAAAATCCCAGTTACTGAGCAGATTGTGAAACACTCAGACCGGCCCGTCTGGCACCAATAACCATGCCACGCTCAAAATTGCTTAAATCACCTTTCTTTCCCATTCTGACATTCAGTTTGGAGTTCAGGAGATTGTCTTGACCAGGACCAAACCCCTAAATGCATTGAAGCAACTGCCATGTGATTGATTAGATAATTGCATTAATGAAAAATTGAACAGGTGTTCCTAAAAGGTGTGCACATTTATGCAACCAGGTCATTTTATACTTTAAATACACACCTATGTTAAAGTATGGGTATTGTGTAAAACATACTCACTTAAAAGTCAAAGTATCCCACTAAAATATATAACTTCAAGTACTTAATTATTTAAAAGACAAACTTTTTTAAATGAATAAAACAATTACTTGATGTTATAAGGAGTAAAATGTATCATTTTGGCTTGAATCGCCTTTCAGTTCAATGACTCTTGATTGTGACATTTGTTCACTTATATTGTCTTGACTGGCTTACCAAGATTTAGCTGACATGACATGTTCCTGGATCAGCATCATTCTGCTCCTGAAAGAACATTCCCCTGAGAGACCATATTTTAAAGACAGAGAAATCCTGTTCTTAAAGAACATTCTTATAAACCAATTTACTTGATATATAGGTTGACATAAAGGTTGTGTTTTGGGATAAAGGTTGTGTTTTGGGATAAAGTTGTTACAGAACAAACAGAAGATATTTCTCCAGGTTTTAGAAGAGAGTACATTGCACTTCCAGGGAACCATTTCTTTCACTGTCATTACACAAAAGGGGAGACACAAGCCAGAGATGTTCTCTTCACACCGATCGCAGCTTAAGTAAACATTTAGCTGATTCAACCCAACCCTGCTCTTAGAGTTTGACAAGTTCAGTGACGAACGCTTTATTTATACCATACTCCCATCACAGGAGATTACAGACCAGCATCAGGGGTATGTATACATTAGTCCTTGTCCAAAAGTCAACAAAAAAAACCCTGTTTTGAAATAATTTAGAAGTCATAAAGAGAATGAGTACTTCTTAAAAAAGGCTCAAAACGGCTCTCAAAGCCACCGTACAAGGTTTGACTACCAAGATAACATTCAATTATAAAAAGAAAAATGTTCAAATCATAAAATCTGGGTCATTACACATGATGACACAGTGGTCTTGGCCAGATGTAAATATCCCTTCATAGAAAAAAGGTTGGCTCTTCAAAGGGCGTAGAGTTGCTTCAATCCATCATCTGATTTTATGTTACTCATAGCGGTTTGTGGTAAAACATTGCAAAACTGGCCTGTAATGCTACCTGAACAATTCTTTATTTTTTCTTTAGGAACGATTCGACAGCACACAACCAAGCAAATCTTCACATCCTCATCCTGCTTGGCAGATTGATTTGGCTTTGTCCTATCTTGGTATTTCGAGTGCGTCGTGAAAGCCAGTTTGCCTATCTGATTGACTTAAAAGTTCTTCCTTTCAATAACAACACTGTTACAACTCTGAGATTTGAGCAACCCAATAGTCTTTCCAAAGTAGACAGTATTAGTCAAAAACATTGTTTTGCTCCCTGAAAGCAGTTCTTGAATGAATATAAACTCACAGCAGATTAAATATACAGTACATGGAAGTGAAATAGACTATACAGTATCATAATAGCAAATACAAACCGCACAGGTATTGTAATAGAACATCACAGGACCACTGCTGAAGTGAAATAGAGGAATATTCATCCACTAACTATTTATTTACCCTTGGTCATCTTTCTTCTTTCTACTCTGAAACACAAAACGGGGATATTTATATCAAAATTTCTAAGCTGTTTTTGTTTCCTCCACTCAATGAAAGCCAGCTTCGGAGCAAGATAATGGAGCACTTTTACTGTACATTTCATTTGTAAAAGTGATTTACATTTACATGTAATCATTTAGCTGACACTTTTAGCCAAAGTGACTTACAAATGAGGAGAGCAATATAGAAGCGATCAGAGTAACAATAGGGCAACAATACACTCTAAAAAATGCTGGGTTGTTTTAACCCAACTTTGGGTCAAATATGGACAAACCCAGAGGTTGGGTTAAAAATTTAAAATTTAACCCAATGGCTGGGTTTGTCCATATTTGACCCAAAATTGGGTTAAAACAACCCAGCATTTTTTAGAGTGTATGCGTGTCGTGACCAGTCTCTGCAGAGTTAATCTAGCAGAGTACAATTAAGGTGTTTTTAAAAAAAAAAAAAAAAAAAAAAAAAGCAAATAAATATAGAATAGTAAGTGTTAGTATTAATGGGGTCGGTTACACTTTATTTCGATAGTCACTTCAGACGTTCTACTCATTATAAGTAACTTTTCAACTACATGTCAACTAACTCTCATTAGAGTATTAGTAGACTATAGTAGACTGTTAGGTTATGGTTAGGTGTTAGGCTTTGGGTTAGTAGAATAAGTTTACTTGTAGTCGCCAAGTTAATTATAGTCAGTTGAATGTCTGTTGGGGGACCAACAAAATAAAGTGTTAGCAGATATTAAGCTGACAGTCTACTAACGACAGTTATTTGACATGTAATTGAAAAGTTACTTCTATCGAAGGACTATCGAAATAAAGTGTTACTATGGGGTTAAGTGTTGCCGAAAGAGATGCGTCTTCAGCAGTTTCTTGAAAATGGCTATAGACTGAGTAGTTCGGGTTGAGTGAGGTCATTCCTCCAGCAGGGAACAGTCCAGGAAAAGGTCCATGAAAGTGATTTTATGCCTCTTTGAGATGGCCTCACCCTGACCTCAATGCAATATCAACTCCCACAACTGACGTTAGAGACTATGGTCTTAGCGAATTGACGGCACTGACTCTAATGGATGAGAACTAAACTGAGCTGGATAATCACTGTTTTATCTGTAACCAGTCCTACATGATCTGTTTCGAGTAGCATTCAAACCAGTGTCTCTGGCATGGGAGGCCGGCGCAGTAACAAGGACGCGAAGACCGTAGTCATTAGCCTTATGCCGAGTTCAGACTGCGCGATTTTCAAAGTAGTCGGGTCGCTGTTCTTTTCACACTGCATGACTATCTTGGCCAGCATTCAGTCACTGCTGTGTTCACACTGGACGATTGATCGGTGACAGAAGGTTTCACACTGCATGAAAAATCGCCGACAGACTCTATCTAGTACGCTGTGCGCAAACTACGTTTCAAAACAAACACACGTGAGATGTGAAAAGGAAACAACGCGAAACCACACGTGCAAGACCGGAGTTCAGACTTTTTTTTTTCCGACCTGGTTGTGGTCCAGCTCAGGTGAAACGTCAAACCGACACGAGTGCTCCGGCCAAATTTCTATTTTTTCTTCTATTTATTGTGTCCAAATAGACCGAGAAGAAGCTTTTTTTCTGAAACAATGCCATGTTGATATGTGATCTATAACTCCTCCCCGAACTCCCTGCTGCTCTGTATCTTGCTCTCTCACTGGCTGCCGGTGATCGCCGATGTAGTTTTCAGTCAAAACACTTTTCACACAGCAGGATTTTGATTTCGCCGACAGGTCCAGATATTAAGCATGCCAAATATCTCACGGACGTCGGCGACTCGTCGGTGATTCTCTCAGTTCGCGTCTTTGCTCATTCACACTGCGTGATTGTCACTCGCGTGAACGAGCGCCGATTTGCCTGTGATTTTGGGCATTTGTCGGCGATTTCTCAAAACCTGTCGGCGAGCCAAAATCGTGGCTAAAATCATGCAGTCTGAACTCGGCATTAGTTGCTAGTGCGAGGTGATCTTGCATTGAGGTCAGGGGAGTGAGGTTTACGCGCACATATCTTACTAGCTTGCCTCCATTACACTCACCCCCTTAAACCTCGCTCCCATCCGGGTCACGGCACCAAATGTATCTAGGCTACCTCATAGAGTGCCGAAGTTATGACGTCACTCTGTCGGCCAAAACGTGGAACTAAGTTGAACGTGGAACTGTGTATAGACCATTTCACAAGATGTAAACAACACTGGTCCAGAAACACTTCCTGTTTCAGTTTGTAACTGTTTTCTTTATTTCACATGTAAAGAAAACATCTTAAAGATGCTTGTTTAACGTTTTGATTCATATTTATATGTTCTGTTGGTTGTATTTTACCCCAGCTTTAATGTAGTGTTAAAAAACTGAAACAGGAAGTGCTTCTGGACCAGTGTTGTTTACATCTTGTGAAATGGTCTATAATTATTTTGAATATATATAAAAACACACATGCATGTATATTTAAGAAAAAAAAATATTATTTATATATAAAATATTTATATATAATATAAATTATATATAAATCTATATACAGAATATAAATGAAAATATTTCTTAAATATATACAAGCATGTGTGTGTGTTTATATATCTAAAATAATTATACACAGTGCCCCCACATATATTACGTAAACACAAACTTTTATTTTGGATGCGATTAATCGCGATTAATCGTTTTGACAGCCCTAATATATATATATATATATATATATATATATATATATATATATATATATATATATATATATATATATATATATATATATATATATATGTATGTTCTATTATTAAGCAAACTCACTTCATTTTGACCAGTTTTTCAGAAAACATTTTTTTTTAAATTATTATTTCTTTAGGTAATTTAGCATCTCAATAAATGTACCTTGATTTAAGAATGTTTAGATATTTGTACTGGAAAATAAGACAAAAACGTAGAGTAGGAAATGATTATTATTATTTATGTGTGTGTGTGTGTGTGTGTGTGTGTGTGTGTATATACACACATGCATATCTTCCCTCACTTCCCCAACAAATACCATTTCAATTAAGGGTTTATGCAAGACATCATTTTGTGTTGTTGTTGTTGTTGTTTTTTTGACAAATTCAATCAAAACATTCAATTATAATTAGTGACTGAAAATAACAGTACATCGGCTACACAATGATTAGACATTTGTAGTTTATAAAATTATGTTTAGCACTAGATATAATATAATATACATAACATTTTAAATAAAACAAACAAACATAAGAACAGTGTCTTGTTAGAAATACATTGTTAGTCAGACATAAACTATAACAGGCATTCATGTAGCGTCATGAAGATGAAGCCTAAATTGCAAACCTGAGTCATAACAAACATTAACACTTAATAACAATGAATATCTTACCTAGAGAACCTAAAACATTGACATTTTATATACTCACAGTAAAGATCAGCATTGCCCTCTTCTGGAGAATTTGAGTACAACGAAATAAGTTCTTTAAAAAAACAATCATATTTATAAGCTTATTGTTGCCACTACAAATTAAACAAACAAACAAACAAACAAACAATATATTAGCAAATTAAATAACACAATAAAATTACTACCTTCATGAACATTTTGAGCAACAGTTTAGCTGTTTGCATGCAAAATACATATATTTTTTGTGAATTAATCAATAAAACTAAGTGTTGAAAACAGTTTCACAATAAATTATAATTTTGTTTTGTAAAGGATAATACTGGTCATTCAGTGCAGGTATTTCAGCAAAATTGAATATGCATAGTTGTACTGACAGCTCTTAAAGGAACAGTTCACTTTCTGTTCTCCACGCTAATCTCTTGTATGACTGTTGTGTGCATTTAATTTCATGGTGAAAACGGCGCTGCCAGGACATGCGTAAATAACAACAAATTATTATTGTTATTATTATTTTTGGGGGGGAGGGGGTGAACTATTCCTTTAAATGCCCTTCATAGCATGAGTTATTTTATTAATCTGTTACGTGTAGATAAAAATATAAAACAATGCACTTTAATCGGCACAACCAGTTCTATCACACACCTGAAGCTATTTTCATTCTCTAAAAGCACCGTTATTCCCTTTATATTCACATGCATTCCATGGGCTTTCACAGATGTATGAAGTGCAAAGGTAAACATCTCTCTTCACCCATTTCCACAGAGCAGGACGTTACGACATCTGTATAGCAGTTAGTTATTCGACTCGAAAAACATGAAGTCCTGAAAAAAAAATGAACATAAATGTCATTACTAACACTTTCTTGGCCTTTCTCACACTACAAACCATATCCTCCGTAGACTCCAACTCACAATGAGAAAGCAGGCTCCGATCATCACTGCCTTCATTCTCACATCAAGATCCATAGGGAACTGTATCCCAAAGTTGTCCGAATCCGTGAAAGCCTCTCGGAGAAGTCCTGTCCATTGTTTGCTAATCTTTCCGATGCCGACTTCGTCCATGGTGAGAATCTAGACAGAATATTATGATTTTCAATTGTACTTACAAGGGATAGTTCACACAAAATTGAAAATTCTGTCATCTTTTTCTCACCCACATGATATTCCAAACCTGTATGACTTTCTTTCTGCTGTTTAGCATAAAAGAAGATATTTTGAAGAATGCTGATACAAACAGTTGATTAACTCCATTGACTCCCATAGTATGGAAGAAAATAAAAATATATTATTTATATAATATATTATTATATAGTATATAGATATATAGTATATAGAGACCAATTTAAGACTCAGACGCCGTTCCATACAAAAACACACCGTGTTTGAGAATGTTGTTTTTAAATTATACGAGCAAGAATGCATTTTTTTTGCCCCCGAATATCCACGCGATTGTCAATGTGACATTTATTTAATAAAACCTACAAATGGTCTTCGTTTCCTGTTTACACTTCTGGGTTTCGGGGTCTATGCGACCCCAACAAATGATTGAGTAATTGTACAAAAAAATATACATTTTTAATCATACAAATAATATATCTTTTTTTTGTTTGTTTACTTCTCATCTATTCATTGCTGAGTTTTTGGAGATATTAAGTACTTTTGTATCCATATACCACACAATTCCTCAACTACATCATTAGCTTTAGCATTAGCATATGATTTTTTTTTTAATGATACATTGCATTTATGCTCTGGTACTAGGCCTTCATTTCTGTGTAAATATTTTCAGATTAATGTCGGATTTTTTTTTTTTTTTTTTTAATATATTTAGTTTTTTTTTCACATTTCCCATTCATTTCAATGTGGAAAACCAGAAGTTTAAACATTTTTTTTACATACCTTCAGAACAACCGATTTTTTTTTTTTTTTTTTTTTTTTTTTTTTTTTTGAAAACTTGGGAACTTTTCTTTTTTGTTTTGTTTTTTTTTACGCAGAAGGATGTTAAATGCCTGAGTGGTACATCAGTCTAAAAAGTTTGGGAAACTGATCTCCTGAAGAACAGTTCCCCCTAGTGGGCATTTATAGACAGAGCCAAAGAGCAACGGCAGAAAAAGACTCAAATGAACTGTTGAACGCAACTTGCACTGGCATATGAATAAAAAAATAAAATAAAAAAAAATAAATAAATGAATAAATAAATAAATAAATAAAAAACTTGATCTGGCATATCTACAAAAATGTCAATGCCATTGTTTTTTTTTTTGTTTTTTTTTGCGTGTTTTTCTCAAGATGTACCCGAGTAATGTTTTTTTTAAAACACACATTTATAAAAGCTACTTAAATGCCCTAATGGAATGCCCTAATGGGCGGAAGCGGAAGTAATGTAGCGACACGCACATGCTGAACTTGCACCCACAACTTATGTTGCATTAATTACTTAAATCAAGCCATGCTTTAACTGAACTTTATTCAAACAGAAGAAACTTTGCCATCTTGCTAAACTATGCCTCCAAAACTTGGGAAGAGCAGAACTGATCAAGGAGTTGCTACTCCTGACGACGGAGGAGAAGTGTTGACACTGGCGTCCATAGCCACCTTATTAGAGGAGAATCGAAAAGTCCTTCCTGCTGACTTCAACGCTACTACGGAGAAACTTTTTTTAAAAAAGCTTGATTGTATTCAAACTACGGTGTCGGATCACGTTGTAAAGATCGAAGAGCTCGAATTAAATGCTAACCAGCAGGACGAGCGCTTGCTAGCTCTGGAAACTACATGTACCAAGCTAACTGAGAGCAATGCTAAACTTGTTGCTAAAGTTATTGATCTTGAATCCCGCAGTCGGCGCAAAAATATCAGAGTGCATGGACTACCGGAATCCCACTACTTTTTTTCTCAAAGATGCTGGTTGAGATCTTCGGAAATAAGATTCCTGACGCTTCACTGGAATGTGATAGAGCTCACCGGATTCTCGTTAGGAAACCATTGCCGGGCCAGCGGCCGAGACCGGTTATCATCCGCCTTCACAATTTCCAGGTAAAGGATAAAATAATGCGTGAAGCACGATTAATGAGAGGGAAGCTGAAGTACCGGGAAAACCTGATCGCCATATATGAAGATTACGCTCCGGAGGTCTTGGAACAGCGACAACAATACCGAGAGGTAATGGCTGAACTATATACATTATATAGCTCAACTATATATTCCCTGCCAGGCTCACCATTAAACTGAAAGAAGGAGGCAGGAAAGGATTTACATCAGTTGCGGAGGAGCCATTCCACCGAAAGGGTGACATTTCTGTCCCCAGGACATTATATGTATAAAATTGCATGAAAATGAACTCTAAAATACATTTTATTATTAAGCAAAATGTCATGCACTTTTAGCTAACTACAAATTTAAAACGTAAAATTAAAAACATTAACAAAAGTGACACAGAACACTAAATAGCATTTTCTGCATGTCCCAACTCTCTATCTCTAAACTTTACCATGAAAAATTATGATTAAAATCCTTCAGAAATCTGATTTTTCTTGCATTGTTGTCTTTATATCCAAACTGCTGTAAAATGAAAAAAGAAAAAAAAAACATTTGATCTAATATTTTAGATAAAATACACATTTTAGTCATGTCCCCAGGTTTTCACTCAGTCCACATTATTACGTCCCCCCGCTGAATAACGTAGAATATTCCACAAGACACATTTTCAACAGTAAGTTTCATCATCTGGATCTCCTGAAGGCAATGGGCCGACTATAAGTCACTCCTCTCATTTTCGTTGATGAAATTGTAACTACGAATGAGAAGGTCAATCTCAGTCCTGTTACCTAAATGTTTTCTTAGATTTAATTGTTTTATTTTAAAAATATTAACTTTTGGTAAGGCACTAGAAATGTCTCAGTGTCCTCACGCTATTAGCATCAATGCTATGTGGCCATATGCCATATATTTGATAACTTTTTGCTTAAAAACTCAATCCTGTTATCTTCAGTCCTGTTACTATTTTTTTCTTTTTCTAAAAAAAATAAAATTAAACCACTATTTTTTATCATTTTTGTTTGGCCCATAATTTATACAACTATTTAATGAATTAATTCTAAAAAAAAAAAAAAAAAAACTATAAGCTTGAGGCTTCGGTCGTCTTTAAAATGAAAAAATGCCTTTGTGTTTTTTCTATCAAAATACACCTTGCTTTAATAGTGATTTTATTGGCAAAAATATCTTTTTTTTTTGAACATATAAGCAACAATTTCTTTAAAATAAACACTTTCTTGTGGGGAAAACAAAGGAATTAATTGACATGCTTCTAAACTTGCTTTTTAAATGACACATGGTTTTTGGTAACAGGATTGAGAAAACATGCGTCCATATTCCGCTTAAACCTTGTTAAAAAAAATAAATAAAGTTGCCTGAGATTGACCAATACCAATTTTGAAAAGTTAAATATGTGTAATATTAGATTCAATGTTGAAAAAGATCAAAAATAAAGTTTATTTTTGAAGAGTTACAACAAGCAAATGTCACCCATTCGGTGGAATGAACATTTTTTCGTCAAACTAACGCTATTCGCTAGGGCTGACTGCCCCTGGAGCGCAGGTGCGTGTGTGTATATGCGTATCCTTGAAATACAGTCTGTTTTACCAGACTGTTAAGCAAAGTATTGATAACTATGGGCTTGATTTGATTTAGGACGTTCCATAGACTTTACTACTGAGACATGTTCTTCAGAGGTGACTCGCTTTCCCCTATGTGTCTGTTATTTCAATTTATGCTTTACTAAAAGGGCCCTGGGGAGAGCAATTTTGTTTTGTTTTATCCTGAAGTTAATGTCTAAAGTTATATTTTCAGTTCATTATATTATTGTTGGCCCTAATTCATTTTTCTTATAAGTTTTCAACATAATGTTGTGGGTAGAGAGCTGGTTTAGTTTACTTTAGCAGTAGATTTACGTAAAACATGTACGTGTATGTATGTATGGGTCTTGTGTGTATATCCTTTTATTTCTATATGATCCCAGCAAATTCTTTGGCCAATCAACTAAATTACGATTCAATTTTCTCATATGGCCTTTGATGAGTTGAATTATGATGGAGAGGATGTAAAACATTGTATTGATATAGATAAAAATTTAAACTGCAGATATTACACTCCTGAACAATTAAAAAGCTTAAATAGTACAAACAGTTGCTCATTTCTGCACCTTAACATTAGAAGCTTGTGTAAACATCATGAAGAATTAGCTGTCTTACTTTCTAACGCTGACTGTAGCTTTGATGTTATTGGTTGCAGTGAAACCTGGCTAAATGATAGGACCTTTACTGATATTCTTAACCTAGATGGATATAGCTCTATGTCAAAAATAGGCTTGGTCGTACCGGTGGCGGTGTTTGTTTATGTTCGCTCCAGATATCAAATTAAGGTTTGTGATGACATTGTCCTAGATGACAATCATTCTGATTCACTATTTGTGGAAATAGATCTCAATAATGCAAAAAAAAATTGTAGTGGGAGTAATTTACCGTCCCCCTGACTCTGACCTTGATGTTTTCGAGGGTAAATTGGAGGACATATTATTCTCCATAAACAACAAAAACAAAGATTGTGTCATACTTGGTGACTTTACAGATTTTTCAACACATTGAAAAACAGAGAAAATAGTTGACCGATTAAAACCAGTTTTTATTAAAAGCTGATACTTTTCCTACTACCAGCCGGTACATCGTATGAAAAAAAATATTTAATTGTTGTATTTTTATATAATTTTTGTATATTATTTCTTGATGGGGGCGGCGCCCCAGCGCCCCCTATTGACAAGCCGCCACTGTATTAAACTATGTTATTCCGTTAACTAAGATGAGTTGATGCATACCTCTCTCGTCTCAGTGTGTGTACTCAATCGCTTTTGCGCGCGAGACACTTCGAGAGCACTTAACTAGTTCATTCAATATGGGCCAAGCAGAGAAGCGATCAAACACCTCCACGTTTTCCCTATTTAAACAGTCACTCGAGCAGTGTAAATTGACCTAGGAGCACTTCGACTCGGCGCAGTAATACGCCTTATTCACGGCAGCGCCATCTTTGATTTTTAATGAGAATGAAAGCGAGGCTGTGAGGGATAGACTTGCATCTCTTCAATGGGCTGTACTGTTATTTAATGTGTTTTCGGATTGTTCTGCTCATGAAACACTGGAAAAATATATTTCCAAGAAATGTCAGTTGACAAGAAACTCCCGACCATGTAAGCTGTGGAAAATTATAAGTAATCTAGCCGCTTTATTCAGCTTTTTTACAGCGGATGCCATTGGAAACACGGTAAGTCTATCCCTCACAGCCTCACTTTCATACCTGTCATGACGCTGCTCTGAATAAGGTCTATATCATTACTCTTGAAAAGTCCTCTCCCCCCTCTCACTCTCCGGAGTGATAGTACTGCGCTGAGTCCATAGATATACACTCACCGGCCACTTTATTAGGTACACCTGTCCAACTGCTCATTAACACTTAATTTCTAAGCAGCCAATCACATGGCGGCAACTCAGTGCATTTAGGCATGTAGACATGGTCAAGACAATCTCCTGCAGTTCAAACCGAGCATCAGTATGGGGAAGAAAGGTGATTTGAGTGACTTTGAACGTGGCATGATTGTTGGTGCCAGAAGGGCTGGTCTGAGTATTTCAGAAACTGCTAATCTACTGGGATTTTCACGCACAACCATCTCTAGGGTTTACAGAGAATGGTCCGAAAAAGAAAAAAAACATCCAGTGAGCGGCAGTTCTGTGGGCGGAAATGCCTTGTTGATGTCAGAGGAGAATGGCCAGACTGGTTCGAGCTGATAGAAGGACAACAGTGACTCAAATAACCACCCGTTACAACCAAGGTGGGCAGAAGAGCATCTCTGAACGCACAGTACTTCGAACTTTGAGGCAGATGGGCTACAGCAGCAGAAGACCACACCGGGTGCCACTCCTTTCAGCTAAGAACAGGAAACTGAGGCTACAATTTGCACAAGCTCATCGAAATTGGACAATAGAAGATTGGAAAAACGTTGCCTGGTCTGATGAGTCTCGATTTCTGCTGCGACATTCGGATGGTAGGGTCAGAATTTGGCGTCTACAACATGAAAGCATGGATCCATCCTGCCTTGTATCAACGGTTCAGGCTGGTGGTGGTGGTGTCATGGTGTGGGGAATATTTTCTTGGCACTCTTTGGGCCCCTTGGTACCAATTGAGCATCGTTGCAACGCCACAGCCTACCTGAGTATTGTTGCTGACCATGTCCATCCCTTTATGACCACAATGTACCCAACTTCTGATGGCTACTTTCAGCAGGATAATGCGCCATGTCATAAAGTTGGAATCATCTCAGACTGGTTTCTTGAACATGACAATGAGTTCGCTGTACTCAAATGGCCTCCACAGTCACCAGATCTCAATCCAATAGAGCATCTTTGGGATGTGGTGGAACGGGAGATTCGCATCATGGATGTGCAGCCGACAAATCTGCGGCAACTGTGTGATGCCATCATGTCAATATGGACCAAACTCCCTGAGGAATGCTTCCAGCACCTTGTTGAATCTATGCCACGAAGAATTGAGGCAGTTCTGAAGGCAAAAGGGGGTCCAACCCGTTACTAGCATGGGGTACCTAATAAAGTGGCCGGTGAGTGTAATTTTTGTATATATTATTTCTTGATGGGGGCGGCGCCCCAGCGCCCCCTATTGACAAGCCGCTACTGTATTAAACTATGTTATTCCGTTAACTAAGATGAGTTGATGCATACCTCTCTCGTCTCAGTGTGTGTACTCAATCGCTTTTGCGTGCGAGACACTTCGAGAGCACTTAACTAGTTCATTCAATATGGGCCAAGCAGAGAAGCGATCAAACACCTCCACGTTTTCCCTATTTAAACAGTCACTTGAGCAGTGTAAATTGACCTAGGAGCACTTCGACTCGGCGCAGTAATATCATTACTCTTGAAAAGTCCTCTCCCCCCTCTCACTCTCCGGAGTGATGATAATACTGCGCTGAGTCCATAGATATATATGTGCCTAGTCGAAGTGCTCCCAAGCACTTGCTGTGGTATTCTGCCATACAATATAGCTATCCACTTTACACGCTTAGAAAAGCGCAATGTTTTATTTTGTGTCACCGTCCTAGGTCGAGTTACACAACTCAAGTAACTGTATTTAAATAGGGAAATCGTGGAGGTGTCTGGTCGCTTCTCTGCTTGGTCCATATTGAATAAACCGGGCTAGTTAAGTGCTATCAAAGTGTCTCGTGCGCCAGAGCGATTGAGTCCACGCACTGAGGTGACAGAGGTATGCATCAACTCTTCTTAGTTAAGGGAATAACATAGTTTAATATGGAAAAAAAATGGTGGAGTATTCCTTTAATCACAAATGTACCTCAAAGTCCACATCTGGCAGGCAGCTCCAACCACAGAACGGCCCCTGGAGCTTGAGAACCGGCTCTCTGTGCTCATTCTCTATAGTGAACTTGGGGAGGAAAGGGTGCCATTGCTGTAGAACATATCCCACTGTGTTCCCTGGAGGAGCCTGGATCTCCAACTGAGAGAGAAAAGTAGAGGGTGAAAAGAAGGAATCAACAAAACGGTTTCATTAAAGGAGAACTCCGGCGAACAATAAACCTTTGTTCTAATAAAACATCGGAACCTCGTCAATCGTTCCCCGAGGATTGTTTTCATGATAATCGAATGTAAAGAGTTTTATCTCTAAAAACTGTTTAGCGTATAATGCTAGTACTGGGGGCACTGACCAACTGAAACGAAATCGCTAGTTTATACCACTAACAAGGCTTAAAATAGCCCCGCATTAACGCAGGAACATAACAAGGCTCCATACATGCAAAACGAAGCATTGACAACTTTGTAAGTGTACAGACCGTTTAATAAGAACATAAGTTATGAAGACCGTTTACTTCGTGTATACATTCAGAAGCCATCTTAGGAAATAGTCTCGATAAGTCGATCCCCGAACGTCGTGATGAGTGAGCTGAACTGTATGAAGTTCAACGAACTTCTGAACTGTATGAACGACGTTCGGGGATCGACTTATCGAGACTATTTCCTAAGATGGCTTCTGAATGTATACACGAAGTAAACGGTCTTTATAACTTATGTTCTTAATAAACGGTCTGTACACTTACAAAGTTGTCAATGCTTCGTTTTGCATGTATGGAGTCTTGTTATGTTACTGCGTTAATGCGGGGCTATTTTGAGCCTTGTTAGTGGTATAAACTAGCGATTTCATTTTAGTTGGTCAATGCCCCCAGTACTAGCATTATACGCTAAACAGTTTTTAGAGATAAAACTCTTTACATTCGATTATCATGAAAACAATCCTCAGAGAACGATTAACGAGGTACCGATGTTTTATTAGACCAAAGGTTCATTGTTCGCCGGAGTTCTCCTTTAATCATAACTATTCTGGTATGTTCTACATGGTCTATATCAAAGCAAACGACATCTGCAAACAAATGCAGCACTTCTCATAACTACAGTTGTTATCAAAATGATTCAACCCCCATTGTAAAACAGGTTTATTGGAAAAATTTGCAGACTTTCAGCTGCTTGCAATGAACTAATTAAACTAACAATTGAAAAAGTTCTACACACAGGGTTCCTACAGGTTTCTTCAAGTTAAATTCAAGTCTTTTTAAGACCATTTATATAAAAAAAATTAATACCAATTTCCCGTCCCCACCAGCAAAGAAAAAAAAAAAATCCTTCAACTTGTGTATATTTATTTTTCAAATGTGGAATGGGTAAAAACATTAGTGTTTTAACATTAGCTAAACACACACAGGACATCAGTTCTGACTGGATCGCTTCCCAGATCGACACTATCTAACATTTTCATCTATTTTTTTTTTCGTTGACGAAAATGTCAATAGATTTTATTTTCGTCAATGAAATTAACACTGACATACAGCACAATTTTTAAGACCCAGATATCAAAATTCAAGACTTTTTAAAGACTTTTTAAGGTATTATTTCCAAATTCATAAATTCAATGCTTTTAAGGCTTTTTAAGACCCTGCAACAAATGTCTCAAGTTGTTTCCCCAAATTCAACTGAAGATGCAACTTCTAATGACTTCCGCAGTCTCAAAATTATTCAACCCCTTGAATAGAAGCCCTCAAAACAGCAAAAATATGCAAAACAGATGTCGCTTGGGTGTCATTGGACCATCCAACAGGACAATGGTCCCAAGCATACCTCAAATTCCACAAAGGCTTGGTTGCAGAAGATTCTACATTGGCCATCACGGTCACCTGACTTGAACCCCATAAAAAAATCTCTGGTGGAATTTGAAGAAGGCGGTTTCTGCATGCAAACCCACGAATATTACTGAACTGGAGGCCATTGTTCATGAGGAATGGGCTAATATTCCTCAGAAACACTGCCAGAGCTGGTGCCTGGTTATACAGCAGCAGATCATAACAGCAAAAGGTTGTTTTAATTACTAAAAATGCTTGTCATGAAGGGGTTGAATAATTTTTACACTTTCAATTACAACCACATATTCGCTAGTCAGAGCCATTTTAGGCTTCCATGCAGATCACCTCTTGCAGACAACATGGGAAGCAGCAGGACATGCATTTTAGAGGACGGTTGACTGTGATGATTTCCTGTCCGATGTTATCGAGGACACGGATGTTGAAGGATCTCAGCGGGCCGCAGCACTGACGAGTGAGGCAGTCGTTCTCTTCCACCGCGTAAAACACGTTCTGACCCATGGAGTTGCGGATATCATATTTATTGTTGCTCTCAAAGCCTGCCAAAGCTGCATAAAACACACAAAGGACTCATTGTTATTAATGAAATATAAAGTATTTCTATTAAATTACCTATGCATATGGGTTAGGGCAAAAATAGGTCCATCTGTACCTTCAATAAGCTCAACTTTCTGTTTGATAAGAAGTTGATCTACCTGAGAAAGTAGGAAAAACAGGTGATATAGATATATCCGTATTTCTATTATATATATATATATATATATATATATATATATATATATATATATATATATATATATATATATATATATATATATATATTAGGGCTGTCAAAACGATTAATCGCATCCAAAATAAAAGTTTGTGTTTACATAATATATGTGGGGGCACTGTGTATAATTATTTTAGATATATAAACACACACACATGCTTGTATATATTTAAGAAATATTTTCATGTATATTCTGTATAATAGATTTATATATAATTTATATTATATAAAATATAAATATTTTATATATAAATAATATTTTTTTCTTAAATATACATGCATGTGTGTTTTTATATATATATGCAAAATAATTATACACAGTGCACCCACATATATTATGTAAACACAAACTTTTATTTTGGATGCGATTAATCGCGATTAATCGTTTTGACAGCCCTAATATATATATATATATATATATATATACACAAACACAGTACAGTATAGTACAGTAGTGGCTAAAAGTGATGTCCAGTCATATTTCTATTTAATTAATATGAGGAAAGAACAAAACACAAAACTTGGTTAATGTATTTTTCTGACAAAATTGTTTAGAAAAAATGCATAGAAAAACAAACATCACAGTAAAAAGCATACATTGACTACAACATAATCAGTTATTAATATTTTGTCAATTTGGTATGTTTTATTGTGATATCACAAACAAAACAACTCGACTCGAGGCACAGCTACACAATAAGCTTTTTAATAATATTTGAATCAAGGGCGAATATTTACATTTTACCACAGTAGGCCAGATATCACTTTTGACCAGTACTATACATCTTCCTTTTTGATATTGATGCTGTTATCTAACCTGTGTCAGGTACTCTAATCCCGGTGGACAGCCTGGTATCCCTGGATTGGGAACCGTATACATATTCATAGGTTGCATGGCTGCCTTTTCATCGTGGTGAAGATGAGAAAAGAAACATTTGTGTATTGGTCAATACGGCTTTAGCACCAACTACAGGTGGTTCATTGACAATAAACAAACATGGACATGAATTAAAATAGTCCTGCAAAATTTTCAATAATTCGAAAAAAATGCTTTTGTAACAATAATACTTTTCAAATACATAACTAATAATCATAAAATGTTCTCAGAAGAGCATCATTTATTGAAAGAAAAGACAGCAAGTCATCGAAATCTGAAATAGATAAACATATGAGACTATCTAAATACTAAAAATATCCGTGTATGGAATAGCCTGGAAATAAGAAGCAAATTACGTCGTAATAAAATGATTAAGTAATTTAAGAACATAACAGCAAGAATCACAGCAGTTTAAGCCATTCCGCGAGTGCGTTCAAGCCTTTTCTGCCTGTAGTTGACCAGATTTATCCCTCGTACAAATAAAAATCAAAAGTATGCTTTATAACCAGCATGACGCTTTCAGATGTGTTAATTATACTGTACGAATCTATTTACAAGATCAAAACTCACCCGCGTCTTGTTATGATAAGGAGTATAACGGGCTGACTTAGGAGTCTCCCATATTAACACAACATCCTATTGGCTGGCATAATGCCATAGCATAATGCTTGCGTGCTCTTAACCAACCCGTGTTTTTTACGTCATTACGCTTTGGTCGCAATTTCCCGGAAGCGAATTAACAAATCCTACTATGGTAAAGCCTTTGGTCATGAATATTAATTACGTAAAATGTAACCTTTACTATCTGATTGGCTCAGAGAAAGACGTTTGCAGCAGACGTATGTAAGTGGGCGCGTGGCCGCTAGACGCCATAAACACCCATAGATGGTAAAAGGTAGACGCCTAGTCTCGACCACGACTGCATTACTTGCGCTGAGGACCCGCGGTGCCGCCATCTTGGACCAGTCACCCGCACTAAAAAAAATAAAAAAAAATAATAAAAAATACTAATGCTGAGTTAACGTGCTATGGAAAATAGGATTTTTTCCACTTGTTAACTGGTATTTACGGAGCCTTATTGCATTCACTTCAAGAAAAAAAAAATCTACTCTGTTTTTCTGAATTAACAAGTTAATTATCTCAGAATTACGAGATAATTTTTCTTGGAAAACAAGTTTTTGCTCTGTTTTTCTGAATTAACGAGTTAATTGTTCATGAGAAAAAAAGTTTTGCTCTGTTTTTCTGAATTAACGATTGAATTTTTCATGAGAAAAAAAGTTTTTGCTCTGTTTTTTTTCTGAATTAACGAGTTAACTTTTTTAATTTTAATTTTTTTCTCGTTAATTCCGAAAAACAGAGCAAAAATTATTTTCTCATGAAAAATTCACTCGTTAATTCAGAAAAACAGAGCAAAAACTTTTTTTCCATGAAAAATTATCTTGTAATTCTTCTGAGATAATTAACTTGTTAATTCAGAAAAAACAGAGTACATTTTTTTCTTACTGGTATTTACCAGTGTGTTGGTAAATACAAAAAAAACCTTACACTGGTATTTACCAGTGTGTTGCGTTCAAGTGCTTTTGTTGTCGTAATGTGGCGATCCAGACCTGTTATTTAGTTAAAACTGTTTTAGATTGCTCAAGTCATCTGCAACAGCAAGAAAATGATTTATCAAAATTCAAAAGGTAAATAATATGCTGTATATTTTCTAGATCATGAATAGTAGATATTTTTTACCATTCACGACTCTTGCGGTGCTCTCCGCCATATTGAAATGGTCAAAGGTTATCTCATCTCGGCAACTCGTCCATCAAAATATTCTATGAGTTGCTCAGTGGTAAATACCACATGAGGGGGTGTTCATGTGCATTTTCCACGTCAGCTTTTGGTATTTACCATAATTACCATAGCACATGAACGCAGCATAAGTGTACTCTGTTTGGCAGATGCTAGCTGTCAGCTCATTTAATGAATAACTCACTGAATACTGAACTGATTTGCACGTTTTTTTTGTTTGTTTGTTTGTTTTTGTTTTTGTTTTTTGCTACAAATGTCATACATGTAGCTATGATACAATTCACATGGTTCGGCCTATTTTAATATTCATATAGGGCTTAACAGTAATATGGTATTATGATATATGACATAAAGTGACCAGACATAAATAAATAGTGGCAAAACAGCCAGAAAATGTAATAAGTCGAAGAAATACACACTAACCTAGTCTCACAGCATTTCATGATAAGGTCACGTGATATAGTTTAGGACAGGTTTGTTTGGTAATTTGTTTGGCAGCACAATTCTTTCTGCATGTCAGGCTGCAGCAGAGAAGCTGTTTCAACATTTATTCACGAGATCTTATCATGGTTTATGCATTTCTTTTAATGTTATTATTTCGGTCTTATAGCCAGGGAAGATGGATTGCTTTGCTGTTTATTGATATTTTTAAATTTAAATTTTATTAGTAGGAAATCGCACTGAAGAAGTCTCATTCCGAACACATCACGATTGTTGGCAGTAGTTCACAACACGCGTGCCAGATGTTGGTAAGTTAGTCGTAAATACACTGTCATAATAATGTTTGATATATGCTAATGCATTTTCTATTAGTCGATATTAATCAGATTAGCTCACGTTCAGTCACTGCTGTCATCTTCAGAGAGGCTTCGCATTTCATTGCTTTCTAATTCAAAACAGGGTGATTAAACACTGTCTGTCATGTGACATTATAGGCCTAATTCTAGTTAGCGAGCTTGGGCTGGTTGTTGGGTGCCAGACTGGTCCGCAATCTGTGAGCTGACTTTGGCTGGCTGTTGGACGTCAGGCTGGTCCACAAATTGTGAGCTGATATGGGCTGGTTGTTGAAACCAGAGTGGTCTACATGTTATGAGCACAGACTGTGAGATGGTTATTAGATGTCAGAATGGTCCACAGGCTGTGAGCTGATTTGGGCTGGTTATTGGATACCAGACTGGTCGAAAGGTTATGAGCTGACTTCGGCTGGTTGTTGGATGCCAGACTAGCCCATAGACTGTAAGCTGGCTATTAGATGTCAGACTGGTCCACAGGCTGTGAGCTGACTTAGAGTGGTTATTAGATGCCAGACTGGTCTACCAATTGTGAGCTGTCATGGGCTGGTTGTTGAATGCAAGACTGGTCCATAGACCATGAGCTGACTTAGGTTAGTTGTAGGATGCCAGACTGGTCCACAGAGTGTGAGCTGGCTTGGGCTAGTTATTGGATGTCGGATTGATCCACATATTATGAAATTACCTGGGCATGCCAGTAGGGATGGGACGGTTTGAAAATTTCATATCACGATTATAGTGTCCAAAATTATCGCGATTATCAATATTATCACGGTTTTCTTAAAATTAGATGGAAAATGTTCAAAAAGAACTGATGCTCACACTGAAAACATTTTAACAAGTTTTATTATTGAAAATCAACAAACAACAAATAAACAAGCAGCTGTATGCAGTTTTTTTTTAAAGCAAGATTCTATTCTATGGCATTTCCTTCTTTATAATGCCCGTCGTCAATAGCAACGCATTATTAGGGACTTTAAGCAACAGCTGCTGATAGAACGGCGACGGCAGCCGAAAATAAACAGTTAACTGCCATAGCTAAAGAGCGCAAAAATCACTAAGCAACAGTAAAGAGGACGGCATAGAGAATAATTTAATCATCAGACAAAATACAAAAAGAAAGTGATTTTAAAAAGAAAGAGAAGGGTTGATTTTAGCACTTAATGATATACAGAAACGATTTCAATGCCACATAACTTAAAACATAACATTAACTGTCTTAATCTGTCACGTAGTAACGACTACGGCAAATCAGCTGTTCTCCCGTAGTAGACGGTTACAGTAGAACGTCAAGAAGTAGCAGTTAATGTCGCGCAATAGAACGCCAGAATGCCGTTGCCATTCCACCAGAGGCTGTTGCTCCTACACACACAGCGCACATCAATATCACAACAGACACGGGCTCGTTTAATTCAAATACAACTTGCCGGCCGTCTTGCGTCTCCAGTTTTTGATCGTTTTGAAAATGAAATCAGAGTTGATTTATTGTGATCATCTTGTCTGGACGATTGTTTTACTAAATGAATTTATAAACGGGTAAGATTTAAAACATTAGCTAAACTCATTATCAATTCAATAATTAAATCGGTGTAATACGTGATGCATCTATACATTACTATCCATTAAAACGTCACTCTTAATAATAATCTTATTTGAAGATGTTCGTTCGTCGGCTCAAAGACACTTGCTGCAAAATTTTCTTCGTGGAAGCTTCACGTCTATTTTAAGTGAGTGACATAAAATGTTTAAACTCAAAACATTTCGTGCCCAATTGTTTCCCAGACCTAGTTTCGGTATTGAGGTCAAAGTTAACTTGCCTTGCGTTCGCTATACAACAGCGGGTGATGGTACACAAGAAGACGACTCGGCAGATTTTAAGTGTTTCTTTTGGACAGTGACTTTTTGTTCTGCAGACAGGGTGACTATCCTCGATCAAGTTTCCCTCAGGACTTTTGTAAAAGCTAACTATGACCACACCACAGATTTGGTCATCTTAAAAGGCTGAATCTCCCAAGCACGGTCACTGCCTTCCGCCATTCCTTCTCGAATAGTAAACATTGCGTGCAGCGCGCGGCTGCGTCAGACTGGCCGACAGGATTTACAGTGAGGTATTAAAATCGCGATAATCGAATACGGTTTTAATGATAATTAAATTTTAAGCGATAATACTAACCGTCAGTATATTTTATCGTGGTTTATCGCGAAACCGGTTATCGTCCCATCCCTACATGCCAGAGTAGTCCACAAATTGTGTGCTGGCTTAGCCTGGTTGCTGAATGCCCGGCTGGTCCACAGACTGTGAGCTGGTTTGGGCTGGTTGTTGAATGCCAGACTGGTCCACAGGTTGTGTGCTGACTTAGACTGGTTGTTGGATGCCAAGTTGGTCCACAGATTGTGAGCTGGTTTAGGCTGATTGTTGGATACCAGACTGGTCCACAGAATGTGATCTGACTTGGACTGGTTGTTGGATGCCAGACTGGTCCACAGATTGTGATCCAACTTGGGCTGACAGCAGGCTATCTTGACAGTTCAACAAACTGTGGGCTGACTTGGGCTGGTTTTTGGATGCCAGACTGGCCCACAAATTGTTAGCTGGCTTTGGCTGGATGTTGAATGTCGGACTGGTCCACAAACTGTGAGCTTGCTTAGGCTAGTTGTTGGGTGCCATATTAATCCACAGACTCTGAGCTGGCTTGGGATAGTTGTTGGATACCAGACTGGTTCACCGATTGTGAGCTGGCTTGGACTGGTTATTGAATTGAAGACTGTGAACTGGTCTGGGTGGGTTGTTGAATGCCAGACTGTAAGCTGGCTTAGGCTAGTTGTTGGATGTCAGACTTTTCCAAAAACTATGAGCCGGCAAGAGGATAGTTTTCTTTACGAAAGATAGTGTGGTGATAGCCATGTGTGCTTTGCAGACTGGTCCACATCCTGGTAACAGACTTATACTAACTGCATACTGCTGGACAAGAGCACAGACTGGTTACGGGCTTGCGATGATCGTACCGCAGATCCCCATATCCCCCAGTAGGGCAGAGCACAAATCCCTTCCCTCCCACTAAGTGACATAATTAATCAGTGGGGCCCAGAGAGAATCGAAATCAGCGATCAAAGTTTGTTAAAAGCAAGCATGGATTCCAGACTGATATGATCCGACAGGAGATTTCTATACTGGTTAATGCTAAGTAATTTGTAGGCTACATGTATAATTATGATGTCATTATAAAATATATAGTGGTTTATATAGACACTATAAATGCATTTTAAAATTAATCTCACCTCTGAAGGGAAAGAAAAGTCCTCGGGATACCACATCGCTTGCAGGAGGCAACTTGGATTAGTTGTCAACAAGGCGAAGTCCACCATTCTCCACTTGTTGCAGCTCTCTCTCAAAAAAATGTTTGTGGCACACACTATAGTTTAGATAGTGTTTAGATGTGTCCGTGGTTGATGGCAAACCAACCGTCCAGAGCCAGAGACTAGCCCTGGCAGCATCGCGGGGAACATATTCAACGCACTTGGACTTTGCACCATGAAAACAAACACTTGCATCCCATGATTGCCTCACTCATCTACTATGTGATCTCACAGTTTCACATGTCAGTCATTGGAAAGATCCATGTTGTGTCATGAATAATTAAGAGACTGTGTCTTGTCATAGGATAAGAAAAAGTATCATTAATAATTATGAGACACCGATGAGTCATCAATGCACTCACAGTGCATGGCCATGTCACAGCGGGTGACGTGGACACAATGAAGATTTTAAATCCGGAAGACGAAAAAAAAAAAATGAAAAAACTCAAATTTAACCATTTTAACTACCTCTGTTAAAATCTCTTTGGGGTTTGGGGTTTCATGAGATCTGAGGACTCTCTAATAAAGCTTACACAAGAAGTCCTGTTCTCAAAAAAATGAGGCTATCAGGATTCTCAGGGCTCCTCCGGGGCAGGGACGGTTTTGAGAAATTGTTTCTCCTCTGCGCCCTCTGGGGTGTGACTCTCTGAGGAGAGTCGCAGCGCTGCCAGTTCGGTTGTTCCCTGCAGGTTTGCCGTTCAGGGCACGAGGTGTCAGCGTCCCCATACGATCCTCCGAGGAAGATCAGATCGGTCAGTTTGGTTGTCCCCTGCCGGTTCGCCGCTTCAGGGTACTGTAGTGACTGTTCAACCTAGTAGAATTTCTGGCAGAGTGGAAACTACTGCCACATATTTCTCAGTGGGTCATGGACACTAGAAAAGGGTTTCAGAATTAAGTTTGATTATCGTCCACACAGATTTCTAGGGGTCCTCCTGAGCAGGCTTTGGTTATGGAACAGGAAAGAATTGACACTTCTGCAAAAGGAGCTGTAGAAGGGGTTCCTCCTCCCAGCAGACAGCCATTACTTCATTTTTTTTCCGAAAGAGGATGAGGGGGGTTGCTGGGGTTTGCTTTCAGGGGCGAAGCATAACATTATCGGGTTCTCTCATTCGGCCTAGATTTATTACCCTACACCTTTACATTATATGTGGATGCAGCTCTGGCTCCTCTGAGACTCCCGGGCATTCGCATATTATACTATATCAATGATTGGTTTATCCTAGGTCAATCTGAGCATATGGCAGTTCGGCATTGAGATGTCGTTCTGTCTCATTTAGAGATGTTGAGGTTGCCGCTCAATGCTCGGAGGACCACTTTTCTAGGTGCAGCGATTCTGACAGCCGTAATGGGATATATCTAGGCCAGTCACTCACTGTGAAACAGTTTCAGACTGGTGGGTCTCATGGCAGCTGCATCCAACGTAATTACGTTTGGCCTTCTGTACATGAGACACCTGCAGTGGTGGCTTTAGGACCAAGGGGTTTTCTCCAAGGGGAAATATGTTTTCGCATGGTCAAGGTCATGCGGCTATGCCTACGTGCCTTGGTCATGTGGAAGAAACTTGGTTCCTCGTCCAGGCCCAGTGTTGGGGGCTTCTTGTCGACGCATAGTGCTATCGATGGATGCTTCCCTCGCAGATATCCTGTTTAGGCAAGGGATGAGGCTCAGGGATTGGAGACTTCACCCCGAGGTGGTGGAGCTTCTTAGGGAGAATTTTGGTCAAACTAAAGTCAAATCGACCTTTCACATCGTTTGTACAACGCGTAGCTCTATTTGGTTCTCCCTCACACATCCAGCTCTGCTTGGACTGGATGTGATGTATTTGGTGTGGTTGACGCTACGCTGGAAAGCATTTCCCGATATTTTTGCTCCCGGGAGTTCATCCTCATTTGGAGTTTTGGACACAGTGGGCTCGGCCTATGAGGGGGCCCGGCTCATAGAATCCGGTCTCTCGACTGAGGTCGTTGAGACCATTCTCCAATCTAGAGCTCCTTCCACGAAACAACTATATGTATTTAAATGGAAATTATTCTCCACCTGGTGTGGTGAATGTCACCAAGATCCTGTTAACTGCCCTGTTGGTACAATTCTTGATTTCTTGCAAGACCGTTTCTCTGCTGGATTTTCCCTTTTACCTTAAAGGTGTACTGTATGTGGCGGCTACATCGGCTTTCCACACCCCTCTGGGGGGGTACTTCTATCAGGAGAGATCCTCTAATTACTTGTTTTCTCCATGGTAAATTGAGGTTGAGACCTGCACTGCAACCCAGAGCACAGGCTTGGGATTTGGCCATTGTACTTGAGGGTCTGGCATTGGCTCCCTTCGAGCCCATTGAAGAAGTTTCAGAAAAATTCCTCACTTTGAAAACTTTATTTCTCCTTGCTATTTCTTCTATCAAGAGAATTGGAGATTTACATGCCCTTTCGGTTGCTCCTTCATGCCTGGAATTTGCACCTGGTATGATGAAAGCATTTCTTTACTCAAAACCGGGTTATATTCCAAAGGTCCCAGCTAATATTGGGGGCCCAATAGTGTTGCAGCCCTTTTATCCTCCACTCCACCTTTTAATACCCTAGATCAGGAACAACTTAAAGAGCAACATGCAGGTTGATTTTATTTCTGAATTAAGACTTTAAATAGTCTGCAGAGGTCTTTTAAAAACACTTATGTAAAAATTACTAATGAAATCTCATTTGATGTAGAGATTTTGATGAAAATGCGCTAGGCTCTGGAATAACGCCTTTCCAGCAAGCAACGCGTCATATGACGTAGCCCGAGGAAAACAAATCAGCTCGCGGCCGCTTTCTCATTGCTGGGTGTTGATGTAGTTAGAGCAGTAGCGAGAGACATATAGTTTTAGATCGAAGCCATAATGGTAAATTATTGTGTTTGTGGTTGTTGCACGAATTCCAGCCTGTCAGGACATCATATCCATCATTTTCCTTCAAGGAAAAACAAGGTTTTTTGGTCTTGGGTGCGTTATGTGTGGTGAATAGAGCAGACTTCACTGCCGCGTCTGTTAACACACACACACTCGGTCGTTTGTGGCGCACATTTCACTCGCTTAGTTTAAATTGTATCACAAACTGCATTTGAAAAGCATTATTTATTTGTTGTTATGGCATGATCAATGTGGATAGTGCTAACCAGCTTGGATGGTCTGCATAATCACTGTCAGCGTAGAATATGAGAAGACAAAATGTTGCTGGCTTAAATTAAGACAATCTAAATAGATGTTTAATCAAGAACAAAGTCAAATGTATGTTTGCTAAAGCAGATTTATTGCAAAACACCAAGGTATAGCCATACAGTAGATGAATCAGCGTTAGCCGCGGTGCTAACTTACATGAACTCACTTGCCCTGTATTAGTCACTGGTTTTCTCGACACCACAACTCTAACGTTACTTCTTTCCTCTGCCCATTGTTCGTCTCCCGATCTCCCCCTGACTTCTATCTCGCCTAGAAGGCTCATAATTATTTGCCTGTGGGTCATCATAGGCATATTCGTCAATATCGCAGAACGCGGTTTCGTCGTTCGCATCCATTGTAACCTGAGCCTGAACTTGAACAGACTGCCTCGCCAATCGTCACTTCCGGTTAGTGCGTTGTAGACGCGGGAGTTATTTTATCACAATTTTTCTCAAAATATCGTTAATGGCTAAATATATATTACTCCAGTTCAGAAAATCTTGTTGTTTTATCGTCAACTTACACTATGCTATATAGGGGTGTCCAACCTGCAAGTTGCTCTTTAATCTGTTTTGTCTAGTTCGGGCATTGGATGCATACGTTCATAGAGCTGCCTGGTGGCGTAAGTCTGAGCGGTTCTTTGTCTGCTTTGGGTCACTCAAGAGAGGGTGCCCTGCATCTAAACATGTAATGAGATGGATAGTTGAGACTATCTCATTGGCTTATGAAGCGGCCAGACAACCTTCACCTATGGCTGTACGCGCCCATTCTTAGAGGAGTATGGCAGCCTCTATGGCTTTAAATTCGGGCGTTTCCCTTCTTGACATTTGTAATGCGGCAGGATGGTCCTCTCTGCATACATTTGTCAGGTTTTATGACCTAGACCTGGGGCTAGGTTGCTTGCTTCTTAGTGTGTGCAAGGACTTCACACAGAACGGGCATTTCTCATTATGGCGTAGTGAGTATGGGCTTGCCACCGCATCTCAAACGCAGCTCGAGCTCCCTTGAAAGGGAACATCTCAGATTACGTATGTAACCCTGGTTCCCTGATGGTTACTTAACATGTACTACCGAATGTACAGTTACAGCGGTTCTCATTCGCAATCACCAGTAGAACCGAGAACTGTTTCTTTCGGACACGGTTGACACAGAGAACCGATGGGCTGGAGATACTGAGCTTGGGTGATTGCACCGTCTCTAAACCAACCTTTCTTTTGGCCAAATGCATGCTAAGCACGGGCGAACCGAGGGGCTGAAATCGGCAAAATGTATGTTTATTTAATATCAAATAAAATGAAATTGATGAAGACCAGTTCACTTTATAGGCTATCGTTTAGACATGTAAAAATTTGCACATTGCCTGTTTATTTGCAAAGCGTAAATGTAAGAAATATATCCAAGATGTTTATGACGATGATTACTATTATTTAACTGACATTATGATTACAAATGCCTTTATCTGAATGTATTTTTATCCGCCGGGATGATTATGTGAAGACGCAAAATAACTAGTGAACTGTTTTTTTTTTTTTTTGTTTTGTTTTTGTTTTAACTGGTACATTGAAACAAACTGTCCGAAAAAAATGGACTTCAGTGACCCGGATGAGCCTGCGTTATGTGTTTTGAACAGTTGTTATCTGGGAATAATTTATTGCTGGATGGCACTGTTGACCGATCAGAATCAAGTATTCCACAGAAACGTGTAATAACAGTTGTTACGTTACTCTGTGCGTTCACTCGGTGGCTGGAGGCTTGTTACATATTGCAATAAGCCAATTAGATATTAGAATAGCCTATCATATTAATAAAAGCATGATGACTTGTTGATGACAACATATGTTGTCATGACTTATTGATCATAACTTATTACTAATTATTAATTTCAATGGTTTTATTTACCATTTTTCTGTGATGTTTATTAAAATCAGTTGTATTAAAACATTATAATAGCATGGAACCCCCCTACAAAAACGTGCAAAAATGTGTTGTCTTATTTATTTTTATAGATTATAACAAGTGAGATTTAAATAATATTTTGACTACTGACCTGTCCCTTTTTTAATTTCAGAAATCTGCTCATTTTAGCTGTGGATTAAGCTATACTTTCCCTTTGTTCGGAGTCAGACTGATACACCTTGGTTTGGCATTTGTCTCATGGTATCTAGAAGATAACTCTGCAGTGACCACAGGAGTGCAGTATTGAGCTAACACATAGCCTTGGCTTTAATCAGTGGAGAAACGGTCCAATAATTGTGATCAGGTGTTAGGATCACCTGGGCTGAGTCCAAGGCTATGTTGAAATCACCCCTGTAACCACACTATTTGAGAGGACAATAATTTGTTTGTGTCCAAAACCAATTCAATCCCATAATGCACCTAAGAAACAAGTCTAAAATCAATGTACACTGAATGGCATGCCGCTAAACACCCATGAACAATGCACTGAATTCGCTCACTCATTTTCATTCAGTCATTCGGCCAACTATATTAGTGGATTCATGTAGGGAACAGTGAATGAGGGTATAGGAGGTGATTTCAGATACAGCCCAAGACTCCTGTGTCTGACTACAAACCAATTTGACCAAACCGTTACAAAGACCAAGACTGTCAGCACAAACATTTAATGCAGAGGGGGGAAAAACAGCTCAAAAATTACATATAATTTAGTTCCCAGTCTTAAATTCATGCTGGTTTAAACCAGCTGTTCTCAACTGGTTAGTTAACTGGATAGTTACTTGCAACATGATTTGTGCAGTCAACAATGCTTTCCTGTGGCCTACAATTAATATATTATTAATAACAACAATTAATAACTTGCATTCGGAGCATGTAATGTTTGCCTGTCCTACATAATACTAGGGCATAATAACTTTTCAAATTTTGAGGGAAGAGAGCATTCTGTTACCGAACAGGCATAGTGTGTTGATCATAAGTTGATCAAGTAACGAGAATACTTTTTGTGCGAAAAAACACACGAGGATAAAAAAGTACCCCATGTGTACAATTTAATAAACCGTTGGATCTTTAATGTTGTGGGCATATTTTTCTTCTGGAGGTCCTGGACTTCTTGTTCAGATACATAGTAACAACCTGGATTCTATCAAATATCATCAGATAAAAAATCGAAACCCTGACGCCTTCTGCTAGAAATTTTAGGGCTGTGGTTGGATCTTCCATCAGGACAACGATCCAAAACAAACATCAAAATCAACACAAATATTTGTTACGGAGCACAAAATTAAGCTTCTACCATAAACGTCCCAGTTCCCTGACCTAATGAATGGAGTGAACTGAAGAGATGCGCACATATTTCACTGTCTGCAAATGTGTATTTTTAACATTTGTGATGTGTAAAATCATATCCACAAAAATGCAGGGTGATGTGTACAACACAAAACTGTTTTTACACATTTGCAGATTACTTCGTCTGAATTTGTGGGTCATGTTACATTTGTAAGTTCATTTGTGAAATTTTGTCCAATGTGTACTGCGGAAGATCTGTAAACAATCATATACACAAATATCTCACGGTTTGCAAATACACACAATTAAATCTGTGCAAATATCTTTTATTTCACACACAAATTGTGATTTACGCATTTGTGGATCCATTTCTACACACAAAACTGTTTTTACACATTTGCAAATTATTTCCTGTGAATTTGTGGGTCGCGTTAAATTTTAAATATAAAGTTCCTTTTTACACATTTGTGAAATTTTGTCCAATGTGTACTGCAGAGATCTGTAAATAAACATATACACAAATATCTCACAACCTAAAACATGTATTTTTACATTTGTGTTGTGTAAAATCATATTCACAAAAATAATGTGATTAGTAAATACGCACAACTTAATCTGTACAAATATCTTTTTATTTCACATACAAAGTGTGATTTACACTTTTGTGGATCCATTTCTACACACAAAAACAACGTGTTTTTACCAACGTGTTCTCATTAGAGGTGGGCAGATCGATACTAATATCGATAATATCGATACTAACGTTGATATCGGTATCGATCGATACTAACGTGAAAATATCGATACTTAAGTTTCAGTTTCTCTTGTTTTGCAACCTGACCGTGTTTGTCAAAATGCTGCTGCTGTCACAGAGCTCTCTGTAATCCTAGCTGCTCTCGTCCCCCTCTCTGTCAATAGATGATATCCCATTCATCTGTCAATATGAAACGCGATTTGGTCATTCTAATTAATGATCGGAAGAACGCATATCGACCACCGCTACTATACAATATGCACGTATGTCCATTTAAACTCGATTTTGGATCAAATATGGATTATATCATGACATTGGCAAGAATATGGTTACATTTAAAGATGTTGTGCCAAGCATGACAACGCTGCGTTCAGCTGCTTTTGAAATTACATGTTTTTTTCACTTCCTGAAAAGTAACCGTTTTGGACATACGTGAGTTTCATCGGGCAGCGACGATCAATATTTTATTTAATATTTCTTGTTGCTTAATTATTCACATTTTCTTTGGGGATGATTTTCTTCTTATGAGGATTTTCCCTTCTTTTTTCCTTCTTGGCATCCTTTGCTATTTTGTCTTGTTTCATAAATGTCACGTCATCAACTTGCTTTACTTCACAAAATAGTGTATTTAACGGTTGCTCTTTCACTTAGTTACATGCATCCTGTCACGTAAACTGACCTGTCAATCATCTTGTCATAAAATATATCCCCACTGAAACCCCGTCGATCAGAGCATGGCAAGCTGAAGTGGTAGCCAAAAATAGTCTGAGAGTAGCAGGACATGTGCCTGCTGACAAATTTTTTTTCTGTAGAAATTCCTGCACTGAAACAATCTGGCAGTGGACTGGGTCTGTATGATGTATAGTGCATCACCTTTCAAAGACGCGACACTTAAGGGCGTACAGGGTGCCTAAAGCGTCAAATATTGAAGCATGGTAAAAGGTGACGCCTTGAGGTGAGAATGCGTTGTCTTTTAGTGGAGGGAGCCCAGCATCGTTTAGCAGGTCCACCTCAGAGACCAGACCAGAGGGTTCCATGGCTCGGGCCGGGGATGGAATATTGTCCCCTGCGTCTGAGATGGGAGATATCGCTCCGGGTGAGCTGTCGAGGAGAAATAAAATTTCCAAGAACCAGACTCTGGTCGGCCAATGAGGCTCTATCAGCAAGAGGTATGACCCCTGTTGATGGACCTTCACCAGGACTCCCCAGAGTGTTTGGGTAAACGCATACTCTGTTCTGTAACAATGGGTGGTTGCCCTGCACGCTTAATAAATAAACTACAATTGGTCTGAAACGCAGCAGCTAGAGTTCTTAGTAGGACCAGGAAGTATGACCATATTAGCCCAGTTCTGTCAACACTGCATTGGTTCCCTATTAGACATCGTATAAATGTAAAAATATTGTTGATTACTTACAAAGCACTAAATGGTTTAGCTCCCCAGTACTTGAGCGAGCTCTTAACGCATCATAGTCCTTTACGTCTATTGCAATCTCAAATATATAAAAATATCAAAATCGACTTCAGGCGGTGGATCCATTTCCTATTTAGTTTAAGTTCAAGTTCATTTTATTTATATAGCGCGTTTTATTGCAGCCACTGACTGACCAAAGTGCTTAGAAAAGCATAGAAAAGTACAGCAAAGTTAAGAACAGCTTTAAACAGGAGTAGCAAAAACAAGTGCGTTTTTAAAAGTGACTTAAAAGAGATCACAGAAGGGGCTATCTTAACTTCTATGGGCAAATTGTTCCACAGCCGAGGCCCAACCACAGAAAATAATCAATCCCCTCTGCGTTTAAGTCTGCAGTGAGGGACTACTAACAGATTCTTTTCACCTGATCTCAGACTTCTTGATGAACCTAGCAGTTCAGATAGGTAGCACGGTGCTTGGTTGCATAGAGATTTGTACACAAATAACAGGAATTTAAAATCAGTTCTGAAATTAATGGGCAACCAATGAAGAGACCTCAGAATTGGGGTGATATGGTCATTTTTTGACTATTTGAGAGGAATCTTGCGGCGGCATCTGCACCAATTGCAGACGAGCAGTTTGTTTCGAGAGACCGCAGTAAAGTGAATTGCAGTAATCTACACATGTGGTGATTAAGGCTCAATCCCAATTCACCCCTTGGCCCTACCCCTTAGCCCTACCCCTCCGTTTTGCGCGTTCACGTCTAGGGGTAGGGTGTCCCGATTCTTCTTGAGATCGAGGGGTAGGGCGAAGGGGTAGGGCTACATAGCCCTCGAAACGGAGATTTTTCAGAGGCACACTCCAAACGGAGGGCTAAGAGAAAAGTTCACGGAATGCATCGGAAATCCCCGGTGAGATGGATCGCAAACGGTTAAACATTTAAATTTAACGTTAGCGCCAGATGATTCCATCGCACACTTTATTTACTCTTATAATAACACTATAGTCGTTTAAATTAAGAAATGGTATAATAAATTACCTTTCCGATCAGAAAAGACATACATTTCGAGGAAGGTGTTATAATCATCATGTTTATTCAAAGTTAAGAGCAGCAGCGCTGATTGTCAGTTGTTGTCATGGAGAAATCCTGTACAAACTCTGTAACGGCAGAGCCATCGCCAACGACTGATGACGTATCAGGTTCATGAAGGGTTGTTCCATTTCGTAAGGAAATATTTCAACCCCTTGGCCCTTGTAACTCTGTTTTAAGGGCCAAGGGGTACACTCAAAAACAAGGGGTAGGGCCAAGGGGGATTGGGATTGGGATTCAGCCTAATTGGGATTCAGATTGAATTGGGATTCAGCCTAAATCATGAACAGTTGATAAAAACTAGAGCTTCTTATAGAAGAGGTTAGTTTATCAAAATTTAAAGCCTCATCCAGTAGATCGCCCAAGTTCCGTACACTTGAATTTCTAAATGCCGATAGTCTGACTAGGTGGAAGTTGGCAACTTGGGGATTAACAGTGGACCCAAAAAACAATGATCTCTGTTTTGTTTTCATTTAAAAAAAAAAAAAAATTGGTCCAGCCACAATTTTACTTTATCTAGACAACCTAATATTGATGAAAGGGCAGAGGGATCATTTCTCTTGATTGGAACATACATTTGAGTGTTGTATGTATAACAGTGAAAAGATACCCCATGTCTTCTTAGAATGGTGCCCACTGGTAACATGTAAAGGGAAAAAAAGAGTCTGAACTTTGGCATCAATTCACGCCACGGTAACCAATCAGGAGCCTGCTGCTTGCTCACGTGGTGAAGGATCTGGATGCCACTAAATGATCGACTAAATGATAAAATATGACTAAATGCCTGGTGTGGTTCTAATGCACAACAAAGCAAATATTTTATCGCTTAACACTTTATTTCTATATACCAGACATGTTCATTTTGTATTGAATGTTATTTATTCCATATCTAGATGAAATATTATTATGATGTAAAGACAATCAACACGTGCATAAGTTCGTGTCTGGACATGAGAGAGAAAAAAATCACAGGACAGGTTTATAACTTTTGGAGGCTGGCTCTTTTTATCATCAAAACAAAAATAAATGACAGATTAGATGGATGAGGGCGAGGGTGATCCTCGCTCCGATGCAGGACAACAAGTCAACTGGGCGTGGGGCAGACAGAAGTACCGCTGACTACAGCTGTCATCCAGCACAGCTCCTTGGACCGAGCAAATGGTGAAACTCGCCAAACGGTTCGCCTCTGAAGGGTCCGGTGGACACAGATACGGCGACGATGATCCCCATGCCGCTGTTCTGCTCTCCAGAGCAAATACAGAGCGGTGACTTTCTCGATGAATGCTCGGTCGACATAAAATATGGCCGCCAACGGATTTCAATTCTGAAAATCTCCGCGTAAATTTCGCTTCAAACTTTTGTTTTTACGAGCGTTAGTTTCAGTCTTGACGCGCAAATTAACACAAAGTGGTCAAGCGTCAAATTAGATGCTGTAGACGCGAATTTGATGCGCAATTCGCGTCCGGTGTGAACGCAGCATAAAAACGTACCGAGTGCACATCACTTCTTTTATGAGCGCGATTGCCGCGCACCTCCGTTTGAAACAACAAATTTGCATGCGCAAAAAACACGATATGTGAATGACCCCTTATGGCAACGTGACATTAGCCTAACCTCTCGTCAGTTGAGCAGATAGTCGGAGGAGGAGTAATGTCAGCTATTTGTAGGTATTTTAAGATGATGATAAAAGTAGAGCAGACTGCAAACTATGCTCTGCTAAATTGTCAAGAAGAGGGGTGAGAAATAGGCCCATTTACTTTGTTACAGACAGAAAGTGAAAAACATCTGAGGAAAGTAAAACATTGTTAGAAGAACTGTAATGGTATTATTAAGTACTCCTATCGGTACTTGGTATCAGCAAGCACACAAACGTAAGTACTTGGTCTGAAATAAGTGGTATCAGTGCCTCATCATTTCCTTGCGGTTTGGCCTCTCATTTCCACGAAAACCCTGTTTTTATAGGCCAAAGTGGAGATTTCTGCAAACACTGGTTATGTGCTGCCATGTCAACTGGGAGAAACGGGGCTCTCGCGTCGATTCTGATGATTCTGATTGGCTTGTGTGGCTTTATCCTTTTCTCTACACTGCTGCCCATAGGTTTAGCCAACCCGGTCTCATCCCAATTCGTCATATAACTGACGTTTTGGGACGTCTTTTGACCATTCGTCAATATACGACTTTTTAGGGCCCCCTTAAACGTCGGTAGATGACGTTATGGGATCCTAACTCTACCCCATACCTAAACCTAACCCTAAACCCAACTCGTCACCTAACTGACGTTAAAGGTAAAGCGTCAGTTGTATGACGACCCGGGATCGTCATCTACCGACGTTTAAGGGGGCCCTAAAAAGTCGTATATTGACGAATGGTCAAAAGACGTCCCAAAACGTCAGTTATATGACGAATTGGGATGAGACTGTGTTAGTTTAGCATAGTTATGGTGGCGCTCGCTGTGTATTTATGCGGGTTGTGTGCACAATGTTATTGTTGAAAACGCAGGAGAGGGGGGATATTCGTTTCTCTAAATACCCGGCTGTGTAAACTTAGAATAAATAATTTGCCGTGTTTGCCACACGTGTTTGCCACACGTGTTTACAACCGGTCAAACAAGGACGTTTTCCCCATAGAGCTTAAATCAAGTGCAACACTGTGAGTAGCTTTTGAAAGGGAACACACATTTACATATATGGAATAATAAGATATC
>CM075884.1:4724914-4846703 GCA_038021265.1 Cyprinella venusta | reverse complement strand
TGATATTTCGGCTCTGGAAGGGTCTAGAGCCTCCATTTTTGCGCGCTGGTCGAAGTCTCGTGGCCCTCTGTCAGAATCCAGAGTTTCAAGAAGATCGGAGGGGGGTCAAAATTTCGGCCAAAAACGACAGTGTTACCCCTTATGTTTTTTTTTCAGGTCAAAACTTTGACATCCGATATCTCGGCTCTGGAAGGGTCTAGAGCCTCCATTTTTGCGCGCTGGTCGAAGTCTCGTGGCCCTCTGTCAGAATCCAGAGTTTCAAGAAGATCGGAGGGGGTCAAAATTTCGGCCAAAAACGACAGTGTTACCCCTTATGTTTTTTTTTTCAGGTCAAAACTTTAACATCCGATATCTCGGCTCTGGAAGGGTCTAGAGCCTCCATTTTTGCGCGCTGGTCGAAGTCTCGTGGCCCTCTGTCAGAATCCAGAGTTTCAAGAAGATCGGAGGGGGTCAAAATTTCGGCCAAAAACGACAGTGTTACCCCTTATGTTTTTTTTTTCAGGTCAAAACTTTGACATCCGATATCTCGGCTCTGGAAGGGTCTAGAGCCTCCATTTTTGCGCGCTGGTCGAAGTCTCGTGGCCCTCTGTCAGAATCCAGAGTTTCAAGAAGATCGGAGGGGGTCAAAATTTCGGCCAAAAACGACAGTGTTACCCCTTATGTTTTTTTTTTCGGGTCAAAACTTTGACATCCGATATCTCGGCTCTGGAAGGGTCTAGAGCCTCCATTTTTGCGCGCTGGTCGAAGTCTCGTGGCCCTCTGTCAGAATCCAGAGTTTCAAGAAGATCGGAGGGGGTCAAAATTTCGGCCAAAAACGACAGTGTTACCCCTTATGTTTTTTTTTCAGGTCAAAACTTTGACATCCGATATCTCGGCTCTGGAAGGGTCTAGAGTCTCCATTTTTGCGCGCTGGTCGAAGTCTCGTGGCCCTCTGTCAGAATCCAGAGTTTCAAGAAGATCGGAGGGGGTCAAAATTTCAGGCCAAAAACGACAGTGTTACCCCTTATGTTTTTTTTTTCAGGTCAAAACTTTGACATCCGATATCTCGGCTCTGGAAGGGTCTAGAGCCTCCATTTTTGCGCGCTGGTCGAAGTCTCGTGGTCCTCTGTCAGAATCCAGAGTTTCAAGAAGATCGGAGGGGGTCAAAATTTCGGCCAAAAACGACAGTGTTACCCCTTATGTTTTTTTTTTCAGGTCAAAACTTTGACATCCGATATCTCGGCTCTGGAAGGGTCTAGAGCCTCCATTTTTGCGCGCTGGTCGAAGTCTCGTGGCCCTCTGTCAGAATCCAGAGTTTCAAGAAGATCGGAGGGGGTCAAAATTTCGGCCAAAAACGACAGTGTTACCCCTTATGTTTTTTTTTCAGGTCAAAACTTTGACATCCGATATCTCGGCTCTGGAAGGGTCTAGAGCCTCCATTTTTGCGCGCTGGTCGAAGTCTCGTGGCCCTCTGTCAGAATCCAGAGTTTCAAGAAGATCGGAGGGGGTCAAAATTTCGGCCAAAAACGACAGTGTTACCCCTTATGTTTTTTTTTTCAGGTCAAAACTTTGACATCCGATATCTCGGCTCTGGAAGGGTCTAGAGCCTCCATTTTTGCGCGCTGGTCGAAGTCTCGTGGCCCTCTGTCAGAATCCAGAGTTTCAAGAAGATCGGAGGGGGTCAAAATTTCGGCCAAAAACGACAGTGTTACCCCTTATGTTTTTTTTTTCAGGGTCAAAACTTTGACATCCGATATCTCGGCTCTGGAAGGGTCTAGAGCCTCCATTTTTGCGCGCTGGTCGAAGTCTCGTGGCCCTCTGTCAGAATCCAGAGTTTCAAGAAGATCGGAGGGGGGTCAAAATTTCGGCCAAAAACGACAGTGTTACCCCTTATGTTTTTTTTTCAGGTCAAAACTTTGACATCCGATATCTCGGCTCTGGAAGGGTCTAGAGTCCTCCATTTTTGCGCGCTGGTCGAAGTCTCGTGGCCCTCTGTCAGAATCCAGAGTTTCAAGAAGATCGGAGGGGGTCAAAATTTCGGCCAAAAACGACAGTGTTACCCCTTATGTTTTTTTTTTCAGGTCAAAACTTTGACATCCGATATCTCGGCTCTGGAAGGGTCTAGAGCCTCCATTTTTGCGCGCTGGTCGAAGTCTCGTGGCCCTCTGTCAGAATCCAGAGTTTCAAGAAGATCGGAGGGGGTCAAAATTTCGGCCAAAAACGACAGTGTTACCCCTTATGTTTTTTTTTCAGGTCAAAACTTTGACATCCGATATCTCGGCTCTGGAAGGGTCTAGAGCCTCCATTTTTGCGCGCTGGTCGAAGTCTCGTGGCCCTCTGTCAGAATCCAGAGTTTCAAGAAGATCGGAGGGGGTCAAAATTTCGGCCAAAAACGACAGTGTTACCCCTTATGTTTTTTTTTTCAGGTCAAAACTTTGACATCCGATATCTCGGCTCTGGAAGGGTCTAGAGCCTCCATTTTTGCGCGCTGGTCGAAGTCTCGTGGCCCTCTGTCAGAATCCAGAGTTTCAAGAAGATCGGAGGGGGTCAAAATTTCGGCCAAAAACGACAGTGTTACCCCTTATGTTTTTTTTTTCAGGTCAAAACTTTGACATCCGATATCTCGGCTCTGGAAGGGTCTAGAGCCTCCATTTTTGCGCGCTGGTCGAAGTCTCGTGGCCCTCTGTCAGAATCCAGAGTTTCAAGAAGATCGGAGGGGGTCAAAATTTCGGCCAAAAACGACAGTGTTACCCCTTATGTTTTTTTTTCAGGTCAAAACTTTGACATCCGATATCTCGGCTCTGGAAGGGTCTAGAGTCTCCATTTTTGCGCGCTGGTCGAAGTCTCGTGGCCCTCTGTCAGAATCCAGAGTTTCAAGAAGATCGGAGGGGGTCAAAATTTCGGCCAAAAACGACAGTGTTACCCCTTATGTTTTTTTTTCAGGTCAAAACTTTGACATCCGATATCTCGGCTCTGGAAGGGTCTAGAGTCCTCCATTTTTGCGCGCTGGTCGAAGTCTCGTGGCCCTCTGTCAGAATCCAGAGTTTCAAGAAGATCGGAGGGGGTCAAAATTTCGGCCAAAAACGACAGTGTTACCCCTTATGTTTTTTTTTTCAGGTCAAAACTTTGACATCCGATATCTCGGCTCTGGAAGGGTCTAGAGCCTCCATTTTTGCGCGCTGGTCGAAGTCTCGTGGTCCCTCTGTCAGAATCCAGAGTTTCAAGAAGATCGGAGGGGGTCAAAATTTCGGCCAAAAACGACAGTGTTACTCCTTATGTTTTTTTTTCAGGTCAAAACTTTGACATCCAATATCTCGGCTCTGGAAGGGTCTAGAGCCTCCATTTTTGCGCGCTGGTCGAAGTCTCGTGGCCCTCTGTCAGAATCCAGAGTTTCAAGAAGATCGGAGGGGGTCAAAATTTCGGCCAAAAACGACAGTGTTACCCCTTATGTTTTTTTTTTCAGGTCAAAACTTTGACATCCGATATCTCGGCTCTGGAAGGGTCTAGAGCCTCCATTTTTGCGCGCTGGTCGAAGTCTCGTGGCCCTCTGTCAGAATCCAGAGTTTCAAGAGATCGGAGGGGGTCAAAATTTCGGCCAAAAATGACAGTGTTACCCTTATGTTTTTTTTTTCGGGTCAAAACTTTGACATCCGATATCTCGGCTCTGGAAGGGTCTAGAGCCTCCATTTTTGCGCGCTGGTCGAAGTCTCGTGGCCCTCTGTCAGAATCCAGAGTTTCAAGAAGATCGGAGGGGGTCAAAATTTCGGCCAAAAACGACAGTGTTACCCCTTATGTTTTTTTTTCAGGTCAAAACTTTGACATCCGATATCTCGGCTCTGGAAGGGTCTAGAGTCCTCCATTTTTGCGCGCTGGTCGAAGTCTCGTGGCCCTCTGTCAGAATCCAGAGTTTCAAGAAGATCGGAGGGGGTCAAAATTTCGGCCAAAAACGACAGTGTTACCCCTTATGTTTTTTTTTTCAGGTCAAAACTTTGACATCCGATATCTCGGCTCTGGAAGGGTCTAGAGCCTCCATTTTTGCGCGCTGGTCGAAGTCTCGTGGTCCTCTGTCAGAATCCAGAGTTTCAAGAAGATCGGAGGGGGTCAAAATTTCGGCCAAAAACGACAGTGTTACCCCTTATGTTTTTTTTTCAGGTCAAAACTTTGACATCCGATATCTCGGCTCTGGAAGGGTCTAGAGCCTCCATTTTTGCGCGCTGGTCGAAGTCTCGTGGCCCTCTGTCAGAATCCAGAGTTTCAAGAAGATCGGAGGGGGTCAAAATTTCGGCCAAAAACGACAGTGTTACCCCTTATGTTTTTTTTTTCAGGTCAAAACTTTGACATCCGATATCTCGGCTCTGGAAGGGTCTAGAGCCTCCATTTTTGCGCGCTGGTCGAAGTCTCGTGGCCCTCTGTCAGAATCCAGAGTTTCAAGAAGATCGGAGGGGGTCAAAATTTCGGCCAAAAACGACAGTGTTACCCCTTATGTTTTTTTTTCAGGTCAAAACTTTGACATCCGATATCTCGGCTCTGGAAGGGTCTAGAGCCTCCATTTTTGCGCGCTGGTCGAAGTCTCGTGGCCCTCTGTCAGAATCCAGAGTTTCAAGAAGATCGGAGGGGGTCAAAATTTCGGCCAAAAACGACAGTGTTACCCCTTATGTTTTTTTTTCAGGTCAAAACTTTGACATCCGATATCTCGGCTCTGGAAGGGTCTAGAGCCTCCATTTTTGCGCGCTGGTCGAAGTCTCGTGGCCCTCTGTCAGAATCCAGAGTTTCAAGAAGATCGGAGGGGGTCAAAATTTCGGCCAAAAACGACAGTGTTACCCCTTATGTTTTTTTTTTCAGGTCAAAACTTTGACATCCGATATCTCGGCTCTGGAAGGGTCTAGAGCCTCCATTTTTGCGCGCTGGTCGAAGTCTCGTGGCCCTCTGTCAGAATCCAGAGTTTCAAGAAGATCGGAGGGGGTCAAAATTTCGGCCAAAAACGACAGTGTTACCCCTTATGTTTTTTTTTCAGGTCAAAACTTTGACATCCGATATCTCGGCTCTGGAAGGGTCTAGAGCCTCCATTTTTGCGCGCTGGTCGAAGTCTCGTGGCCCTCTGTCAGAATCCAGAGTTTCAAGAAGATCGGAGGGGGTCAAAATTTCGGCCAAAAACGACAGTGTTACCCCTTATGTTCTTTTTTTCAGGTCAAAACTTTGACATCCGATATCTCGGCTCTGGAAGGGTCTAGAGCCTCCATTTTTGCGCGCTGGTCGAAGTCTCGTGGCCCTCTGTCAGAATCCAGAGTTTCAAGAAGATCGGAGGGGGTCAACATTTCGGCCAAAAACGACAGTGTTACCCCTTATGTTTTTTTTTCAGGTCAAAACTTTGACATCCGATATCTCGGCTCTGGAAGGGTCTAGAGCCTCCATTTTTGCGCGCTGGTCGAAGTCTCGTGGCCCTCTGTCAGAATCCAGAGTTTCAAGAAGATCGGAGGGGGTCAAAATTTCGGCCAAAAACGACAGTGTTACCCCTTATGTTTTTTTTTTCAGGTCAAAACTTTGACATCCGATATCTCGGCTCTGGAAGGGTCTAGAGCCTCCATTTTTGCGCGCTGGTCGAAGTCTCGTGGCCCTCTGTCAGAATCCAGAGTTTCAAGAAGATCGGAGGGGGTCAAAATTTCGGCCAAAAACGACAGTGTTACCCCTTATGTTTTTTCTTCAGGTCAAAACTTTGACATCCGATATCTCGGCTCTGGAAGGGTCTAGAGCCTCCATTTTTGCGCGCTGGTCGAAGTCTCGTGGCCCTCTGTCAGAATCCAGAGCTTCAAGAAGATCGGAGGGGGGTCAAAATTTCGGCCAAAAACGACAGTGTTACCCCTTATGTTTTTTTTTCAGGTCAAAACTTTGACATCCGATATCTCGGCTCTGGAAGGGTCTAGAGCCTCCATTTTTGCGCGCTGGTCGAAGTCTCGTGGCCCTCTGTCAGAATCCAGAGTTTCAAGAAGATCGGAGGGGGTCAAAATTTCGGCCAAAAACGACAGTGTTACCCCTTATGTTTTTTTTTTCAGGTCAAAACTTTGACATCCGATATCTCGGCTCTGGAAGGGTCTAGAGCCTCCATTTTTGCGCGCTGGTCGAAGTCTCGTGGCCCTCTGTCAGAATCCAGAGTTTCAAGAAGATCGGAGGGGGTCAAAATTTCGGCCAAAAACGACAGTGTTACCCCTTATGTTTTTTTTTTCAGGTCAAAACTTTGACATCCGATATCTCGGCTCTGGAAGGGTCTAGAGCCTCCATTTTTGCGCGCTGGTCGAAGTCTCGTGGCCCTCTGTCAGAATCCAGAGTTTCAAGAAGATCGGAGGGGGTCAAAATTTCGGCCAAAAACGACAGTGTTACCCCTTATGTTTTTTTTTTTCAGGTCAAAACTTTGACATCCGATATCTCGGCTCTGGAAGGGTCTAGAGCCTCCATTTTTGCGCGCTGGTCGAAGTCTCGTGGCCCTCTGTCAGAATCCAGAGTTTCAAGAAGATCGGAGGGGGTCAAAATTTCGGCCAAAAACGACAGTGTTACCCCTTATGTTTTTTTTTTCAGGTCAAAACTTTGACATCCGATATCTCGGCTCTGGAAGGGTCTAGAGCCTCCATTTTTGCGCGCTGGTCGAAGTCTCGTGGCCCTCTGTCAGAATCCAGAGTTTCAAGAAGATCGGAGGGGGTCAAAATTTCGGCCAAAAACGACAGTGTTACCCCTTATGTTTTTTTTTTCAGGTCAAAACTTTGACATCCGATATCTCGGCTCTGGAAGGGTCTAGAGCCTCCATTTTTGCGCGCTGGTCGAAGTCTCGTGGCCCTCTGTCAGAATCCAGAGTTTCAAGAAGATCGGAGGGGGTCAAAATTTCGGCCAAAAACGACAGTGTTACCCCTTATGTTTTTTTTTCAGGTCAAAACTTTGACATCCGATATCTCGGCTCTGGAAGGGTCTAGAGCCTCCATTTTTGCGCGCTGGTCGAAGTCTCGTGGCCCTCTGTCAGAATCCAGAGTTTCAAGAAGATCGGAGGGGGTCAAAATTTCGGCCAAAAACGACAGTGTTACCCCTTATGTTTTTTTTTCAGGTCAAAACTTTGACATCCGATATCTCGGCTCTGGAAGGGTCTAGAGCCTCCATTTTTGCGCGCTGGTCGAAGTCTCGTGGCCCTCTGTCAGAATCCAGAGTTTCAAGAAGATCGGAGGGGGTCAAAATTTCGGCCAAAAACGACAGTGTTACCCCTTATGTTTTTTTTTTCAGGTCAAAACTTTGACATCCGATATCTCGGCTCTGGAAGGGTCTAGAGCCTCCATTTTTGCGCGCTGGTCGAAGTCTCGTGGCCCTCTGTCAGAATCCAGAGTTTCAAGAAGATCGGAGGGGGTCAAAATTTCGGCCAAAAACGACAGTGTTACCCCTTATGTTTTTTTTTTTAATCGGTCTCGGCTCTGGAAGGGTCTAGAGCCTCCATTTTTGCGCGCTGGTCGAAGTCTCGTGGCCCTCTGTCAGAATCCAGAGTTTCAAGAAGATCGGAGGGGGTCAAAATTTCGGCCAAAAACGACAGTGTTACCCCTTATGTTTTTTTTTCAGGTCAAAACTTTGACATCCGATATCTCGGCTCTGGAAGGGTCTAGAGCCTCCATTTTTGCGCGCTGGTCGAAGTCTCGTGGCCCTCTGTCAGAATCCAGAGTTTCAAGAAGATCGGAGGGGGTCAAAATTTCGGCCAAAAACGACAGTGTTACCCCTTATGTTTTTTTTTCAGGTCAAAACTTTGACATCCGATATCTCGGCTCTGGAAGGGTCTAGAGCCTCCATTTTTGCGCGCTGGTCGAAGTCTCGTGGCCCTCTGTCAGAATCCAGAGTTTCAAGAAGATCGGAGGGGGTCAAAATTTCGGCCAAAAACGACAGTGTTACCCCTTATGTTTTTTTTTTCAGGTCAAAACTTTGACATCCGATATCTCGGCTCTGGAAGGGTCTAGAGCCTCCATTTTTGCGCGCTGGTCGAAGTCTCGTGGCCCTCTGTCAGAATCCAGAGTTTCAAGAAGATCGGAGGGGGTCAAAATTTCGGCCAAAAACGACAGTGTTACCCCTTATGTTTTTTTTTCAGGTCAAAACTTTGACATCCGATATCTCGGCTCTGGAAGGGTCTAGAGCCTCCATTTTTGCGCGCTGGTCGAAGTCTCGTGGCCCTCTGTCAGAATCCAGAGTTTCAAGAAGATCGGAGGGGGTCAAAATTTCGGCCAAAAACGACAGTGTTACCCCTTATGTTTTTTTTCAGGTCAAAACTTTGACATCCGATATCTCGGCTCTGGAAGGGTCTAGAGCCTCCATTTTTGCGCGCTGGTCGAAGTCTCGTGGCCCTCTGTCAGAATCCAGAGTTTCAAGAAGATCGGAGGGGGTCAAAATTTCGGCCAAAAACGACAGTGTTACCCCTTATGTTTTTTTTTTAGGTCAAAACTTTGACATCCGATATCTCGGCTCTGGAAGGGTCTAGAGCCTCCATTTTTGCGCGCTGGTCGAAGTCTCGTGGCCCTCTGTCAGAATCCAGAGTTTCAAGAAGATCGGAGGGGGTCAAAATTTCGGCCAAAAACGACAGTGTTACCCCTTATGTTTTTTTTTTCAGGTCAAAACTTTGACATCCGATATCTTGGCTCTGGAAGGGTCTAGAGCCTCCATTTTTGCGCGCTGGTCGAAGTCTCGTGGCTCCTCTGTCAGAATCCAGAGTTTCAAGAAGATCGGAGGGGGTCAAAATTTCGGCCAAAAACGACAGTGTTACCCCTTATGTTTTTTTTTCAGGTCAAAACTTTGACATCCGATATCTCGGCTCTGGAAGGGTCTAGAGCCTCCATTTTTGCGCGCTGGTCGAAGTCTCGTGGCCCTCTGTCAGAATCCAGAGTTTCAAGAAGATCGGAGGGGGTCAAAATTTCGGCCAAAACGACAGTGTTACCCCTTATGTTTTTTTTTCAGGTCAAAACTTTGACATCCGATATCTCGGCTCTGGAAGGGTCTAGAGCCTCCATTTTTGCGCGCTGGTCGAAGTCTCGTGGCCCTCTGTCAGAATCCAGAGTTTCAAGAAGATCGGAGGGGGTCAAAATTTCGGCCAAAAACGACAGTGTTACCCCTTATGTTTTTTTTTTCAGGTCAAAACTTTGACATCCGATATCTCGGCTCTGGAAGGGTCTAGAGCCTCCATTTTTGCGCGCTGGTCGAAGTCTCGTGGCCCTCTGTCAGAATCCAGAGCTTCAAGAAGATCGGAGGGGGTCAAAATTTCGGCCAAAAACGACAGTGTTACCCCTTATGTTTTTTTTTCAGGTCAAAACTTTGACATCCGATATCTCGGCTCTGAAGGGTCTAGAGCCTCCATTTTTGCGCGCTGGTCGAAGTCTCGTGGCCCTCTGTCAGAATCCAGAGTTTCAAGAAGATCGGAGGGGGTCAAAATTTCGGCCAAAAACGACAGTGTTACCCCTTATGTTTTTTTTTCGGGTCAAAACTTTGACATCCGATATCTCGGCTCTGGAAGGGTCTAGAGCCTCCATTTTTGCGCGCTGGTCGAAGTCTCGTGGCCCTCTGTCAGAATCCAGAGTTTCAAGAAGATCGGAGGGGGTCAAAATTTCGGCCAAAAACGACAGTGTTACCCCTTATGTTTTTTTTTCAGGTCAAAACTTTGACATCCGATATCTCGGCTCTGGAAGGGTCTAGAGTCTCCATTTTGCGCGCTGGTCGAAGTCTCGTGGCCCTCTGTCAGAATCCAGAGTTTCAAGAAGATCGGAGGGGGTCAAAATTTCGGCCAAAAACGACAGTGTTACCCCTTATGTTTTTTTTTCAGGTCAAAACTTTGACATCCGATATCTCGGCTCTGGAAGGGTCTAGAGCCTCCATTTTTGCGCGCTGGTCGAAGTCTCGTGGCCCTCTGTCAGAATCCAGAGTTTCAAGAAGATCGGAGGGGTCAAAATTTCGGCCAAAAACGACAGTGTTACCCCTTATGTTTTTTTTTTTCAGGTCAAAACTTTGACATCCGATATCTCGGCTCTGGAAGGGTCTAGAGCCTCCATTTTTGCGCGCTGGTCGAAGTCTCGTGGCCCTTCTGTCAGAATCCAGAGTTTCAAGAAGATCGGAGGGGGTCAAAATTTCGGCCAAAAACGACAGTGTTACCCCTTATGTTTTTTTTTCAGGTCAAAACTTTGACATCCGATATCTCGGCTCTGGAAGGGTCTAGAGCCTCCATTTTTGCGCGCTGGTCGAAGTCTCGTGGCCCTCTGTCAGAATCCAGAGTTTCAAGAAGATCGGAGGGGGTCAAAATTTCGGCCAAAAACGACAGTGTTACCCCTTATGTTTTTTTTTCGGGTCAAAACTTTGACATCCGATATCTCGGCTCTGGAAGGGTCTAGAGCCTCCATTTTTGCGCGCTGGTCGAAGTCTCGTGGCCCTCTGTCAGAATCCAGAGTTTCAAGAAGATCGGAGGGGGTCAAAATTTCGGCCAAAAACGACAGTGTTACCCCTTATGTTTTTTTTTCAGGTCAAAACTTTGACATCCGATATCTCGGCTCTGGAAGGGTCTAGAGTCTCCATTTTTGCGCGCTGGTCGAAGTCTCGTGGCCCTCTGTCAGAATCCAGAGTTTCAAGAAGATCGGAGGGGGTCAAAATTTCGGCCAAAAACGACAGTGTTACCCCTTATGTTTTTTTTTCAGGTCAAAACTTTGACATCCGATATCTCGGCTCTGGAAGGGTCTAGAGCCTCCATTTTTGCGCGCTGGTCGAAGTCTCGTGGCCCTCTGTCAGAATCCAGAGTTTCAAGAAGATCGGAGGGGGTCAAAATTTCGGCCAAAAACGACAGTGTTACCCCTTATGTTTTTTTTTTCAGGTCAAAACTTTGACATCCGATATCTCGGCTCTGGAAGGGTCTAGAGCCTCCATTTTTGCGCGCTGGTCGAAGTCTCGTGGCCTTCTGTCAGAATCCAGAGTTTCAAGAAGATCGGAGGGGGTCAAAATTTCGGCCAAAAACGACAGTGTTACCCCTTATGTTTTTTTTTCAGGTCAAAACTTTGACATCCGATATCTCGGCTCTGGAAGGGTCTAGAGCCTCCATTTTTGCGCGCTGGTCGAAGTCTCGTGGCCCTCTGTCAGAATCCAGAGTTTCAAGAAGATCGGAGGGGGTCAAAATTTCGGCCAAAAACGACAGTGTTACCCCTTATGTTTTTTTTTCAGGTCAAAACTTTGACATCCGATATCTCGGCTCTGGAAGGGTCTAGAGCCTCCATTTTTGCGCGCTGGTCGAAGTCTCGTGGCCCTCTGTCAGAATCCAGAGTTTCAAGAAGATCGGAGGGGGTCAAAATTTCGGCCAAAAACGACAGTGTTACCCCTTATGTTTTTTTTTCAGGTCAAAACTTTGACATCCGATATCTCGGCTCTGGAAGGGTCTAGAGCCTCCATTTTTGCGCGCTGGTCGAAGTCTCGTGGCCCTTCTGTCAGAATCCAGAGTTTCAAGAAGATCGGAGGGGGTCAATATTTCGGCCAAAAACGACAGTGTTACCCCTTATGTTTTTTTTTCAGGTCAAAACTTTGACATCCGATATCTCGGCTCTGGAAGGGTCTAGAGCCTCCATTTTTGCGCGCTGGTCGAAGTCTCGTGGCCCTCTGTCAGAATCCAGAGTTTCAAGAAGATCGGAGGGGGTCAAAATATCGGCCAAAAACGACAGTGTTACCACTTATGTTTTTTTTTTCAGGTCAAAACTTTGACATCCGATATCTCGGCTCTGGAAGGGTCTAGAGCCTCCATTTTTGCGCGCTGGTCGAAGTCTCGTGGCCCTCTGTCAGAATCCAGAGTTTCAAGAAGATCGGAGGGGGTCAAAATTTCGGCCAAAAACGACAGTGTTACCCCTTATGTTTTTTTTTTCAAGTCAAAACTTTGACATCCGATATCTCGGCTCTGGAAGGGTCTAGAGCCTCCATTTTTGCGCGCTGGTCGAAGTCTCGTGGCCCTCTGTCAGAATCCAGAGTTTCAAGAAGATCGGAGGGGGTCAAAATTTCGGCCAAAAACGACAGTGTTACCCCTTATGTTTTTTTTTCAGGTCAAAACTTTGACATCCGATATCTTGGCTCTGGAAGGGTCTAGAGCCTCCATTTTTGCGCGCTGGTCGAAGTCTCGTGGCCCTCTGTCAGAATCCAGAGTTTCAAGAAGATCGGAGGGGGTCAAAATTTCGGCCAAAAACGACAGTGTTACCCCTTATGTTTTTTTTTTTCAGGTCAAAACTTTGACATCCGATATCTCGGCTCTGGAAGGGTCTAGAGCCTCCATTTTTGCGCGCTGTTCGAAGTCTCGTGGCCCTCTGTCAGAATCCAGAGTTTCAAGAAGATCGGAGGGGGTCAAAATTTCGGCCAAAAAACGACAGTGTTACCCCTTATGTTTTTTTTTTCAGGTCAAAACTTTGACATCCGATATCTTGGCTCTGGAAGGGTCTAGAGCCTCCATTTTTGCGCGCTGGTCGAAGTCTCGTGGCCCTCTGTCAGAATCCAGAGTTTCAAGAAGATCGGAGGGGGTCAAAATTTCGGCCAAAAACGACAGTGTTACCCCTTATGTTTTTTTTTCAGGTCAAAACTTTGACATCCGATATCTCGGCTCTGGAAGGGTCTAGAGCCTCCATTTTTGCGCGCTGGTCGAAGTCTCGTGGCCCTCTGTCAGAATCCAGAGTTTCAAGAAGATCGGAGGGGGTCAAAATTTCGGCCAAAAACGACAGTGTTACCCCTTATGTTTTTTTTTCAGGTCAAAACTTTGACATCCGATATCTCGGCTCTGGAAGGGTCTAGAGCCTCCATTTTTGCGCGCTGGTCGAAGTCTCGTGGCCCTCTGTCAGAATCCAGAGCTTCAAGAAGATCGGAGGGGGTCAAAATTTCGGCCAAAAACGACAGTGTTACCCCTTATGTTTTTTTTTCAGGTCAAAACTTTGACATCCGATATCTCGGCTCTGGAAGGGTCTAGAGCCTCCATTTTTGCGCGCTGGTCGAAGTCTCGTGGCCCTCTGTCAGAATCCAGAGTTTCAAGAAGATCGGAGGGGGTCAAAATTTCGGCCAAAAACGACAGTGTTACCCCTTATGTTTTTTTTTTTTTCGGTCAAAACTTTGACATCCAATATCTCGGCTCTGGAAGGGTCTAGAGCCTCCATTTTTGCGCGCTGGTCGAAGTCTCGTGGCCCTCTGTCAGAATCCAGAGTTTCAAGAAGATCGGAGGGGGTCAAAATTTCGGCCAAAAACGACAGTGTTACCCCTTATGTTTTTTTTTCAGGTCAAAACTTTGACATCCGATATCTCGGCTCTGGAAGGGTCTAGAGTCTCCATTTTTGCGCGCTGGTCGAAGTCTCGTGGCCCTCTGTCAGAATCCAGAGCTTCAAGAAGATCGGAGGGGGTCAAAATTTCGGCCAAAAACGACAGTGTTACCCCTTATGTTTTTTTTTCAGGTCAAAACTTTGACATCCGATATCTCGGCTCTGGAAGGGTCTAGAGCCTCCATTTTTGCGCGCTGGTCGAAGTCTCGTGGCCCTCTGTCAGAATCCAGAGTTTCAAGAAGATCGGAGGGGGTCAAAATTTCGGCCAAAAACGACAGTGTTACCCCTTATGTTTTTTTTTTCGGGTCAAAACTTTGACATCCGATATCTCGGCTCTGGAAGGGTCTAGAGCCTCCATTTTTGCGCGCTGGTCGAAGTCTCGTGGCCCTCTGTCAGAATCCAGAGTTTCAAGAAGATCGGAGGGGGTCAAAATTTCGGCCAAAAATGACAGTGTTACCCCTTATGTTTTTTTTTCAGGTCAAAACTTTGACATCCGATATCTCGGCTCTGGAAGGGTCTAGAGTCTCCATTTTTGCGCGCTGGTCGAAGTCTCGTGGCCCTCTGTCAGAATCCAGAGTTTCAAGAAGATCGGAGGGGGTCAAAATTTCGGCCAAAAACGACAGTGTTACCCCTTATGTTTTTTTTTTCAGGTCAAAACTTTGACATCCGATATCTCGGCTCTGGAAGGGTCTAGAGCCTCCATTTTTGCGCGCTGGTCGAAGTCTCGTGGCCCTCTGTCAGAATCCAGAGTTTCAAGAAGATCGAAGGGGGTCAAAATTTCGGCCAAAAACGACAGTGTTACCCCTTATGTTTTTTTTTTCAGGTCAAAACTTTGACATCCGATATCTCGGCTCTGGAAGGGTCTAGAGTCTCCATTTTTGCGCGCTGGTCGAAGTCTCGTGGCCCTCTGTCAGAATCCAGAGTTTCAAGAAGATCGGAGGGGGTCAAAATTTCGGCCAAAAACGACAGTGTTACCCCTTATGTTTTTTTTCGGGGGGTGAAAAATTAAGTTTCTCCAATCTTCTCAAAACTCTGGATTCTGACAGAGGGCCACGAGACTTCGACCAGCGCGCAAAAATGGAGGCTCTAGACCCTTCCAGAGCCGAGATATCGGATGTCAAAGTTTTGACCTGAAAAAAAAACATAAGGGGTAACACTGTCGTTTTTGGCCGAAATTTTGACCCCCTCTGATCTTCTTGAAACTCTGGATTCTGACAGAGGGCCACGAGACTTCGACCAGCGCGCAAAAATGGAGGCTCTAGACCCTTCCAGAGCCGAGATATCGGATGTCAAAGTCTTGACCTGAAAAAAAAAACATAAGGGGTAACACTGTGGTTTTTCCCGAAATTTTGACCCCCTCCGATCTTCTTGAAACTCTGGATTCTGACAGAGGGCCACGAGACATCGACCAGCGCGCAAAAATGGAGGCTCTAGACCCTTCCAGAGCCGAGATATCGGATGTCAAAGTTTTGACCTGAAAAAAAAACATAAGGGGTAACACTGTCGTTTTTGGCCGAAATTTTGACCCCCTCCGATCTTCTTGAAACTCTGGATTCTGATAGAGGGCCACGAGACTTCAACCAGCGCGCAAAAATGGAGGCTCTAGACCCTTCCAGAGCGAGATATCGGATGTCAAAGATTTGACCTGAAAAAAAAACATAAGGGGTAACACTGTCGTTTTTGGCCGAAATTTTGACCCCCTCCGATCTTCTTGAAACTCTGGATTCTGACAGAGGGCCACGAGACTTCGACCAGCGCGCAAAAATGGAGGCTCTAGACCCTTCCAGAGCCGAGATATCGGATGTCAAAGTTTTGACCTGAAAAAAAAACATAAGGGGTAACACTGTCGTTTTTGTTCGAAATTTTGACCCCCTCCGATCTTCTTGAAACTCTGGATTCTGACAGAGGGCCACGAGACTTCGACCAGCGCGCAAAAATGGAGGCTCTAGACCCTTCCAGAGCCGAGATATCGGATGTCAAAGTTTTGACCTGAAAAAAAAACATAAGGGGTAACACTGTCGTTTTTGGCCGAAATTTTGACCCCCTCCGATCTTCTTGAAACTCTGGATTCTGACAGAGGGCCACGAGACTTCGACCAGCGCGCAAAAATGGAGGCTCTAGACCCTTCCAGAGCCGAGATATCGGATGTCAAAGTTTTGACCTGAAAAAAAAACATAAGGGGTAACACTGTCGTTTTTGGCCGAAATTTTGACCCCCTCCGATCTTCTTGAAACTCTGGATTCTGACAGAGGGCCACGAGACTTCGACCAGCGCGCAAAAATGGAGGCTCTAGACCCTTCCAGAGCCGAGATATCGGATGTCAAAGTTTTGACCTGAAAAAAAAACATAAGGGGTAACACTGTCGTTTTTGGCCGAAATTTTGACCCCCTCCGATCTTCTTGAAACTCTGGATTCTGACAGAGGGCCACGAGACTTCGACCAGCGCGCAAAAATGGAGGCTCTAGACCCTTCCAGAGCCGAGATATCGGATGTCAAAGTTTTGACCTGAAAAAAAAACATAAGGGGTAACACTGTCGTTTTTGGCCGAAATTTTGACCCCCTCCGATCTTCTTGAAACTCTGGATTCTGACAGAGGGCCACGAGACTTCGACCAGCGCGCAAAAATGGAGGCTCTAGACCCTTCCAGAGCCGAGATATCGGATGTCAAAGTTTTGACCTGAAAAAAAAAACATAAGGGGTAACACTGTCGTTTTTGGCCGAAATTTTGACCCCCTCCGATCTTCTTGAAACTCTGGATTCTGACAGAGGGCCACGAGACTTCGACCAGCGCGCAAAAATGGAGGCTCTAGACCCTTCCAGAGCCGAGATATCGGATGTCAAAGTTTTGACCTGAAAAAAAAACATAAGGGGTAACACTGTCGTTTTTGGCCGAAATTTTGACCCCCTCCGATCTTCTTGAAACTCTGGATTCTGACAGAGGGCCACGAGACTTCGACCAGCGCGCAAAAATGGAGGCTCTAGACCCTTCCAGAGCCGAGATATCGGATGTCAAAGTTTTGACCTGAAAAAAAAACATAAGGGGTAACACTGTCGTTTTTGGCCGAAATTTTGACCCCCTCCGATCTTCTTGAAACTCTGGATTCTGACAGAGGGCCACGAGACTTCGACCAGCGCGCAAAAATTGAGGCTCTAGACCCTTCCAGAGCCGAGATATCGGATGTCAAAGTTTTGACCTGAAAAAAAAAACATAAGGGGTAACACTGTCGTTTTTGGCCGAAATTTTGACCCCCTTCGATCTTCTGGAAACTCTGGATTCTGACAGAGGGCCACGAGACTTCGACCAGCGCGCAAAAATGGAGGCTCTAGACCCTTCCAGAGCCGAGATATCGGATGTCAAAGTTTTGACCTGAAAAAAAAAACATAAGGGGTAACACTGTCGTTTTTGGCCGAAATTTTGACCCCCTCTGATCTTCTTGAAACTCTGGATTCTGACAGAGGGCCACGAGACTTCGACCAGTGCGCAAAAATGGAGGCTCTAGACCCTTCCAGAGCCGAGATATCGGATGTCAAAGTTTTGACCTGAAAAAAAAACATAAGGGGTAACACTGTCGTTTTTGGCCAAAATTTTGACCCCCTCCGATCTTCTTGAAACTCTGGATTCTGACAGAGGGCCACGAGACTTCGACCAGCGCGCAAAAATGGAGGCTCTAGACCCTTCCAGAGCCGAGATATCGGATGTCAAAGTTTTGACCTGAAAAAAAAACATAAGGGGTAACACTGTCGTTTTTGGCCGAAATTTTGACCCCCTCCGATCTTCTTGAAACTCTGGATTCTGACAGAGGGCCACGAGACTTCGACCAGCGCGCAAAAATGGAGGCTCTAGACCCTTTCAGAGCCGAGATATCGGATGTCAAAGTTTTGACCTGAAAAAAAAACATAAGGGGTAACACTGTCGTTTTTGGCCGAAATTTTGACCCCCTCCGATCTTCTTGAAACTCTGGATTCTGACAGAGGGCCACGAGACTTCGACCAGCGCGCAAAAATGGAGGCTCTAGACCCTTCCAGAGCCGAGATATCGGATGTCAAAGTTTTGACCTGAAAAAAAAAACATAAGGGGTAACACTGTCGTTTTTGGCCGAAATTTTGACCCCCTCCGATCTTCTTGAAACTCTGGATTCTGACAGAGGGCCACGAGACTTCGACCAGCGCGCAAAAATGGAGGCTCTAGACCCTTCCAGAGCCGAGATATCGGATGTCAAAGTTTTGACCTGAAAAAAAAAACATAAGGGATAACACTGTCGTTTTTGGCCGAAATTTTGACCCCCTCTGATCTTCTTGAAACTCTGGATTCTGACAGAGGGCCAAGAGACTTCGATCAGCGCGCAAAAATGGAGGCTCTAGACCCTTCCAGAGCCGAGATATCGGATGTCAAAGTTTTGACCTGAAAAAAAAAACATAAGGGGTAACACTGTCGTTTTTGGCCGAAATTTTGACCCCCTCCGATCTTCTTGAAACTCTGGATTCTGACAGAGGGCCACGAGACTTCGACCAGCGCGCAAAAATGGAGGCTCTAGACCCTTCCAGAGCCGAGATATCGGATGTCAAAGTTTTGACCTGAAAAAAAACATAAGGGGTAACACTGTCGTTTTTGGCCGAAATTTTGACCCCCTCCGATCTTCTTGAAACTCTGGATTCTGACAGAGGGCCACGAGACTTCGACCAGCGCGCAAAAATGGAGGCTCTAGACCCTTCCAGAGCCGAGATATCGGATGTCAAAGTTTTGACTTGAAAAAAAAAACATAAGGGGTAACACTGTCGTTTTTGGCCGAAATTTTGACCCCCTCCGATCTTCTTGAAACTCTGGATTCTGACAGAGGGCCACGAGACTTCGACCAGCGCGCAAAAATGGAGGCTCTAGACCCTTCCAGAGCCGAGATATCGGATGTCAAAGTTTTGGACTTGAAAAAAAAACATAAGGGGTAACACTGTCGTTTTTGGCCGAAATTTTGACCCCCTCCGATCTTCTTGAAACTCTGGATTCTGACAGAGGGCCACGAGACTTCGACCAGCGCGCAAAAATGGAGGCTCCAGACCCTTCCAGAGCCGAGATATCGGATGTCAAAGTTTTGACCTGAAAAAAAAAACATAAGGGGTAACACTGTCGTTTTTGGCCGAAATTTTGACCCCCTCCGATCTTCTTGAAACTCTGGATTCTGACAGAGGGCCACGAGACTTCGACCAGCACACAAAAATGGAGGCTCTAGACCCTTCCAGAGCCGAGATATCGGATGTCAAAGTTTTGACCTGAAAAAAAAAAAACATAAGGGGTAACACTGTCGTTTTTGGCCGAAATTTTGACCCCCTCCGATCTTCTTGAAACTCTGGATTCTGACAGAGGGCCACGAGACTTCGACCAGCGCGCAAAAATGGAGGCTCTAGACCCTTCAGAGCCGAGATATCGGATGTCAAAGTTTTGACCTGAAAAAAAAACATAAGGGGTAACACTGTCGTTTTTGGCCGAAATTTTGACCCCCTCCGATCTTCTTGAAACTCTGGATTCTGACAGAGGGCCACGAGACTTCGACCAGCGCGCAAAAATGGAGGCTCTAGACCCTTCCAGAGCCGAGATATCGGATGTCAAAGTTTTGACCTGAAAAAAAAAAACATAAGGGGTAACACTGTCGTTTTTGGCCGAAATTTTGACCCCCTCCGATCTTCTTGAAACTCTGGATTCTGACAGAGGGCCACGAGACTTCGACCAGCGCGCAAAAATGGAGGCTCTAGACCCTTCCAGAGCCGAGATATCGGATGTCAAAGTTTTGACCTGAAAAAAAAAAACATAAGGGGTAACACTGTCGTTTTTGGCCGAAATTTTGACCCCCTTCGATCTTCTTGAAACTCTGGATTCTGACAGAGGGCCACGAGACTTCGACCAGCGCGCAAAAATGGAGGCTCTAGACCCTTCCAGAGCCGAGATATCGGATGTCAAAGTTTTGACCTGAAAAAAAAAACATAAGGGGTAACACTGTCGTTTTTGGCCGAAATTTTGACCCCCTCTGATCTTCTTGAAACTCTGGATTCTGACAGAGGGCCACGAGACTTCGACCAGCGCGCAAAAATGGAGGCTCTAGACCCTTCCAGAGCCGAGATATCGGATGTCAAAGTTTTGACCTGAAAAAAAAAAACATAAGGGGTAACACTGTCGTTTTTGGCCAAAATTTTGACCCCCTCCGATCTTCTTGAAACTCTGGATTCTGACAGAGGGCAACGAGACTTCGACCAGCGCGCAAAAATGGAGGCTCTAGACCCTTCCAGAGCCGAGATATCGGATGTCAAAGTTTTGACCTGAAAAAAAAAAACATAAGGGGTAACACTGTCGTTTTTGGCCGAAATTTTGACCCCCTCCGATCTTCTTGAAACTCTGGATTCTGACAGAGGGCCACGAGACTTCGACCAGCGCGCAAAAATGGAGGCTCTAGACCCTTCCAGAGCCGAGATATCAGATGTCAAAGTTTTGACCTGAAAAAAAAACATAAGGGGTAACACTGTCGTTTTTGGCCGAAATTTTGACCCCCTCCGATCTTCTTGAAACTCTGGATTCTGACAGAGGGCCACGAGACTTCGACCAGCGCGCAAAAATGGAGGCTCTAGACCCTTCCAGAGCCGAGATATCGGATGTCAAAGTTTTGACCTGAAAAAAAAACATAAGGGGTAACACTGTCGTTTTTGGCCGAAATTTTGACCCCCTCCGATCTTCTTGAAACTCTGGATTCTGACAGAGGGCCACGAGACTTCGACCAGCGCGCAAAAATGGAGGCTCTAGACCCTTCCAGAGCCGAGATATCGGATGTCAAAGTTTTGACCTGAAAAAAAAACATAAGGGGTAACACTGTCGTTTTTGGCCGAAATTTTGACCCCCTCCGATCTTCTTGAAACTCTGGATTCTGACAGAGGGCCACGAGACTTCGACCAGCGCGCAAAAATGGAGGCTCTAGACCCTTCCAGAGCCGAGATATCGGATGTCAAAGTTTTGACCTGAAAAAAAAACATAAGGGGTAACACTGTCGTTTTTGGCCGAAATTTTGACCCCCTCCGATCTTCTTGAAACTCTGGATTCTGACAGAGGGCCACGAGACTTCGACCAGCGCGCAAAAATGGAGGCTCTAGACCCTTCCAGAGCCGAGATATCGGATGTCAAAGTTTTGACCTGAAAAAAAAACATAAGGGGTAACACTGTCGTTTTTGGCCGAAATTTTGACCCCCTCCGATCTTCTTGAAACTCTGGATTCTGACAGAGGGCCACGAGACTTCGACCAGCGCGCAAAAATGGAGGCTCTAGACCCTTCCAGAGCCGAGATATCGGATGTCAAAGTTTTGACCTGAAAAAAAACATAAGGGGTAACACTGTCGTTTTTGGCCGAAATTTTGACCCCCTCCGATCTTCTTGAAACTCTGGATTCTGACAGAGGGCCACGAGACTTCGACCAGCGCGCAAAAATGGAGGCTCTAGACCCTTCCAGAGCCGAGATATCGGATGTCAAAGTTTTGACCTGAAAAAAAAAACATAAGGGGTAACACTGTCGTTTTTGGCCGAAATTTTGACCCCCTCCGATCTTCTTGAAACTCTGGATTCTGACAGAGGGCCACGAGACTTCGACCAGCGCGCAAAAATGGAGGCTCTAGACCCTTCCAGAGCCGAGATATCGGATGTCAAAGTTTTGACCTGAAAAAAAAAAACATAAGGGGTAACACTGTCGTTTTTGGCCGAAATTTTGACCCCCTCCGATCTTCTTGAAACTCTGGATTCTGACAGAGGGCCACGAGACTTCGACCAGCGCGCAAAAATGGAGGCTCTAGACCCTTCCAGAGCCGAGATATCGGATGTCAAAGTTTTGACCTGAAAAAAAAACATAAGGGGTAACACTGTCGTTTTTGGCGGAAATTTTGACCCCCTCCGATCTTCTTGAAACTCTGGATTCTGACAGAGGGCCACGAGACTTCGACCAGCGCACAAAAATGGAGGCTCTAGACCCTTCCAGAGCCGAGATATCGGATGTCAAAGTTTTGACCTGAAAAAAAAAAAACATAAGGGGTAACACTGTCGTTTTTGGCCGAAATTTTGACCCCCTCTGATCTTCTCGAAACTCTGGATTCTGACAGAGGGCCACGAGACTTCGACCAGCGCGCAAAAATGGAGGCTCTAGACCCTTCCAGAGCCGAGATATCGGATGTCAAAGTTTTGACCTGAAAAAAAAAACATAAGGGGTAACACTGTCGTTTTTGGCCGAAATTTTGACCCCCTCCGATCTTCTTGAAACTCTGGATTCTGACAGAGGGCCACGAGACTTCGACCAGCGCGCAAAAATTGAGGCTCTAGACCCTTCCAGAGCCGAGATATCGGATGTGAAAGTTTTGACCTGAAAAAAAAACATAAGGGGTAACACTGTCGTTTTTGGCCGAAATTTTGACCCCCTCCGATCTTCTTGAAACTCTGGATTCTGATAGAGGGCCACGAGACTTCAACCAGCGCGCAAAAATGGAGGCTCTAGACCCTTCCAGAGCCGAGATATCGGATGTCAAAGATTTGACCTGAAAAAAAAAAACATAAGGGGTAACACTGTCGTTTTTGGACGAAATTTTGACCCCCTCCGATCTTCTTGAAACTCTGGATTCTGACAGAGGGCCACGAGACTTCGACCAGCGCGCAAAAATGGAGGCTCTAGACCCTTCCAGAGCCGAGATATCGGATGTCAAAGTTTTGACCTGAAAAAAAAAACATAAGGGGTAAAACTGTCGTTTTTGTTCGAAATTTTGACCCCCTCCGATCTTCTTGAAACTCTGGATTCTGACAGAGGGCCACGAGACTTCGACCAGCGCGCAAAAATGGAGGCTCTAGACCCTTGCAGAGCCGAGATATCGGATGTCAAAGTTTTGACCTGAAAAAAAAAACATAAGGGGTAACACTGTCGTTTTTGGCCGAAATTTTGACCCCCTCCGATCTTCTTGAAACTCTGGATTCTGACAGAGGGCCACGAGACTTCGACCAGCGCGCAAAAATGGAGGCTCTAGACCCTTCCAGAGCCGAGATATCGGATGTCAAAGTTTTGGACTTGAAAAAAAAAACATAAGGGGTAACACTGTCGTTTTTGGCCGAAATTTTGACCCCCTCCGATCTTCTTGAAACTCTGGATTCTGACAGAGGGCCACGAGACTTCGACCAGCGCGCAAAAATGGAGGCTCCAGACCCTTCCAGAGCCGAGATATCGGATGTCAAAGTTTTGACCTGAAAAAAAAACATAAGGGGTAACACTGTCGTTTTTGGCCGAAATTTTGACCCCCTCCGATCTTCTTGAAACTCTGGATTCTGACAGAGGGCCACGAGACTTCGACCAGCACACAAAAATGGAGGCTCTAGACCCTTCCAGAGCCGAGATATCGGATGTCAAAGTTTTGACCTGAAAAAAAAAAAACATAAGGGGTAACACTGTCGTTTTTGGCCGAAATTTTGACCCCCTCCGATCTTCTTGAAACTCTGGATTCTGACAGAGGGCCACGAGACTTCGACCAGCGCGCAAAAATGGAGGCTCTAGACCCTTTCAGAGCCGAGATATCGGATGTCAAAGTTTTGACCTTAAAAAAAAAAACATAAGGGGTAACACTGTCGTTTTTGGCCAAAATTTTGACCCCCTCCGATCTTCTTGAAACTCTGGATTCTGACAGAGGGCCACGAGACTTCGACCAGCGCGCAAAAATGGAGGCTCTAGACCCTTCCAGAGCCGAGATATCGGATGTCAAAGTTTTGACCTGAAAAAAAAAACATAAGGGGTAACACTGTCGTTTTTGGCCGAAATTTTGACCCCCTCCGATCTTCTTGAAACTCTGGATTCTGACAGAGGGCCACGAGACTTCGACCAGCGCGCAAAAATGGAGGCTCTAGACCCTTCCAGAGCCGAGATATCGGATGTCAAAGTTTTGACCTGAAAAAAAAAAACATAAGGGGTAACACTGTCGTTTTTGGCCGAAATTTTGACCCCCTTCGATCTTCTTGAAACTCTGGATTCTGACAGAGGGCCACGAGACTTCGACCAGCGCGCAAAAATGGAGGCTCTAGACCCTTCCAGAGCCGAGATATCGGATGTCAAAGTTTTGACCTGAAAAAAAAAACATAAGGGGTAACACTGTCGTTTTTGGCCAAAATTTTGACCCCCTCCGATCTTCTTGAAACTCTGGATTCTGACAGAGGGCCACGAGACTTCGACCAGCGCGCAAAAATGGAGGCTCTAGACCCTTCCAGAGCCGAGATATCGGATGTCAAAGTTTTGACCTGAAAAAAAAACATAAGGGGTAACACTGTCGTTTTTGGCCAAAATTTTGACCCCCTCCGATCTTCTTGAAACTCTGGATTCTGACAGAGGGCCACGAGACTTCGACCAGCGCGCAAAAATGGAGGCTCTAGACCCTTCCAGAGCCGAGATATCGGATGTCAAAGTTTTGACCTGAAAAAAAAACATAAGGGGTAACACTGTCGTTTTTGGCCGAAATTTTGACCCCCTCCGATCTTCTTGAAACTCTGGATTCTGACAGAGGGCCACGAGACTTCGACCAGCGCGCAAAAATGGAGGCTCTAGACCCTTCCAGAGCCGAGATATCAGATGTCAAAGTTTTGACCTGAAAAAAAAACATAAGGGGTAACACTGTCGTTTTTGGCCGAAATTTTGACCCCCTCCGATCTTCTTGAAACTCTGGATTCTGACAGAGGGCCACGAGACTTCGACCAGCGCGCAAAAATGGAGGCTCTAGACCCTTCCAGAGCCGAGATATCGGATGTCAAAGTTTTGACCTGAAAAAAAAACATAAGGGGTAACACTGTCGTTTTTGGCCGAAATTTTGACCCCCTCCGATCTTCTTGAAACTCTGGATTCTGACAGAGGGCCACGAGACTTCGACCAGCGCGCAAAAATGGAGGCTCTAGACCCTTCCAGAGCCGAGATATCGGATGTCAAAGTTTTGACCTGAAAAAAAAAACATAAGGGGTAACACTGTCGTTTTTGGCCGAAATTTTGACCCCCTTCGATCTTCTTGAAACTCTGGATTCTGACAGAGGGCCACGAGACTTCGACCAGCGCGCAAAAATGGAGGCTCTAGACCCTTCCAGAGCCGAGATATCGGATGTCAAAGTTTTGACCTGAAAAAAAAAACATAAGGGGTAACACTGTCGTTTTTGGCCGAAATTTTGACCCCCTCTGATCTTCTTGAAACTCTGGATTCTGACAGAGGGCCACAAGACTTCGACCAGCGCGCAAAAATGGAGGCTCTAGACCCTTCCAGAGCCGAGATATCGGATGTCAAAGTTTTGACCTGAAAAAAAAACATAAGGGGTAACACTGTCGTTTTTGGCCAAAATTTTGACCCCCTCCGATCTTCTTGAAACTCTGGATTCTGACAGAGGGCCACGAGACTTCGACCAGCACACAAAAATGGAGGCTCTAGACCCTTCCAGAGCCGAGATATCGGATGTGAAAGTTTTGACCTGAAAAAAAACATAAGGGGTAACACTGTCGTTTTTGGCCGAAATTTTGACCCCCTCCGATCTTCTTGAAACTCTGGATTCTGATAGAGGGCCACGAGACTTCAACCAGCGCGCAAAAATGGAGGCTCTAGACCCTTCCAGAGCCGAGATATCGGATGTCAAAGATTTGACCTGAAAAAAAAACATAAGGGGTAACACTGTCGTTTTTGGACGAAATTTTGACCCCCTCCGATCTTCTTGAAACTCTGGATTCTGACAGAGGGCCACGAGACTTCGACCAGCGCGCAAAAATGGAGGCTCTAGACCCTTCCAGAGCCGAGATATCGGATGTCAAAGTTTTGACCTGAAAAAAAAAACATAAGGGGTAACACTGTCGTTTTTGTTTGAAATTTTGACCCCCTCCGATCTTCTTGAAACTCTGGATTCTGACAGAGGGCCACGAGACTTCGACCAGCGCGCAAAAATGGAGTCTCTAGACCCTTCCAGAGCCGAGATATCGGATGTCAAAGTTTTGACCTGAAAAAAAAACATAAGGGGTAACACTGTCGTTTTTGGCCGAAATTTTGACCCCCTCCGATCTTCTTGAAACTCTGGATTCTGACAGAGGGCCACGAGACTTCGACCAGCGTGCAAAAATGGAGGCTCTAGACCCTTCCAGAGCCGAGATATCGGATGTCAAAGTTTTGACCTGAAAAAAAAAACATAAGGGGTAACACTGTCGTTTTTGGCCGAAATGTTGACCCCCTCCGATCTTCTTGAAACTCTGGATTCTGACAGAGGGCCACGAGACTTCGACCAGCGCGCAAAAATGGAGGCTCTAGACCCTTCCAGAGCCGAGATATCGGATGTCAAAGTTTTGACCTGAAAAAAAAACATAAGGGGTAACACTGTCGTTTTTGGCCGAAATTTTGACCCCCTCCGATCTTCTTGAAACTCTGGATTCTGACAGAGGGCCACAAGACTTCGACCAGCGCGCAAAAATGGAGGCTCTAGACCCTTCCAGAGCCGAGATATCGGATGTCAAAGTTTTGACCTGAAAAAAAAACATAAGGGGTAACACTGTCGTTTTTGGCCGAAATTTTGACCCCCTCCGATCTTCTTGAAACTCTGGATTCTGACAGAGGGCCACGAGACTTCGACCAGCGCGCAAAAATGGAGGCTCTAGACCCTTCCAGAGCCGAGATATCGGATGTCAAAGTTTTGACCTGAAAAAAAAAAACATAAGGGGTAACACTGTCGTTTTTGGCGGAAATTTTGACCCCCTCCGATCTTCTTGAAACTCTGGATTCTGACAGAGGGCCACGAGACTTCGACCAGCGCACAAAAATGGAGGCTCTAGACCCTTCCAGAGCCGAGATATCGGATGTCAAAGTTTTGACCTGAAAAAAAAAAACATAAGGGGTAACACTGTCGTTTTTGGCCGAAATTTTGACCCCCTCTGATCTTCTCGAAACTCTGGATTCTGACAGAGGGCCACGAGACTTCGACCAGCGCGCAAAAATGGAGGCTCTAGACCCTTCCAGAGCCGAGATATCGGATGTCAAAGTTTTGACCTGAAAAAAAAAAACATAAGGGGTAACACTGTCGTTTTTGGCCGAAATTTTGACCCCCTCCGATCTTCTTGAAACTCTGGATTCTGACAGAGGGCCACGAGACTTCGACCAGCGCGCAAAAATTGAGGCTCTAGACCCTTCCAGAGCCGAGATATCGGATGTGAAAGTTTTGACCTGAAAAAAAAAACATAAGGGGTAACACTGTCGTTTTTGGCCGAAATTTTGACCCCCTCCGATCTTCTTGAAACTCTGGATTCTGATAGAGGGCCACGAGACTTCAACCAGCGCGCAAAAATGGAGGCTCTAGACCCTTCCAGAGCCGAGATATCGGATGTCAAAGTTTTGACCTGAAAAAAAAAACATAAGGGGTAACACTGTCGTTTTTGGCCGAAATTTTGACCCCCTCCGATCTTCTTGAAACTCTGGATTCTGACAGAGGGCCACGAGACTTCGACCAGCGCGCAAAAATTGAGGCTCTAGACCCTTCCAGAGCCGAGATATCGGATGTGAAAGTTTTGACCTGAAAAAAAAAACATAAGGGGTAACACTGTCGTTTTTGGCCGAAATTTTGACCCCCTCCGATCTTCTTGAAACTCTGGATTCTGATAGAGGGCCACGAGACTTCAACCAGCGCGCAAAAATGGAGGCTCTAGACCCTTCCAGAGCCGAGATATCGGATGTCAAAGATTTGACCTGAAAAAAAAACGTAAGGGGTAACACTGTCGTTTTTGGACGAAATTTTGACCCCCTCCGATCTTCTTGAAACTCTGGATTCTGACAGAGGGCCACGAGACTTCGACCAGCGCGCAAAAATGGAGGCTCTAGACCCTTCCAGAGCCGAGATATCGGATGTCAAAGTTTTGACCTGAAAAAAAAAACATAAGGGGTAAAACTGTCGTTTTTGTTCGAAATTTTGACCCCCTCCGATCTTCTTGAAACTCTGGATTCTGACAGAGGGCCACGAGACTTCGACCAGCGCGCAAAAATGGAGGCTCTAGACCCTTCCAGAGCCGAGATATCGGATGTCAAAGTTTTGACCTGAAAAAAAAACATAAGGGGTAACACTGTCGTTTTTGGCCGAAATTTTGACCCCCTCCGATCTTCTTGAAACTCTGGATTCTGACAGAGGGCCACGAGACTTCGACCAGCGCGCAAAAATGGAGGCTCTAGACCCTTCCAGAGCCGAGATATCGGATGTCAAAGTTTTGACCTGAAAAAAAAAACATAAGGGGTAACACTGTCGTTTTTGGCCGAAATTTTGACCCCCTCCGATCTTCTTGAAACTCTGGATTCTGACAGAGGGCCACGAGACTTCGACCAGCGCGCAAAAATGGAGGCTCTAGACCCTTCCAGAGCCGAGATATCGGATGTCAAAGTTTTGACCTGAAAAAAAAACATAAGGGGTAACACTGTCGTTTTTGGCCGAAATGTTGACCCCCTCCGATCTTTTTTTTTTTTTTTTTTTCAACAATGTTTTTTATTGATTTTCCAATAAAACAAACAGTAACCAAATAAAAAAAAATATATATATATATATCACAAAAAAAAAAAAAAAAAAAAGTTACAAAAACATTTCAAATATGTTAATCAGAACAGCAGCAATTAAATAAAACAAATTCAAACAAAAATATGTCACACTTAAAACATTACTATGCACCCTCCTATTTCTTAAGGAAATCAATTAAAGGTGCCCACATCTCTTCAAATTGCTGTGCTTTACCTCTTGTGATGTACGTTAATTTCTCTAAAGTAACACACATTGCCATCTCCTTAATCCAAGAATTTACAGAAGATATTTCAGTCTGTTTCCAACTCAAAGCAATCATCCTCCTAGCCTGCAAGAGGCCGAAGTCAATAAGAGTCCTCTGATTATTATTGATAGAAAGACGATCTGGGTATATCCCAAGGATGCAAAGTTTTGCAATGCATGGTATTTGAGTTTTTGTGATGTTACTTAGAGTACAAACAACCATTTTCCAAAAAGTTACCAATTTGGGGCACTCCCATACACAGTGAATTAACGTTCCCTTCTCAGTTAGACATTTCACACATGTGTCTGGAATGTCCGGGGACCATTTGTTAAGCCTTTCAGGGGTTATGTATGTCCTCATCAGCCATTTATGTTGCAATAGCTTCATTCTTGTATTAATCGTATGTGTTTGAGCTTTTAAGCATGCATTTGACCACTCAGTTTCTTCAATGTTTTCTTTAATATCGAAACTCCAAGCCCTCATTCTATCTTTACTGGATTCCTTGTCATGTGAGACAAGTGCAGCATATAATATAGAAATTTGAGATTTCCCATATCCATGTTTTACCATGATGTTCTCCAAACAGGACAGCGGTGGCTCCCGAAGGGCATCACAATGTTTTGATGAAATAAAATGTTTCAATTGTAAGTACTTAAAAAAATGTTTTTGAGAAATTGCATATTTCAGACTTAAGTCATTAAATGTTAACAAAATGCCTTTGTCATATAAATCTCCGATTTTTTGCACACCTCTATCAGCCCAAGTCTTAAAACCACCATCTGCCCTGCCCGGAGTGAACTGTGCATTACTCCAAATAGGAGAGAACTGAGAAATAGAAGGTGTATCACCAATATGCTTGTGGGCTTTGAACCAAATGTCAATAGTATTCTTTAGAAAAGGATTTGTTGTTTGTTTTTTTAAGATCTTTGGATCCGATGAATATATGTATAATCTTAATGGGAGCTTAGATATTGTTTGTTCAATAGAAACCCAAGCTGGAGGAGGCTGTGTGCAGAAATAAAACATAGCGCATCGAAGCTGAGCGGCCCAGTAGTACCACTGTAAATTCGGCATTTTTAATCCACCTCTGTCATATGGAAGATACAGTAATCTAAGCCTAAGTCTAGGTTTCCTATTGTTCCAGACAAACCTACAAAGAGTCTTGTTAATTTCCTTGAAAAAATGTTTTGGCAGTGGCAGTGGGAGTGACTGAAACAGATATAAAAATTTTGGCAGAGTTACCATCTTAATTAAATTAATTCGGCCAATCATTGAAATGGGCATTGTTGTCCATTTCTCAATTGATTCACGTACTTCACCCATAAGCGGATCATAATTTGCTTTAACAATTTTATTAATTTGGGGGGTAATCTTAACTCCAAGATAGGTAAATCCTTCCTTTGCATTAAAAAATGGCGATCTTATGACTGGGTTACTCCTTTCCTCCTTGTTTAGGAAAAGTATGGAAGATTTTGTGTCATTAATATTATATCCCGAAAACTTACCAAACCTATTAATTAATTGTAATAATGCTGGTATGCTAGTTGATAATTTGGACAAGAAGAGTATCACATCATCTGCATATAGCGATATTCTATGTTCTTGGTCTCCAATGGTGATTCCTGATATATTTGCTTCATTTCGAATAGATATGGCTAGAGGCTCAATGGCCAGAACAAACAATAATGGGGACAGAGGGCAGCCCTGACGAGTTGATCTTTCTAGGGTTATTTGGCTTGATGTATTGTTATTAGTTCTTACACATGCCACAGGGCCAGTATATAGTAATTCTATCCATTTTAGAAACTTTCCCCCAATTCCATATCTCGGCAATACACTAAACAAATAGGGCCACTCTATTCTATCAAACGCCTGTCTTGCATCTAATGACAATAAAGCGTTATCTCTGGCATTATTATTACAGTGAATTATATTAAGGACTCGTCTAATGTTATGAAATCCCTGACGGCTCCTTACAAATCCATTCTGATCGCTGTGGATTAGAAAAGGGATGTGTGGATCTAGTCTTTTAGCAAGAACTTTACACAATATTTTTGTATCCACTCCCATAAGACTAATTGGCCTATATGATGAGCAGTCAGTTGACACTTTACCAGGTTTTAAAATAAGAGTTATTGTAGCAAGTCTTAAAGTTGGAGGTAGGTTACCCATATCGAATGATTCATTAAACATATTCAAAAGCGGAGTTAACAACTGCTTTTGAAATGTTTTGTAAAATTCTATAGGCAAGCCATCAGGCCCAGGAACTTTACCTGAATTTACACTGTTTATCGCTTGCAATAATTCTTGTTCAGTTATATCATTATCCAATTCCTTCCTAACCTCCTCATTAAGCACTTGGAATTGAAGATGGTTAAGAAAATCCTCTCGATCCACAAAATCAGCAGGAGATTCTGATCTATACAATGATTGATAAAAGTCTTTAAATGCATTATTAATCTCCTGTGGATCATTCGTGATCCCGCCTGATTGTGTGGTTATGCCATTAATGGCTCTTTCAGATTCTATTTTTTTAATTCTCCATGCTAACAATTTACCGGCCTTTTCCCCCTGATCATAAAAAGCTTGATTTAACCACAGTAGACTTTTTGCTGCCTTATCGCTTGCAAGCTTATTGTATTGTGTTCTAAGAGCTAGTAATTGTTTTTGTTTGCCATAATCTTCCTGCTTATTTATGTCTATCTCTAATGATTTTATTTGTTTCTCTAATTTAACCATTTCTGACTTTTGTGCCTTGCCTCTATTGGTTGTGAAACTAATGATCTCCCCTCTAATGTATGCTTTAAACGCTTCCCATCTAAATGATGCATTAGTTTGATCAGTATTAATTTCAAAATAAATGTCAATCTTCTTTTCAACATATTTAACAAACTCTGGATTTTGGAGCCACCATATCTGTAAACGCCAGTTATTGGGAGATATCTTAAGCTTGTCAAAAAATATAGATAAGGAAATGGGCGAATGGTCACTTATGACTATACAATCATACCAAGCGTTTTTTATTTTTGATACCAATTCTTGAGATACTAAAAAATAATCAATACGTGATCTAGATTTATGTATTCCTGAATAGCAAGAGTATTCCAATTTGCCTGGGTTAAGTTTCCTCCATATCTCTGTCAAATTCAAGTCCATTATAAATTGTATTATGGTTTTCCTAGATTGAGATTTTTGGGGATCAGTTTTTGTTGATCGATCTACCAGAGGGTCCAAAGTACAATTAAAGTCCCCACCTATTATGTTTAGGCCATATAAAGATGACAAAGTCAAAAAGAAATTTTCAAAAAATTTGGGTTTGTCTTCATTAGGTCCATAAATGCTAGCCAAATTTAATGCAACAGAAAGCATATTACCCTGAGCAATAACAAACCTTCCTTGAGGATCTTGAATAATATTAGTAAGCTGAAAAGGAATAGTCTTGTGTATAAGAATTAGAACGCCTCGAGCATAATTATTATATGTTGCGTGTACAACTTGACCAGGCCATCTTCGTCGTACATGTTTAATTTCAGAAATTGTAAGATGAACTTCCTGAAGAAAGACTATTTTAGAATGCAAATTTTTAAGCCTGTTCATAACCTGTTTCAATTTAGCTAACTTATTAATTCCCCGGACATTCCAACTTGTACATCTCAAATCAGACAATTTAGAGATTTCCATAATGCTTTAAGAACATAACAAATCTCCATATTGAGAGTGACATACAAATTAAAACAAGTTAAAAAAGAAAAGAAAAAGAAAATAAAAAAAGAAGAACCAATCAGAACAAGTCCCCTTAATCCTTGAAATCCCATCCCCTTCCCTTACTTAAACAACCTATGTAGGGGCAGTACCAATCCACATCAATGAGGAGTGGCAAAAACTGTGAAGGTACCCCTCTCAAACAGTTCACCCAATTCGTCCCCGCAACCTCGCATTTCACTATCTCTAACGCCAAACAACTCAACCATATACCAAAAATTAAATTGCACCGGTCCACTTGTTGCGTAACAAAAAATATCCAGCAAATATGCTAGTTAGAGTCCACGCACATACAAAGGAAATATTGAACAAAGAAATAAAGAAAATTCAAAAAATATATTACATCTTTTGAAGTCCAGTACGTTTATCTATTCGTGGTCGTATTTGAATTACAAACCTACTTCGATAGGAAACCGTCAGCTTCTTCCGGTGTGGAGAGGAGGATTATTTTCCCCTCGTGAAGAATCCTCATCTTGCAAGGATGAATTTGAAATCCCCTAAAGGATCCAGCCTCAATGAACTTTTTCTTCACAGCGTTGAATGGACTCCGTGCCTTCATGGTTTCCGCTGAAAAATCTTGTGCAAAGAAGATCTTGTGGTTTTCGTAGGTGATCGCACGCTTTTTGGCTGCCTGAAACACAAACTCCCGATCTTGAAATAGTGAAAAACGAATGATTACCGCTCTGCATTGATCCGGCCTCGGTCTCGCCAGTGTGCGGTGTGCCCTTTCCAAGACGAAGGTTCTAGAAGTATCAAGACCCAGCCAAATCGGTAACATGTGTTGAATGAACTCCACCATGGGTCGAGTTTTTTCCGCTGACTCTGGTAGCCCCACAAGCCTCAAATTCTTGCGTCTCCCGCGATTCTCCAAATCCTCTGTCTTTGACTCCAGATAAGCAATGCGTTTTACCGCATCAGTCAGCTTCAGTTTCACTCCTTCTATGTCATCTTCGGCGATCCCTATCCGATCCTCAGCCTCCGTTAATCGCTTATCATTGGCGACGATGTCCGCTTTTAGATCAGCGAAACTTCTCTGCACCGCAGCAACAGAGTCATTCATCTCAACTATACGTTTCTCCACATTGTCAAGTTTATTCCCAAAATCATCCACAGCACTTATCTTTGTGTTAATCGAAGAAACCGTGGTACGTAGAAGCTGAAGCTCACTCAACACCGCGGTTAGGTCGGCCTGCTGTGCGTCGGTTATGCTATTAGCCGCCTCAGCGGCCAACGCATTCGTGGTAGTTGTTGTTCTATTTCTTTGTGAGCCGCGTGATTTTGTTCCAACCCCACAATCTTCGATGGTTGACTGCTTAGACATCGTGCTGACCCGGTTTAAAGCATAAATAAGTTGAATTTTTAAGATTTTTTGCAAAGTTGCGGGGAGCACTCAAACTAGGCTTCCATCTCGGTCCACTGCTCCACCCCCCCTCCGATCTTCTTGAAACTCTGGATTCTGACAGAGGGCCACGAGACTTCGACCAGCGCGCAAAAATGGAGGCTCTAGACCCTTCCAGAGCCGAGATATCGGATGTCAAAGTTTTGACCTGAAAAAAAAACATAAGGGGTAACACTGTCGTTTTTGGCCGAAATTTTGACCCCCTCCGATCTTCTTGAAACTCTGGATTCTGACAGAGGGCCACGAGACTTCGACCAGCGCGCAAAAATGGAGGCTCTAGACCCTTCCAGAGCCGAGATATCGGATGTCAAAGTTTTGACCTGAAAAAAAAAACATAAGGGGTAACAGTCGTTTTTGGCCGAAATTTTGACCCCCTCCGATCTTCTTGAAACTCTGGATTCTGACAGAGGGCCACGAGACTTCGACCAGCGCGCAAAAATGGAGGCTCTAGACCCTTCCAGAGCCGAGATATCGGATGTCAAAGTTTTGACCTGAAAAAAAAAACATAAGGGGTAACACTGTCGTTTTTGGCCGAAATTTTGACCCCCTTCGATCTTCTTGAAACTCTGGATTCTGACAGAGGGCCACGAGACTTCGACCAGCGCGCAAAAATGGAGGCTCTAGACCCTTCCAGAGCCGAGATATCGGATGTCAAAGTTTTGACCTGAAAAAAAAAAACATAAGGGGTAACACTGTCGTTTTTGGCCGAAATTTTGACCCCCTCTGAACTTCTTGAAACTCTGGATTCTGACAGAGGGCCACGAGACTTCGACCAGCGCGCAAAAATGGAGGCTCTAGACCTTTCCAGAGCCGAGATATCGGATGTCAAAGTTTTGACCTGAAAAAAAAACATAAGGGGTAACACTGTCGTTTTTGGCCAAAATTTTGACCCCCTCCGATCTTCTTGAAACTCTGGATTCTGACAGAGGGCCACGAGACTTCGACCAGCGCGCAAAAATGGAGGCTCTAGACCCTTCCAGAGCCGAGATATCGGATGTCAAAGTTTTGACCTGAAAAAAAAACATAAGGGGTAACACTGTCGTTTTTGGCCGAAATTTTGACCCCCTCCGATCTTCTTGAAACTCTGGATTCTGACAGAGGGCCACGAGACTTCGACCAGCGCGCAAAAATGGAGGCTCTAGACCCTTTCAGAGCCGAGATATCGGATGTCAAAGTTTTGACCTGAAAAAAAAAACATAAGGGGTAACACTGTCGTTTTTGGCCGAAATTTTGACCCCCTCCGATCTTCTTGAAACTCTGGATTCTGACAGAGGGCCACGAGACTTCGACCAGCGCGCAAAAATGGAGGCTCTAGACCCTTCCAGAGCCGAGATATCGGATGTCAAAGTTTTGACCTGAAAAAAAAACATAAGGGGTAACACTGTCGTTTTTGGCCGAAATTTTGACCCCCTCCGATCTTCTTGAAACTCTGGATTCTGACAGAGGGCCACGAGACTTCGACCAGCGCGCAAAAATGGAGGCTCTAGACCCTTCCAGAGCCGAGATATCGGATGTCAAAGTTTTGGACTTGAAAAAAAAAACATAAGGGGTAACACTGTCGTTTTTGGCCGAAATTTTGACCCCCTCCGATCTTCTTGAAACTCTGGATTCTGACAGAGGGCCACGAGACTTCGACCAGCGCGCAAAAATGGAGGCTCCAGACCCTTCCAGAGCCGAGATATCGGATGTCAAAGTTTTGACCTGAAAAAAAAACATAAGGGGTAACACTGTCGTTTTTGGCCGAAATTTTGACCCCCTCCGATCTTCTTGAAACTCTGGATTCTGACAGAGGGCCACGAGACTTCGACCAGCACACAAAAATGGAGGCTCTAGACCCTTCCAGAGCCGAGATATCGGATGTCAAAGTTTTGACCTGAAAAAAAAAAAAACATAAGGGGTAACACTGTCGTTTTTGGCCGAAATTTTGACCCCCTCTGATCTTCTCGAAACTCTGGATTCTGACAGAGGGCCACGAGACTTCGACCAGCGCGCAAAAATGGAGGCTCTAGACCCTTCCAGAGCCGAGATATCGGATGTCAAAGTTTTGACCTGAAAAAAAAAACATAAGGGGTAACACTGTCGTTTTTGGCCGAAATTTTGACCCCCTCCGATCTTCTTGAAACTCTGGATTCTGACAGAGGGCCACGAGACTTCGACCAGCGCGCAAAAATTGAGGCTCTAGACCCTTCCAGAGCCGAGATATCGGATGTCAAAGTTTTGACCTGAAAAAAAAAAACATAAGGGGTAACACTGTCGTTTTTGGCCGAAATTTTGACCCCCTCCGATCTTCTTGAAACTCTGGATTCTGATAGAGGGCCACGAGACTTCGACCAGCGCGCAAAAATGGAGGCTCTAGACCCTTCCAGAGCCGAGATATCGGATGTCAAAGATTTGACCTGAAAAAAAAACATAAGGGGTAACACTGTTGTTTTTGGCCGAAATTTTGACCCCCTCCGATCTTCTTGAAACTCTGGATTCTGACAGAGGGCCACGAGACTTCGACCAGCGCGCAAAAATGGAGGCTCTAGACCCTTCCAGAGCCGAGATATCGGATGTCAAAGTTTTGACCTGAAAAAAAAAAACATAAGGGGTAACACTGTCGTTTTTGGCCGAAATTTTGACCCCCTCCGATCTTCTTGAAACTCTGGATTCTGACAGAGGGCCACGAGACTTCGACCAGCGCGCAAAAATGGAGGCTCTAGACCCTTCCAGAGCCGAGATATCGGATGTCAAAGTTTTGACCTGAAAAAAAAAACATAAGGGGTAACACTGTCGTTTTTGGCCGAAATTTTGACCCCCTTCGATCTTCTTGAAACTCTGGATTCTGACAGAGGGCCACGAGACTTCGACCAGCGCGCAAAAATGGAGGCTCTAGACCCTTCCAGAGCCGAGATATCGGATGTCAAAGTTTTGACCTGAAAAAAAAAAACATAAGGGGTAACACTGTCGTTTTTGGCCGAAATTTTGACCCCCTCTTATCTTCTTGAAACTCTGGATTCTGACAGAGGGCCACGAGACTTCGACCAGCGCGCAAAAATGGAGGCTCTAGACCCTTCCAGAGCCGAGATATCGGATGTCAAAGTTTTCACCTGAAAAAAAAACATAAGGGGTAACACTGTCGTTTTTGGCCAAAATTTTGACCCCCTCCGATCTTCTTGAAACTCTGGATTCTGACAGAGGGCCACGAGACTTCGACCAGCGCGCAAAAATGGAGGCTCTAGACCCTTCCAGAGCCGAGATATCGGATGTCAAAGTTTTGACCTGAAAAAAAAACATAAGGGGTAACACTGTCGTTTTTGGCCGAAATTTTGACCCCCTCCGATCTTCTTGAAACTCTGGATTCTGACAGAGGGCCACGAGACTTCGACCAGCGCGCAAAAATGGAGGCTCTAGACCCTTCCAGAGCCGAGATATCCGATGTCAAAGTTTTGACCTGAAAAAAAAACATAAGGGGTAACACTGTCGTTTTTGGCCGAAATTTTGACCCCCTCCGATCTTCTTGAAACTCTGGATTCTGACAGAGGGCCACGAGACTTCGACCAGCGCGCAGAAATGGAGGCTCTAGACCCTTCCAGAGCCGAGATATCGGATGTCAAAGTTTTGACCTGAAAAAAAAAAAACATAAGGGGTAACACTGTCGTTTTTGGCCGAAATTTTGACCCCCTCCGATCTTCTTGAAACTCTGGATTCTGACAGAGGGCCACGAGACTTCGACCAGCGCGCAAAAATGGAGGCTCTAGACCCTTCCAGAGCCGAGATATCGGATGTCAAAGTTTTGACCTGAAAAAAAAACATAAGGGGTAACACTGTCGTTTTTGGCGGAAATTTTGACCCCCTCCGATCTTCTTGAAACTCTGGATTCTGACAGAGGGCCACGAGACTTCGACCAGCGCACAAAAATGGAGGCTCTAGACCCTTCCAGAGCCGAGATATCGGATGTCAAAGTTTTGACCTGAAAAAAAAAAAACATAAGGGGTAACACTGTCGTTTTTGGCCGAAATTTTGACCCCCTCTGATCTTCTCGAAACTCTGGATTCTGACAGAGGGCCACGAGACTTCGACCAGCGCGCAAAAATGGAGGCTCTAGACCCTTCCAGAGCCGAGATATCGGATGTCAAAGTTTTGACCTGAAAAAAAAACATAAGGGGTAACACTGTCGTTTTTGGCCGAAATTTTGACCCCCTCCGATCTTCTTGAAACTCTGGATTCTGACAGAGAGCCACGAGACTTCGACCAGCGCGCAAAAATTGAGGCTCTAGACCCTTCCAGAGCCGAGATATCGGATGTGAAAGTTTTGACCTGAAAAAAAAAACATAAGGGGTAACACTGTCGTTTTTGGCCGAAATTTTGACCCCCTCCGATCTTCTTGAAACTCTGGATTCTGATAGAGGGCCACGAGACTTCAACCAGCGCGCAAAAATGGAGGCTCTAGACCCTTCCAGAGCCGAGATATCGGATGTCAAAGATTTGACCTGAAAAAAAAACATAAGGGGTAACACTGTCGTTTTTGGACGAAATTTTGACCCCCTCCGATCTTCTTGAAACTCTGGATTCTGACAGAGGGCCACGAGACTTCGACCAGCGCGCAAAAATGGAGGCTCTAGACCCTTCCAGAGCCGAGATATCGGATGTCAAAGTTTTGACCTGAAAAAAAAAACATAAGGGGTAACACTGTCGTTTTTGTTCGATATTTTGACCCCCTCCGATCTTCTTGAAACTCTGGATTCTGACAGAGGGCCACGAGACTTCGACCAGCGCGCAAAAATGGAGGCTCTAGACCCTTCCAGAGCCGAGATATCGGATGTCAAAGTTTTGACCTGAAAAAAAAACATAAGGGGTAACACTGTCGTTTTTGGCCGAAATTTTGACCCCCTCCGATCTTCTTGAAACTCTGGATTCTGACAGAGGGCCACGAGACTTCGACCAGCGCGCAAAAATGGAGGCTCTAGACCCTTCCAGAGCCGAGATATCGGATGTCAAAGTTTTGACCTGAAAAAAAAACATAAGGGGTAACACTGTCGTTTTTGGCCGAAATTTTGACCCCCTCCGATCTTCTTGAAACTCTGGATTCTGACAGAGGGCCACGAGACTTCGACCAGCGCGCAAAAATGGAGGCTCTAGACCCTTCCAGAGCCGAGATATCCGATGTCAAAGTTTTGACCTGAAAAAAAACATAAGGGGTAACACTGTCGTTTTTGGCCGAAATGTTGACCCCCTCCGATCTTCTTGAAACTCTGGATTCTGACAGAGGGCCACGAGACTTCGACCAGCGCGCAAAAATGGAGGCTCTAGACCCTTCCAGAGCCGAGATATCGGATGTCAAAGTTTTGACCTGAAAAAAAAACATAAGGGGTAACACTGTCGTTTTTGGCCGAAATTTTGACCCCCTCCGATCTTCTTGAAACTCTGGATTCTGACAGAGGGCCACGAGACTTCGACCAGCGCGCAAAAATGGAGGCTCTAGACCCTTCCAGAGCCGAGATATCGGATGTCAAAGTTTTGACCTGAAAAAAAAAAACATAAGGGGTAACACTGTCGTTTTTGGCCGAAATTTTGACCCCCTCCGATCTTCTTGAAACTCTGGATTCTGACAGAGGGCCACGAGACTTCGACCAGCGCGCAAAAATGGAGGCTCTAGACCCTTCCAGAGCCGAGATATCGGATGTCAAAGTTTTGACCTGAAAAAAAAAAACATAAGGGGTAACACTGTCGTTTTTGGCCGAAATTTTGACCCCCTTCGATCTTCTTGAAACTCTGGATTCTGACAGAGGGCCACGAGACTTCGACCAGCGCGCAAAAATGGAGGCTCTAGACCCTTCCAGAGCCGAGATATCGGATGTCAAAGTTTTGACCTGAAAAAAAAAACATAAGGGGTAACACTGTCGTTTTTGGCCGAAATTTTGACCCCCTCTGATCTTCTTGAAACTCTGGATTCTGACAGAGGGCCACGAGACTTCGACCAGCGCGCAAAAATGGAGGCTCTAGACCCTTCCAGAGCCGAGATATCGGATGTCAAAGTTTTGACCTGAAAAAAAAACATAAGGGGTAACACTGTCGTTTTTGGCCGAAATTTTGACCCCCTCCGATCTTCTTGAAACTCTGGATTCTGACAGAGGGCCACGAGACTTCGACCAGCGCGCAAAAATGGAGGCTCTAGACCCTTCCAGAGCCGAGATATCGGATGTCAAAGTTTTGACCTGAAAAAAAAACATAAGGGGTAACACTGTCGTTTTTGGCCGAAATTTTGACCCCCTCCGATCTTCTTGAAACTCTGGATTCTGACAGAGGGCCACGAGACTTCGACCAGCGCGCAAAAATGGAGGCTCTAGACCCTTTCAGAGCCGAGATATCGGATGTCAAAGTTTTGACCTGAAAATAAAACATAAGGGGTAACACTGTCGTTTTTGGCCGAAATTTTGACCCCCTCCGATCTTCTTGAAACTCTGGATTCTGACAGAGGGCCACGAGACTTCGACCAGCGCGCAAAAATGGAGGCTCCGGACCCTTCCAGAGCCGAGATATCGGATGTCAAAGTTTTGACCTGAAAAAAAAAACATAAGGGGTAACACTGTCGTTTTTGGCCGAAATTTTGACCCCCTCCAATCTTCTTGAAACTGTGGATTCTGACAGAGGGCCACGAGACTTCGACCAGCGCGCAAAAATGGAGGCTCTAGACCCTTCCAGAGCCGAGATATCGAAGGTCAGAATTTGGACCTGAAAAAAAAACATAAGGGGTAACACTGTCATTTTTTTTTTTGGCCGAAATTTTGACCCCCTCCGATCTTCTTGAAACTCTGGATTCTGACAGAGGGCCACGAGACTTCGACCAGCGCGCAAAAATGGAGGCTCTAGACCCTTCCAGAACCGAGATATCGAAGGTCAAAATTTGGACCTGAAAAAAAAACATAAGGGGTAACACTGTCATTTTTTTTTTGGCCGAAATTTTGACCCCCTCCGATCTTCTTGAAACTCTGGATTCTGACAGAGGGCCACGAGACTTCGACCAGCGCGCAAAAATGGAGGCTCTAGACCCTTCCAGAACCGAGATATCGAAGGTCAAAATTTGGACCTGAAAAAAAAACATAAGGGGTAACACTGTCATTTTTTTTTTCGGCCGAAATTTTGACCCCCTCCGATCTTGTTGAAACTCTGGATTCTGACAGAGGGCCACGAGACTTCGACCAGCGCGCAAAAATGGAGGCTCTAGACTTTTCCAGAGCCGAGATATCGGATGTCAAAGTTTTGACCTGAAAAAAAAAACATAAGGGGTAACACTGTCGTTTTTGGCCGAAATTTTGACCCCCTCCGATCTTCTTGAAACTCTGGATTCTGACAGAGGGCCACGAGACTTCGACCAGCGCGCAAAAATGGAGGCTCTAGACCCTTCCAGAGCCGAGATATCGGATGTCAAAGTTTTGACCTGAAAAAAAACATAAGGGGTAACACTGTCGTTTTTGGCCGAAATTTTGACCCCCTCCGATCTTCTTGAAACTCTGGATTCTGACAGAGGGCCACGAGACTTCGACCAGCGCGCAAAAATGGAGGCTCTAGACCCTTCCAGAGCCGAGATATCGGATGTCAAAGTTTTGACCTGAAAAAAAAAAACATAAGGGGTAACACTGTCGTTTTTGGCCGAAATTTTGACCCCCTCCGATCTTCTTGAAACTCTGGATTCTGACAGAGGGCCACGAGACTTCGACCAGCGCGCAAAAATGGAGGCTCTAGACCCTTCCAGAGCCGAGATATCGAAGGTCAAAATTTGGACCTGAAAAAAAACATAAGGGGTAACACTGTCATTTTTTTTTTTGGCCGAATTTTTTTCCCCCCTCCGATCTTCTTGAAACTCTGGATTCTGACAGAGGGCCACGAGACTTCGACCAGCGTGCAAAAATGGAGGCTCTAGACCCTTTCAGAACCGAGATATCGAAGGTCAAAATTTGGACCCGAACAAAAAAACATAAGGGGTAACACTGTCATTTTTTTTTTGGCCGAAATTTAAACCCCCTGATCTTCTTGAAACTCTGGATTCTGACAGAGGGCCACGAGACTTCGACCAGCACGCAAAAATGGAGGCTCTAGACCCTTCCAGAACCAAGATATCGAAGGTCAAAATTTGGACCCGAAAAAAAAACATAAGGGGTAACACTGTCGTTTTTTTTATTTCGCCGAATTTTTTTTCCCCCTCCGATCTTCTTGAAACTCTGGATTCTGACAGAGGGCCACGAGACTTCGACCAGCGTGCAAAAATGGAGGCTCTAGACCCTTCCAGAACCAAGATATCGAAGGTCAAAATTTGGACCCGAAAAAAAACATAAGGGGTAACACTGTCGTTTTTTTTTTTTCGGCCGAAATTTTGACCCCCTCCGATCTTCTTGAAACTCTGGATTCTGACAGAGGGCCACAAGACTTCGACCAGCGCACAAAAATGGAGGCTCTAGACCCTTCCAGAGCCGAGATTTCGAAGGTCAAAATTTGGACCCGAAAAAAAAACATAAGGGGTAACACTGTCGTTTTTTTTTTTTTTTGGCCGAAATTTTGACCCCCTCCAATCTTCTTGAAACTCTGGATTCTGACAGAGGGCCACGAGACTTCGACCAGCGCACAAAAATGGAGGCTCTAGACCCTTCCAGAGCTGAGATATTGAAGGTCAAAATTTGGACCCGAAAAAAAAAAACATAAGGGGTAACACTGTCGTTTTTTTTTTGGCCGAAATTTTGACCCCCTCCGATCTTCTTGAAACTGTGGATTCTGACAGAGGGCCACGAGACTTCGACCAGCGCGCAAAAATGGAGGCTCTAGACCCTTGCAGAGCCGAGATATCGAAGGTCAAAATTTGGACCCGAAAAAAAAACATAAGGGGTAACACTGTCGTTTTTTTTTTTTTTGGTCGAAATTTTCACCCCCTCCGATCTTCTTGAAACTCTGGATTCTGACAGAGGGCCACGAGACTTCGACCAGCGCACAAAAATGGAGGCTCTAGACCCTTCCAGAGCAGAGATATCGAAGGTCAAAATTTGGACCCGAAAAAAAAACATAAGGGGTAACACTGTCGTTTTTTTTTTTTGGCCAAAATTTTGACCCCCTCCGATCTTCTCGAAACTCTGGATTCTGACAGAGGGCCACGAGACTTCGACCAGCGCGCAAAAATGGAGGCTCTAGACCCTTCCAGAGCCGAGATTTCGAAAGTCAAAATTTCGACCCGAAAAAAAACCGTAAGGGGTAATACTGTCGTTTTTTTTTTTGGCCGAAATTTTGACCCCCTCCGATCTTCTTGAAACTCTGGATTCTGACAGAGGTCCACGAGACTTCGACCAGCGCGCTAAAATGGAGGCTCTAGACCCTTCCAGAGCCGAGATATCGCAGGTCTAAATTTCGACCGAAAAAAAAACATAAGGGGTAACACTGTCGTTTTTTTTTTTTTTTGCCGAAATTTTGACCCCCTCTCAATCAAAAATTGAGGCTGTAGACCCTTCCAGAGCTGAGATATTGAAACTCAAAATTTTGACCAGAAAAAAAAATGAGTGTTACCCCTTACATTTTTTTTTCAGGGGGTGAAAAATTAAGTTTCTCAATGGCTCAGTGGTTAGAGTGTTACTCTATCATGTTGAGGATTTGGGTTCAAGTTCCACTCTTCGCATTAAAATGCTTTATTTTGAATGGTTTTGTCCAAATAAAAAAGACATGTCTGCAAAATAAAGTTAAAGAGTGGAAGCTTGAATGGCTCAGTGGTTAGAGTGTTTTACTTTGTCTTGTTGAGGTTTTGGGTTCAAGTCCCGCTCTTAGCATTAAAATTCTTTATTTTGAAGGGTTTTGTCCAAATAAAAAAGACATGCCTGCAAAATAAAGTGAAAGTCTGGAAGCTTGAATGGCTCAGTGGTCAGAGTGTTCCTCTATCATGTTGAGGATTTGGGTTCAAGTCCCACTCTTTGCATTAAAATGCTTTATTTGAATGGTTTTGTCCAAATAAAAAAGACATGTCTGCAAAATAAAGTGAAAGAGTGGAAGCTTGAATGGCTCAGTGGTTAGAGTGTTACTCTATCATGTTGAGGATTTGGGTTCAAGTTCCGCTCTTAGCATTAAAATTCTTTATTTTGAAGGGTTTTGTCCAAGTAAAAAAGAAATGCCTGCAAAATAAAGTGAAAGAGTGGAAGCTTGAATGGCTCAGTGGTTAGAGTGTTACTCTATCATGTTGAGGATTTGGGTTCAAGTCCTGCTCTTAGCATTAAAATTCTTTATTTTGAAGGGTTTTGTCCAAATAAAAAAGAAATGCCTGCTAAATAAATTGAAAGAGTGTAAGCTTGAATGGCTCAGTGGTTAGAGTGTTACTCTGTCATGTTGAGGATCTGGGTTCAAGTCCTGCTCTTAGCATTAAAATTCTTTATTTTGAAGGGTTTTGTCCAAATAAAAAAGACATGCCTGCAAAATAAAGTGAAAGTCTGGAAGCTTGAATGGCTCAGTGGTCAGAGTGTTCCTCTACCATGTTGAGGATTTGGGTTCAAGTCCCACTCTTTGCATTAAAATGCTTTATTTGAATGGTTTTGTCCAAATAAAAAAGACATGTCTGCAAAATAAAGTGAAAGAGTGGAAGCTTGAATGGCTCAGTGGTTAGAGTGTTACTCTATCATGTTGAGGATTTGGGTTCAAGTCCACTCTTAGCATTAAAATTCTTTATTTTGAAGGGTTTTGTCCAAATAAAAAAGACATGCCTGCAAAATAAAGTGAAAGAGTGGAAGCATGAATGGCTCAGTGGTTAGAGTATTACACTATCATGTTGAGGATTTGGGTTCAAGTCCCACTCTTAGCATTAAAATGCTTTATTTTGAAGGGTTTTGTCCAAATAAAAAAGACATGTCTGCAAAATAAATTGAAAGAGTGGAAGCTTGAATGGCTCAGTGGTTAGAGTGTTACTCTATTATGTTGAGGATTTGGGTTCAAGTCCTGCTCTTAGCATTAAAATTCTTTATTTTGAAGGGTTTTGTCCAAATAAAAAAGAAATGCCTGCAAAATAAAGTGAAAGAGTGGAAGCTTGAATTGCTCAGTGGTTAGAGTGTTACTCTATCATGTTGAGGATTTGGGTTCAAGTCCTGCTCTTAGCATTAAAATTCTTTATTTTGAAGGGTTTTGTCCAAATAAAAAAGACATGCCTGCAAAATAAAGTGAAAGTCTGGAAGCTTGAATGGCTCAGTGGTCAGAGTGTTCCTCTATCATGTTGAGGATTTGGGTTCAAGTCCCACTCTTTGCATTAAAATGCTTTATTTGAATGGTTTTGTCCAAATAAAAAAGACATGTCTGCAAAATAAAGTGAAAGAGTGGAAGCTTGAATGGCTCAGTGGTTAGAGTGTTACTCTATCATGTTGAGGATTTGGGTTCAAGTCCGCTCTTAGCATTAAAATTCTTTATTTTGAAGGGTTTTGTCCAAATAAAAAAGAAATGCCTGCAAAATAAAGTGAAAGAGTGGGAGCTTGAATGGCTCAGTGGTTAGAGTGTTTGTTACTCTATCATGTTGAGGATTTGGGTTCAAGTCCTGCTCTTAGCATTAGAATTCTTTATTTTGAAGGGTTTTGTCCAAATAAAAAAGACATGCCTGCAAAATAAAGTGAAAGTCTGGAAGCTTGAATGGCTGAGTGGTCAGAGTGTTCTTCTATCATGTTGAGGATTTGGGTTCAAGTCCCACTCTTTGCATTAAAATGCTTTATTTGAATGGTTTTGTCCAAATAAAAAAGACATGTCTGCAAAATAAAGTGAAAGAGTGGAAGCTTGAATGGCTCAGTGGTTAGAGTGTTACTCTATCATGTTGAGGATTTGGGTTCAAGTCCGCTCTTAGCATTAAAATTCTTTATTTTGAAGGGTTTTGTCCAAATAAAAAAGAAATGCCTGCAAAATAAAGTGAAAGAGTGGAAGCTTGAATGGCTCAGTGGTTAGAGTGTTACTCTATCATGTTGAGGATTTGGGTTCAAGTCCTGCTCTTTGCATTAGAATTCTTAATTTTGAAGGGTTTTGTCCAAATAAAAAAGACATGCCTGCAAAATAAAGAGAAAAAGTGGAAGCTTGAATGGCTCAGTGGTCAGAGTGTTCCTCTATCATGTTGAGGATTTGGGTTCAAGTCCGCTCTTAGCATTAAAATTCTTTATTTTGAAGGGTTTTGTCCAAATAAAAAAGAAATGCCTGCAAAATAAAGTGAAAGAGTGGAAGCTTGAATGGTTCAGTGGTTAGAGTGTTACTCTATCATGTTGAGGATTTGGGTTCAAGTCCCACTCTTTGCATTAAAATGCTTTATTTTGAATGGTTTTGTCCAAATAAAAAAGAAATGCCTGCAAAAGAAAGTGAAAGAGTGGAAGCTTGAATGGCTCAGTGGTGTGAGTGTTAATCTCTCGTGTGGAGAATCCATGTTTGAGTCTCTTGATGGTTAACATTTTTAGTTTGATTGGTTTGGTCCAAATAAAAAGACCAATCTTCAAAAAGAACATCCAACTGTAAGTGGTTCAGTGGTAAAAGCGTTGCTGTTCTGTGTTGAAAACCCTGGTTCAAATCTCACTTTTGCGGTTGAAATTATTTTAGTGTGATTTTTTGAGACAAACAGAAACATTGAAATGAAGAAGCTCCTGTGGCTCAGTGGTCTGAGTGTTGTGATTCTATGTGGGAAACCAGGGTTCGAGCCTCACTCTTATCATGCTTTAGTTTCAACTGGTTTGTCCAAGAGAGAAAAAGACATGCTCCCAAAAAATTAAGTATGAGTGTGGATGGTCCAGTGGCTCCGTGGGTGAGCTCTCACTCCCGAATCGGGAGGTTGGGATGTTCCTGGTTCAAGACCGGGCTGGACCATGAAGCATGGTTGCGTTGACGAACATCCTCCAGATCTGCAGCTGGGGGACGAGAGACGGTCAGGACACGAAGGGGGGAGGAAATAACCTAACTCCTCCCCCTGGGGATTTCTGGGATGATATCCAGCAGCGGTGTTGCTGCAGAGAGAGGCATTTTTTTTGTTGGACTTAACCAAAATTTTAATTTTGGAATACATGAAATGTACACAACATTACCATGCACCAAAAAATATTTTATTTCTTACCTCATACACACTATTATCTATAGCTCTCATCCTAGATACTCCTCCATCCTCCTCCATCCTCCTCCATCCTCCTCCATCCTCCTCCATCCTGCAACCTCCTCCATCCATCCATCCTGCAACCTGCAACCATCACTTGCTTCAGTGTCCAGCCTAGTCTTGAACCAGGAACCTCCCAACTGGGGAGTGAGAGCTCACCCACTGAGCCACTGGACCATCCACACAAATACTCAATTTTTTGGGAGCAAGTCTTTTTCTCTCTTGGACAAACCCCTTGAAACTAAAGCATGGTAAGAGTGAGGCTCAAACCCTGGTTTCCCACATGGAACCATAACACTCAGACCACTGAGCCACTGTAGCTTGCACACTCACTCTTCTTTTTTTGGGAACATGTCTTACTTCGACAATCCAGTGAAACTAAAGCGTTACAAGAGTGTGATTTGAACCCAGGTTTCCTGGAATCACAACACTCAGACCAGCTCTGGAAGGGTCTACAGCCTCAATTTTTGAGGCTGTAGAAAAAGACATGCTCCCAAAAAATTAAATATGAGTGTGGATGGTCCAGTGGCTCCGTGGGTGAGCTCTCACTCCCGAATCGGGAGGTTGGGATGTTCCTGGTTCAAGACCGGGCTGGACCGTGAAGCATGGTTGCATTGACGAACATCCTCCAGATCTGCAGCTGGGGGACGAGAGACGGTCAGGACACGAAGGGGGGAGGAAATAACCTAACTCCTCCCCCTGGGGATTTCTGGGACGATATCCAGCAGCGGTGTTGCTGCAGAGAGAGGCATTTTTTTGTGGAACTAAACCAAAATTTTAATTTTGGAATACATGAAATTCCAAAATTAAATGCATTGGAATACATTACCATGCACCAAAAAATATTTTATTTCTTACCTCATACACACTATAATCTATAGCTGTCATCCTAGATACTCCTCCACAATCCTCAATCCTCCTCCTCCAACCTGCAACCATCACTTACTTCAGTGTCCAGCCTAGTCTTGAACCAGGAACCTCCCAACTGGGGAGTGAGAGCTCACCCACTGAGCCACTGGCCCATCCACACACATACTTAATTTTTTGGGAGCAAGTCTTTTTCTCTCTTGGACAAACCCCTTGAAACTAAAGCATGGTAAGAGTGAGGCTCAAACCCTGGTTTCCCACATGGAACCATAACACTCAGACCACTGTGCCACTGGAGCTTGCACACTCACTCTTCTTTTTTTGGGAGCATGTCTTACTTCGACAATCCAGTGAAACTAAAGCGTCACAAGAGTGTGATTTGAACCCAGGTTTCCCACAAGGTATCACAACACTCAGACCACTGAGCAACACACACTCACACTTCCTTTTTGGGAACATGTCTTTCTTGGACAAAGCCAGTGAAACTAAAGCATGATAAGAGTGAGGCTCAAACCCTGGTTTCCCACATGGAATCACAACACTCTGAGCCACTGGACCACAAACACTCACGCATCCTTTTTTGGGAACATGTCTTTCTTGGACAAAGCCAGTGAAACTAAAGCATGATAAGAGTGAGGCTGGAACCCAGGTTTCCCACATGGAATCACAACACTCAGACCACTGAGCCACAGGAGCTTCTTCATTTCAATGTTTCTGTTTGTCTCAAAAAATCACACTAAAGTAATTTCAACAGCAAAAGTGAGATTTGAACCAGGATTTCCAACACAGAACAGCAACGCTTTTTACCACTGAACCACTTACAGTTAGATGTCCCTGCTGAAGATTTGTTCTTTTATTTGGACCAAACCAATCAAACTAAAAAAAGTTTACCATCAAGAGATTCAAACCTGGATTCTCCATACGAGAGATTGACACTCACACCACTGAGCCACTGGACCTTCAGCCCTCACACTCCTTTTTTGGGGGGCCATGTCTTTTTTTTTCTTTTCAACAAACCCGACGAAAATAAAGCAAAGCATCGCAATAGTGAGGTTTGAACCCATTTTTCCATATGGAACTGCAACACTCACACCACTGAGCCACTGGACCTTCCACACTCATGCACTTATTTTATTGTGAGCATGTCTTCTTTTCTCTCGGACAAACCCGACAAAACTAAAGACGCAGAAAAGCAAGGCTTGAACCTGGCTTTCCCACATCACAACACTCAGACCACTGAGCCACTGGAGCACACACACTCATGTTTCTTTTTTTGGGAACATGTCTTTCTTGGACAAAAAAAAAACATAAGGGGTAACACTGTCATTTTTTTTTCTGGTCAAAATTTTGAGTTTCAATATCTCAGCTCTGGAAGGGTCTACAGCCTCAATTTTTGCACCCAGGTCCATGTCTCGTGGCCCTCTATCAGAATCCAGAGTTTTGAGAAGATTGGAGAAACTTAATTTTTCACCCCCCGAAAAAAAACATAGGGGGTAACACTGTCATTTTTTTTTTCTGGTCAAAATTTTGAGTTTCAATATCTCAGCTCTGGAAGGGTCTAGAACCTCAATTTTTGCACCCAGGTCCATGTCTCTTGGCCCTCTATCAGAATCCAGAGTTTTGAGAAGATTGGAGAAACTTAATTTTTCACCCCCCGAAAAAAAATCATAAGGGGTAACACTGTCATTTTTTTTTTCTGGTCAAAATTTTGAGTTTCAATTTCTCAGCTCTGGAAGGGTCTATAACCTCAATTTTTGCACCCAGGTCCATGTCTCGTGGCCCTCTATCAGAATCCAGAGTTTTGAGAAGATTGGAGAAACTTAACTTTTCACCCCCCGAAAAAAAACATAAGGGGTAACACTGTCAATTTTTTTTCTGGTCAAAATTTTGAGTTTCAATATCTCAGCTCTGGAAGAGTCTAGAACCTCAATTTTTGCACCCAGGTCCATGTCTCGTGGCCCTCTATCAGAATCCAGAGTTTTGAGAAGATTGGAGAAACTTAATTTTTCACCCCCCGAAAAAAAACATAAGGGGTAAAACTATCATTTTTTTTTCTGGTCAAAATTTTGAGTTTCAATATCTCAGCTCTGGAAGGGTCTAGAACCTCAATTTTTGCACCCAGGTCCATGTCTCGTGGCCCTCTATCAGAATCCAGAGTTTTGAGAAGATTGGAGAAACTTAATTTTTCACCCCCCGAAAAAAAAAACATAAGGGGTAACACTGTCATTTTTTTTTCTGGTCAAAATTTTGAGTTTCAATATCTCAGCTCTGGAAGGGTCTAGAACCTCAATTTTTGCACCCAGGTCCATGTCCCGTGGCCCTCTATCAGAATCCAGAGTTTTGAGAAGATTGGAGAAACTTAATTTTTCACCCCCCGAAAAAAAAACATAAGGGGTAAAACTGTCATTTTTTTTTCTGGTCAAAATTTTGAGTTTCAATATCTCAGCTCTGGAAGGGTCTAGAACCTCAATTTTTGCACCCAGGTCCATGTCTCGTGGCCCTCTATCAGAATCCAGAATTTTGAGAAGATTGGAGAAACTTAATTTTTCACCCCCCGAAAAAAAACATAAGGGGTAACACTGTCATTTTTTTTTTCTGGTCAAAATTTTGAGTTTCAATATCTCAGCTCTGGAAGGGTCTAGAACCTCAATTTTTGCACCCAGGTCCATGTCTCGTGGCCCTCTATCAGAATCCAGAGTTTTGAGAAGATTGGAGAAACTTAATTTTTCACCCCCCGAAAAAAAACATAAGGGGTAACACTGTCATTTTTTTTTTCTGGTCAAAATTTTGAGTTTCAATATCTCAGCTCTGGAAGGGTCTAGAACCTCAATTTTGCACCCAGGTCCATGTCTCTTGGCCCTCTATCAGAATCCAGAGTTTTGAGAAGATTGGAGAAACTTAATTTTTCACCCCCCGAAAAAAAAACATAAGGGGTAACACTGTCATTTTTTTTTTCTGGTCAAAATTTTGAGTTTCAATATCTCAGCTCTGGAAGGGTCTAGAACCTCAATTTTTGCACCCAGGTCCATGTCTCGTGGCCCTCTATCAGAATCCAGAGTTTTGAGAAGATTGGAGAAACTTAATTTTTCACCCCCCGAAAAAAAACATAAGGGGTAACACTGTCATTTTTTTTCTGGTCAAAATTTTGAGTTTCAATATCTCAGCTCTGGAAGGGTCTAGAACCTCAATTTTTGCACCCAGATCCATGTCTCGTGGCCCTCTATCAGAATCCAGAGTTTTGAGAAGATTGGAGAAACTTAATTTTTCACCCCCCGAAAAAAAACATAAGGGGTAACATTGTCGGTTTTTTTTCTGGTCAAAATTTTGAGTTTCAATATCTCAGCTCTGGAAGGGTCTAGAACCTCAATTTTTGCACCCAGGTCCATGTCTCTTGGCCTTCTATCAGAATCCAGAGTTTTGAGAAGATTGGAGAAACTTAATTTTTCACCCCCCGAAAAAAAAACATAAGGGGTAACACTGTCATTTTTTTTTCTGGTCAAAATTTTGAGTTTCAATATCTCAGCTCTGAAAGGGTCTAGAACCTCAATTTTTGCACCCAGGTCCATGTCTCGTGGCCCTCTATCAGAATCCAGAGTTTTGAGAAGATTGGAGAAACTTAATTTTTCACCCCCCGAAAAAAAAACATAAGGGGTAACACTGTCTTTTTTTTTCTGGTCAAAATTTTGAGTTTCAATATCTCAGCTCTGGAAGGGTCTAGAACCTCAATTTTTGCACCCAGGTCCATGTCTCGTGGCCCTCTATCAGAATCCAGAGTTTTGAGAAGATTGGAGAAACTCAATTTTTCACCCCCCGAAAAAAAACATAAGGGGTAACACTGTCATTTTTTTTCTGGTCAAAATTTTGAGTTTCAATATCTCAGCTCTGGAAGGGTCTAGAACCTCAATTTTTGCACCCAGGTCCATGTCTCGTGGCCCTCTATCAGAATCCAGAGTTTTGAGAAGATTGGAGAAACTTATTTTTTCACTCCCCCGAAAAAAAAAAAACATAAGGGGTAACACTGTCATTTTTTTTCTGGTCAAAATTTTGAGTTTCAATATCTCAGCTCTGGAATGGTCTAGAACTTCAATTTTTGCACCAGTGGCCCTCTATCAGAATCCAGAGTTTTGAGAAGATTGGAGAAACTTAATTTTTCACCCCCCGAAAAAAAACATAAGGGGTAACACTGTCATTTTTTTTTCTGGTCAAAATTTTGAGTTTCAATATCTCAGCTCTGGAAGGGTCTAGAACCTCAATTTTTGCACCCAGGTCCATGTCTCGTGGCCCTCTATCAGAATCCAGAGTTTTGAGAAGATTGGAGAAACTTAATTTTTCACCCCCCGAAAAAAAAACATAAGGGGTAACACTGTCATTTTTTTTTTCTGGTCAAAATTTTGAGTTTCAATATCTCAGCTCTGGAAGGGTCTAGAACCTCAATTTTTGCACCCAGGTCCATGTCTCGTGGCCCTCTATCAGAATCCAGAGTTTTGAGAAGATTGGAGAAACTTAATTTTTCACCCCCCGAAAAAAAACATAAGGGGTAACACTGTCATTTTTTTTTCTGGTCAAAATTTTGAGTTTCAATATCTCAGCTCTGGAAGGGTCTAGAACCTCAATTTTTGCTCCCAGGTCCATGTCTCGTGGCCCTCTATCAGAATCCAGAGTTTTGAGAAGATTGGAGAAACTTAATTTTTCACCCCCTGAAAAAAAACATAAGGGGTAACACTGTCATTTTTTTTTCTGGTCAAAATTTTGAGTTTCAATATCTCAGCTCTGGAAGGGTCTACAGCCTCAATTTTTGCACCCAGGTCCATGTCTCGTGGCCCTCTATCAGAATCCAGAGTTTTGAGAAGATTGGAGAAACTTAATTTTTCACCCCCCGAAAAAAAACATAAGGGGTAACACTGTCATTTTTTTTTCTGGTCAAAATTTTGAGTTTCAATATCTCAGCTCTGGAAGGGTCTACAGCCTCAATTTTTGCACCCAGGTCCATGTCTCGTGGCCCTCTATCAGAATCCAGAGTTTTGAGAAGATTGGAGAAACTTAATTTTTCACCCCCCGAAAAAAAACATAAGGGGTGACACTGTCATTTTTTTTTCTGGTCAAAATTTTGAGTTTCAATATCTCAGCTCTGGAAGGGTCTACAGCCTCAATTTTTGAACCCAGGTCCATGTCTCGTGGCCCTCTATCAGAATCCAGAGTTTTGAGAAGATTGGAGAAACTTAATTTTTCATCCCCCGAAAAAAAAACATAAGGGGTAACACTGTCTTTTTTTTCTGGTCAAAATTTTGAGTTTCAATATCTCAGCTCTGGAAGGGTCTAGAGCCTCCATTTTTGCGCGCTGGTCGAAGTCTCGTGGCCCTCTGTCAGAGTCCAGAGTTTCAAGAAGATCGGAGGGGGTCAAAATTTCGGCCAAAAAAAAAATGACGGTGTTACCCCTTATGTTTTTTTTTTCAGGTCCAAATTTTGACCTTCGATATCTCGGCTCTGGAAGGGTCTAGAGCCTCCATTTTTGCGCGCTGGTCGAAGTCTCGTGGCCCTCTGTCAGAATCCAGAGTTTCAAGAAGATCGGAGGGGGTCAAAATTTCAGCCAAAAAAAAAAATGACAGTGTTACCCCTTATGTTTTTTTTTTTCAGGTCCAAATTTTGACCTTCGATATCTCGGCTCTGGAAGGGTCTAGAGCCTCCATTTTTGCGCGCTGGTCGAAGTCTCGTGGCCCTCTGTCAGAATCCAGAGTTTCAAGAAGATCGGAGGGGGTCAAAATTTCGGCAAAAAAAAAAATTACAGTGTTACCCCTTATGTTTTTTTTTCAGGTCCAAATTTTGACCTTCGATATCTCGGCTCTGGAAGGGTCTAGAGCCTCCATTTTTGTGCGCTGGTCGAAGTCTCGTGGCCCTCTGTCAGAGTCCAGAGTTTCAAGAAGATCGGAGGGGGTCAAAATTTCGGCCAAATAAAAAAAATGACAGTGTTACCCCTTATGTTTTTTTTCAGGTCCAAATTTTGACCTTCGATATCTCGGCTCTGGAAGGGTCTAGAGCCTCCATTTTTGCGCGTTGGTCGAAGTCTCATGGCCCTCTGTCAGAATCCAGAGTTTCAAGAAGATCGGAGGGGGTCAAAATTTCGGCCAAAAAAAAATGACAGTGTTACCCCTTATGTTTTTTTTTTCAGGTCCAAATTTTGACCTTCGATATCTCGGCTCTGGAAGGGTCTAGAGCCTCCATTTTTGCGCGCTGGTCGAAGTCTCGTGGCCCTCTGTCAGAGTCCAGAGTTTCAAGAAGATCGGAGGGGGTCAAAATTTCGGCCAAAAAAAAAATGACAGTGTTACCCCTTATGTTTTTTTTTCAGGTCCAAATTTTGACCTTCGATATCTCGGCTCTGGAAGGGTCTAGAGCCTCCATTTTTGCGCGCTGGTTGAAGTCTCGTGGCCCTCTGTCAGAGTCCAGAGTTTCAAGAAGATCGGAGGGGGTCAAAATTTCGGCCAAAAAAAAAATGACAGTGTTACCCCTTATGTTTTTTTTTTCAGGTCCAAATTTTGACCTTCGATATCTCGGCTCTGGAAGGGTCTAGAGCCTCCATTTTTGCGCGTTGGTCGAAGTCGCGTGGCCCTCTGTCAGAATCCAGAGTTTCAAGAAGATCGGAGGGGGTCAAAATTCGGCCCAAAAAAAAAAATGACAGTGTTACCCCTTATGTTTTTTTTTTCAGGTCCAAATTTTGACCTTCGATATCTCGGCTCTGGAAGGGTCTAGAGCCTCCATTTTTGCGCGTTGGTCGAAGTCTCGTGGCCCTCTGTCAGAATCCAGAGTTTCAAGAAGATCGGAGGGGGTCAAAATTTCGGCCAAAAAAAAAATGACAGTGTTACCCCTTATGTTTTTTTTTCAGGTCCAAATTTTGACCTTCGATATCTCGGCTCTGGAAGGGTCTAGAGCCTCCATTTTTGCGCGCTGGTCGAAGTCTCGTGGCCCTCTGTCAGAATCCAGAGTTTCAAGAAGATCGGAGGGGGTCAAAATTTCGGCCAAAAAAAAAAATGACAGTGTTACCCCTTATGTTTTTTTTTCAGGTCCAAATTTTGACCTTCGATATCTTGGCTCTGGAAGGGTCTAGAGCCTCCATTTTTGCGCGCTGGTCGAAGTCTCGTGGCCCTCTGTCAGAATCCAGAGTTTCAAGAAGATCGGAGGGAGTCAAAATTTCGGCAAAAAAAAAAAATGACAGTGTTACCCCTTATGTTTTTTTTTCAGGTCCAAATTTTGACCTTCGATATCTCGGCTCTGGAAGGGTCTAGAGCCTCCATTTTTGCGCGTTGGTCGAAGTCTCGTGGCACTCTGTCAGAATCCAGAGTTTCAAAAAGATCAGAGGGGGTCAAAATTTCGGCCCAAAAAAAATGACAGTGTTACCCCTTATGTTTTTTTTTTCAGGTCCAAATTTTGACCTACGATATCTCGGCTCTGGAAGGGTCTAGAGCCTCCATTTTTGCGCGTTGGTCGAAGTCTCGTGGCCCTCTGTCAGAATCCAGAGTTTCAAGAAGATCGGAGGGGGTCAAAATTTCGGCCAAAAAAAAAAAAATGACAGTGTTACCCCTTATGTTTTTTTTTCAGGTCCAAATTTTGACCTTCGATATCTCGGCTCTGGAAGGGTCTAGAGCCTCCATTTTTGTGCGCTGGTCGAAGTCTCGTGGCCCTCTGTCAGAGTCCAGAGTTTCAAGAAGATCGGAGGGGGTCAAAATTTCGGCCAAATAAAAAAAATGACAGTGTTACCCCTTATGTTTTTTTTTCAGGTCCAAATTTTGACCTTCGATATCTCGGCTCTGGAAGGGTATAGAGCCTCCATTTTTGCGCGTTGGTCGAAGTCTCATGGCCCTCTGTCAGAATCCAGAGTTTCAAGAAGATCGGGTCGATGTCTCGTGGCCCTCTATCAGAATCCAGAGTTTTGAGAAGATTGGAGAAACTTAATTTTTCACCTCCCTAAAAAAACATAAGAGGTAAAACAGTCATTTTTTTTCTGGTCAAAATTTTGAGTTTCAATATCTCAGCTCTGGAAGGGTCTACAGCCTCAATTTTTGCACCCAGGTCCATGTCTCGTGGCCCTCTATCAGAATCCAGAGTTTTGAGAAGATTGGAGAAACTTAATTTTTCACCCCCCGAAAAAAAAACATAAGGGGTAACACTGTCATTTTTTTTCTGGTCAAAATTTTGAGTTTCAATATCTCCGCTCTGGAAGGGTCTACAGCCTCAATTTTTGCACCCAGGTCCATGTCTCGTGGCCCTCTATCAGAATCCAGAGTTTTGAGAAGATTGGAGAAACTTAATTTTTTACCCCCCGAAAAAAAAAACGCAAGGGGTAACACTGTCATTTTTTTTTCTGGTCAAAATTTTGAGTTTCAATATCTCAGCTCTGGAAGGGTCTACAGCCTCAATTTTTGCATCCAGGTCCATGTCTCGTGGCCCTCTATCAGAATCCAGAGTTTTGAGAAGATTGGAGAAACTTAATTTTTCACCCCCCGAAAAAAAACATAAGGGGTAACACTGTCATTTTTTTTTTTCTGGTCAAAATTTTGAGTTTCAATATCTCAGCTCTGGAAGGGTCTACAGCCTCAATTTTTGCACCCAGGTCCATGTGTCGTGGCCCTCTATCAGAATCCAGAGTTTTGAGAAGATTGGAGAAACTTAATTTTTCACCCCCCGAAAAAAAACATAAGGGGTAACACCGTCATTTTTTTTTTCTGGTCAAAATTTTGAGTTTCAATATCTCAGCTCTGGAAGGGTCTACAGCCTCAATTTTTGCACCCAGTTCCATGTCTCGTGGCCCTCTATCAGAATCCAGAGTTTTGAGAAGATTGGAGAAACTTAATTTTTCACCCCCCGAAAAAAAAACATAAGGGGTAACACTGTCATTTTTTTTTTCTGGTCAAAATTTTGAGTTTCAATATCTCAGCTCTGGAAGGGTCTACAGCCTCAATTTTTGCACCCAGGTCCATGTCTCGTGGCCCTCTATCAGAATCCAGAGTTTTGAGAAGATTGGAGAAACTTAATTTTTCACCCCCCGAAAAAAAACATAAGGGGTAACACTGTCATTTTTTTTTTTCTGGTCAAAATTTTGAGTTTCAATATCTCAGCTCTGGAAGGGTCTACAGCCTCAATTTTTGCACCCAGGTCCATGTCTCGTGGCCCTCTATCAGAATCCAGAGTTTTGAGAAGATTGGAGAAACTTAATTTTTCACCCCCCGAAAAAAAAACATAAGGGGTAACACTGTCATTTTTTTTCTGGTCAAAATTTTGAGTTTCAATATCTCAGCTCTGGAAGGGTCTACAGCCTCATTTTTTGCACCCAGGTCCATGTCTCGTGGCCCTCTATCAGAATCCAGAGTTTTGAGAAGATTGGAGAAACTTAATTTTTCACCCCCCGAAAAAAAACATAAGGGGTAACACTGTCATTTTTTTTCTGGTCAAAATTTTGAGTTTCAATATCTCAGCTCTGGAAGGGTCTACAGCCTCATTTTTTGCACCCAGGTCCATGTCTCGTGGCCCTCTATCAGAATCCAGAGGTTTGAGAAGATTGGAGAAACTTAATTTTTCACCCCCCGAAAAAAAACATAAGGGGTAACACTGTCATTTTTTTTTCTGGTCAAAATTTTGAGTTTCAATATCTCAGCTCTGGAAGGGTCTACAGCCTCAATTTTTGCACCCAGGTCCATGTCTCGTGGCCCTCTATCAGAATCCAGAGTTTTGAGAAGATTGGAGAAACTTAATTTTTCACCCCCCGAAAAAAAACATAAGGGGTAACACTGCCATTTTTTTCTAGTCAAAATTTTGAGTTTCAATATCTCAGCTCTGGAAGGGTCTACAGCCTCAATTTTTGCACCCAGGTCCATGTCTCGTGGCCCTCTATCAGAATCCAGAGTTTTGAGAAGATTGGAGAAACTTAATTTTTCACCCCCAGAAAAAAAAAACATAAGGAGTAACACTGTCATTTTTTTTCTGGTCAAAATTTTGAGTTTCAATATCTCAGCTCTGGAAGGGTCTACAGCCTCAATTTTTGCACCCAGGTCCATGTCTCGTGGCCCTCTATCAGAATCCAGAGTTTTGAGAAGATTGGAGAAACTTAATTTTTCACCCCCCGAAAAAAAAACATAAGGGGTAACACTGTCATTTTTTTTTCTGGTCGAAATTTTGAGTTTCAATATCTCAGCTCTGGAAGGGTCTACAGCCTCAATTTTTGCACCCAGGTCCATGTCTCGTGGCCCTCTATCAGAATCCAGAGTTTTGAGAAGATTGGAGAAACTTAATTTTTCACCCCCCGAAAAAAACATAAGGGGTAACACTGTCTTTTTTTTTTCTGGTCAAAATTTTGAGTTTCAATATCTCAGCTCTGGAAGGGTCTACAGCCTCAATTTTTGCACCCAGGTCCATGTCTCGTGGCCCTCTATCAGAATCCAGAGTTTTGAGAAGATTGGAGAAATTTAATTTTTCACCCCCCGAAAAAAAACATAAGGGGTAACACTGTCATTTTTTTTTCTGGTCAAAATTTTGAGTTTTAATATCTCAGCTCTGGAAGGGTCTACAGCCTCAATTTTTGCACCCAGGTCCATGTCTCGTGGCCCTCTATCAGAATCCAGAGTTTTGAGAAGATTGGAGAAACTTCATTTTTCACCCCCCGAAAAAAAACATAAGGGGTAACACTGCCATTTTTTTTTTCTAGTCAAAATTTTGAGTTTCAATATCTCAGCTCTGGAAGGGTCTACAGCCTCAATTTTTGCACCCAGGTCCATGTCTCGTGGCCCTCTATCAGAATCCAGAGTTTTGAGAAGATTGGAGAAACTTAATTTTTCACCCCCCGAAAAAAAACATAAGGGGTAACACTGCCATTTTTTTTCTAGTCAAAATTTTGAGTTTCAATATCTCAGCTCTGGAAGGGTCTACAGCCTCAATTTTTGCAACCAGGTCCATGTCTCGTGGCCCTCTATCAGAATCCAGAGTTTTGAGAAGATTGGAGAAACTTAATTTTTCACCCCCCGAAAAAAAAACATAAGGGGTAACACTGTCATTTTTTTTTTCTGGTCAAAATTTTGAGTTTCAATATCTCAGCTCTGGAAGGGTCTACAGCCTCAATTTTTGCACCCAGGTCCATGTCTCGTGGCCCTCTATCAGAATCCAGAGTTTTGAGAAGATTGGAGAAACTTAATTTTTCACCCCCCGAAAAAAACATAAGGGGTAACACTGTCTTTTTTTTTTTCTGGTCAAAATTTTGAGTTTCAATATCTCAGCTCTGGAAGGGTCTACAGCCTCAATTTTTGCACCCAGGTCCATGTCTCGTGGCCCTCTATCAGAATCCAGAGTTTTGAGAAGATTGGAGAAACTTAATTTTTCACCCCCCGAAAAAAAACATAAGGGGTAACACTGCCATTTTTTTTTTCTGGTCAAAATTTTGAGTTTCAATATCTCAGCTCTGGAAGGGTCTACAGCCTCAATTTTTGCACCCAGGTCCATGTCTCGTGGCCCTCTATCAGAATCCAGAGTTTTGAGAAGATTGGAGAAACTTAATTTTTCACCCCCCGAAAAAAAAACATAAGGGGTAACACTGTCATTTTTTTTCTGGTCAAAATTTTGAGTTTCAATATCTCAGCTCTGGAAGGGTCTACAGCCTCAATTTTTGCACCCAGGTCCATGTCTCGTGGCCCTCTATCAGAATCCAGAGTTTTGAGAAGATTGGAGAAACTTAATTTTTCACCTCCCTAAAAAAACATAAGGGGTAACACAGTCATTTTTTTTTTCTGGTCAAAATTTTGAGTTTCAATATCTCAGCTCTGGAAGGGTCTATAGCCTCAATTTTTGCACCCAGGTCCATGTCTCGTGGCCCTCTATCAGAATCCAGAGTTTTGAGAAGATTGGAGAAACTTAATTTTTCACCCCCCGAAAAAAAACATAAGGGGTAACACTGTCATTTTTTTTTCTGGTCAAAATTTTGAGTTTCAATATCTCCGCTCTGGAAGGGTCTACAGCCTCAATTTTTGCACCCAGGTCCATGTCTCGTGGCCCTCTATCAGAATCCAGAGTTTTGAGAAGATTGGAGAAACTTAATTTTTCACCCCCCGAAAAAAAACATAAGGGGTAACACTGTCATTTTTTTTTCTGGTCAAAATTTTGAGTTTCAATATCTCAGCTCTGGAAGGGTCTACAGCCTCAATTTTTGCACCCAGGTCCATGTCTCGTGGCCCTCTATCAGAATCCAGAGTTTTGAGAAGATTGGAGAAACTTAATTTTTCACCCCCCGAAAAAAAAACGCAAGGGGTAACACTGTCATTTTTTTTTCTGGTCAAAATTTTGAGTTTCAATATCTCAGCTCTGGAAGGGTCTACAGCCTCAATTTTTGCACCCAGGTCCATGTCTAGTGGCCCTCTATCAGAATCCAGAGTTTTGAGAAGATTGGAGAAACTTAATTTTTCACCCCCCGAAAAAAAACATAAGGGGTAACACTGTCATTTTTTTTTCTGGTCAAAATTTTGAGTTTCAATATCTCAGCTCTGGATGGGTCTACAGCCTCAATTTTTGCACCCAGGTCCATGTCTCGTGGCCCTCTATCAGAATCCAGAGTTTTGAGAAGATTGGAGAAACTTAATTTTTCACCCCCCGAAAAAAAACATAAGGGGTAACACTGTCATTGTTTTTTTCTGGTCAAAATTTTGAGTTTCAATATCTCAGCTCTGGAAGGGTCTACAGCCTCAATTTTTGCACCCAGGTCCATGTCTCGTGGCCCTCTATCAGAATCCAGAGTTTTGAGAAGATTGGAGAAACTTAATTTTTCACCCCCCGAAAAAAACATAAGGGGTAACACTGTCATTTTTTTTTTCTGGTCAAAATTTTGAGTTTCAATATCTCAGCTCTGGAAGGGTCTACAGCCTCAATTTTTGCACCCAGGTCCATGTCTTGTGGCCCTCTATCAGAATCCAGAGTTTTGAGAAGATTGGAGAAACTTAATTTTTCACCCCCGAAAAAAAACATAAGGGGTAACACTGTCATTTTTTTTTCTGGTCAAAATTTTGAGTTTCAATATCTCAGCTCTGGAAGGGTCTACAGCCTCAATTTTTGCACCCAGGTCCATGTCTCGTGGCCCTCTATCAGAATCCAGAGTTTTGAGAAGATTGGAGAAACGTCTCGGTTACGGATGTAACCCTCGTTCCCTGAGTAGGGAACGGAGACGTTACGTCAAGGAGTGACGGAGAATGGGGGTTTCGCACAGAAAGCCAATCCTCTTCGAGTATTTAACAACGAGCCAATGGCGTGAAAATGCCATGGGTCTGCGGAATTTGCATAGTGTACTCCGCCCACCCATGTGGGTATAAAAGGAGGAAGCAAACGCAACCGCAGTATGTCTTCGCTGAGGAGCCAAGACTGATCTCAGGCGTCACCCAGCAGTACAGCAGAAGTGGCAGGGAGACGTAACGTCTCCGTTCCCTACTCAGGGAACGAGGGTTACATCCGTAACCGAGACGTTCCCTTTCGTAGACACTCCGAGTTACGTCAAGGAGTGACGGAGAATGGGGGTCTATGCCATCACGCCATCTTCCAGCTGTCTTCCAGTGCTCTGCGAAAGTCTAGACCTCTAACATAAAAATTACAACAGGTCCCACTTGACACAGAATTACCAAGGTACACTGGGAAACATATCCCGGGAGGGACATGCTACCAGTTGCCTACCAAAGGGAGGACTTACAAAACGCATATGGCCACTGGGGCTGCATATGGAGAATACTGGAGCGCCAACCGCAGGTGGCAACTAGCTCCAGGGGTGGCAGATGGCTTGCCAAGGGAAGACACATGCTCAGAGAGGCTTACAGTGGATAATACACATGAGACAATTACCAAAGGGGAACCGTGCACATGGAGGCACCTAGCCGGCACCAGAGCAAGCGCAGTGGTGCCCGCATCAGAAGTGCTGGAGGACTCAGGGCTTCAAAGAAGGTACAACTGAGGAAATATCGCACTTATCCAATCCGAGGAGTGGAGTGGCGAGCAAGCGAAGACACTCAAGCGGTTCCAGCACTAGCGGAGGCGAGTACGTGAGAAGAAACCGGCTCGATTCGCAAATTATAAAATCTTGCGAAGGTGTTAGGTGTCGCCCAGCCTGCAGCTCTGCAGATGTCTGTTAGCGAGGCGCCATGCGCTAAAGCCCAAGAGGAAGCCACACTCCGAGTGGAGTGGGCAGTCACACCAAGGGGGCACAGTCGACCTTGCTGCTGGTAAGACAAAACAATGGCATCCACTAACCAGTGAGACAGCCGCTGCTTTGAGAGAGCCCTTCCCTTCTGGCTCCCCCCATAACAGACAAAGAGCTGATCTGAGGTCCTGAAACACCGCGTTCTGTCAACGTAGGTGCGGAGAGCACGCACCGGACAGAGCAGTGCCAAGGCTGGGTCTGCCTCCTCCAGGGGCAGCGCTTGCAAGGTCACCACCTGATCCCGGAAGGGAGTAGTGGGGACCTTGGGCACGTATCCGAGCCGGGGTCTCAAAACAACGTGAGAGTAAGCCGGCCCGAACTCTAGGCACGCTTCGTCAACGGAGAATGCGTGCAGGCCCTCTACCCTCTTGATGGAGGCCAATGCAACCAGGAGTGCTGTCTTCATGGACAGGAACTTAAACTCAACCGATTGCAAAGGCTCAAAGGGAGGCCTCTGCAGAGCACTTAACACTACCGAGAGGTCCCAAGAGGGCACGAGGGGAGGACGAGACGGATTTAGCCTCCTCGCTCCCCTCAGGAACCTGATGACCAGGTCGTGCTTTCCAACGGACTTACCTTCAACTGCATCATGAGAGGCGGAAATAGCCGCGACGTAAACTTTGAGGGTGGAGGGCGACAGCCTACGCTCCAACCCATCCTGCAGGAAGGAAAGCACAACACTGATCGAGCATCTCCTGGGGTCTTCTCCGCGAGAAGAGCACCAGTTGACGAAGAGGTTCCACTTCAACGCATACAGGTGTCTCGTAGACGACGCTCTAGCGGAAGTGATGGTTGCTGCCACCGCAGGTGGTAGCGAACTCAAACCTGCCTCGTGCCGTCCAGGGGCCACACATGTAGCCTCCATAGATCAGGACGAGGGTGCCACAGAGTGCCCCGTCTCTGAGTGAGCAGTCTCAGAGGAATAGGCCAAGGAGGTGCTGTCGCGAGGAGCATGAGTTCGGAGAACCACGTCTTGGTGGGCCAATAAGGGGCTACCAGCAGGACCTGCTCCTCGTCCTCCTTGATCTTGCACAACACCCGTGCAAGGAGGCTCACTGGGGGAAACGCATACTTGCGTGGGCCCCGCGGCCAGCTGTGCGCCAGCGCATCTGTACCGAGCGTGCCCTCGGACAGGGAATAAAACTGGACGCAGTGGGAAGAGTCCCGGGAGGCGAACAGATCTATCTGAGCCTCCCCGAACTGGTCCCAGATCAGCTGGACCGTCTGGGGATGGAGTCGCCATTCGCCGGAGATAGGGCGGATCCGTGACAGCTTGTCGGCTGCCAGGTTCCGGATTCCAGGAATGTACACAGCACGAAGGGACCTCAGGTGCTTCTGACTCCATAGTAGGAGGTGGCGAGCGAGCTGCGACATCCGACGTGAGCGTAGACCCCCCTGGTGGTTGATGTACGCTACTGTAGCGGTATTGTCTGAGCGGACAAGTACGTGTTGACCCCTGAGCAGTGCTCGAAAGCGGTGCAGGGCCAGGCGTACTGCCAGCAGCTCGAGGCAAGTGATGTGCATGAGGCGCTGGGGTCCTGTCCAGGAACCCGCGGCTGCATGCCCATTGCACATGGCACCCCAACCCGTGGTAGATGCATCCGTGGAGACGACGAGATGCCTGGAAACTCGCTGGAGCGGGACACCTGCCCGAAGAAAGCTGAGGTTCAACCACGGGAAGAAGGTTCGGCGGCACGCTGGAGTTACTGGAACTCGGAGCGAGCCACGATGCCATGCCCACCTCGGGACTCGATCGCGAAGCCAGAGCTGAAGCGGTCTCATATGAAGCAATCCGAGTGGCGTAGCCGCGGCTGCGGATGCCATATGCCCCAGGAGCCTCTGAAAGAGTTTCAGTGGAACCGCACTCTTGCCGTCGAACTGGCGAAGACAAGTCAGCAGTGAGTGTGCGCGCTCGCTCGTAAGCTGCGCGGACATGGCGACCGAGTCTATCTCCATGCCGAGAAAAGAGATCCTCTGCACGGGGCAAAGTTTACTCTTCTCCCGGTTGACCCGAAGGCCCAGATGGGCTAAGTGCTGAAGCACTAGATCTCTGTGTTCGCAAACCTGTTCTCGAGAGTGAGCCAAAATCAGCCAATCGTCGAGACAGTTCAGGATGCGAACCCCGTGTTTGCGAAGGGGAACAAGGGCTGCCTCAGCGATCTTCGTGAAGACGCGAGGGGACAGAGCTAACCCGAATGGGAGAACCGTGTACTGATATGCCTGGCCTTCGAAAGCAAACCGAAGAAACGGTCTGTGTCGAGGCAATATGGAGACATGAAAGTACGCATCCTTCAGGTCGATCGCTGCAAACCAATCCTGATGCCGAACACATTCGAAAATGCGTTTGGCCGTGAGCATTTTGAACGGCATTCGATGCAGAGTGCGGTTCAAAACGCGCAGGTCCAGGATCGGTCGTAACCCGCCGGTCTTCTTGGGGACAATGAAGTAGGGGCTGTAAAAGCCGGACTTCACCTCGGCAGGAGGGACCGTCTCGATTGCACCCTTCGCCAGCAGGGTCGCAATCTCCGCTCTCAAAACCGGGGCATTGCCACCGACTATAGTGGAGCGAACTCCCCTGAAACGGGGAGGAGATCGTGCGAACTGAATCGCGTAGCCGAATCTGATCGTTCGGATGACCCAGCGGGACAGACCGGGGAGCTCGAGCCAAGCTCCGAGGAACCGAACCAGCGGGGTCATACGAGCCACAGACGTCCCCCCGGAGGGGCAGCGGGGCGGAGTGACTGGCATGCGCACGGGAGATACCACATGCGGGTGCGTAGTCGAGCTCCGCTCCCCGAGAGAAGAGACCAGGGAAGGACCAGCGTTCCACGGGGGTCTGTTCTGCCGGGGGTCTGGCGACAGAGGGGGAGAGGAGCGGTGTGGTCCGGGGACGACGCGCGCTCCTCTCCGCGCCCTCAGAGACAGAGGGGAATGAGCGGGGCGACACTCTGGAGCATCGTGCGCGCTCATTCCGGTCTGTGTGCTCAGTGATAGTGTCAAGTCTTTCTTTAACCAACTCAGGGTGCTGCTCACCCGTGGGTGAGCAGCGGGGAGCGGAGAACAAAAGATTCTCCCCCGGCCCTCCACCGGGGGAAGGAGGGGGCCTGCTACCTCCTCCTGGGAAAAACTCGATGCCATCACTGAGCAGCCCGTCTCAGGAACGCCGCTTAGCCTGGCGTTTAGCGGGGCGCGGAGCATGAGGGGGCTGTGACGCTCCTCTGCGACCGCCTCTACGGTGCGACCCGGGTGGAGGCTGCTGCTGGGGTCGCTCCGGAGGGAGGGGAGTCGCAGAGGCTCGTCCTCGGCGGCGAGCAGACTGAGGCGGCTGCGGCGACGGCTGGGTGGAGGCAGCAGCTGGCCGTCGGGGCAGGATGTGTTTAATCGCCTCTGTCTGCTTCTGGGCGGTCGAGAACTGCTGGGCAAAGTCCTCAACCGCACCGCCGAAAAGGCCAGCCTGGGAAAGGGGGGCGTCGAGCAGACGGGTCCGCTCAGCGTCCCGCACTTCCGCCAGGTTGAGCCAAAGATGACACTCCTGGACCACACTAGTGGCCATCACCTGACCAAGGGAACGAGCCGCCACTTTAGTCGCCCGGAGAGCGAGGTCGGTGGCCGCTCGCAGTTCATTGAACGACCCTTGATCAGTCCCGCCCTCGTGCATATCTCTGAGCAGTTTGGCTTGGAAAACCTGCAAAGTGCTCATCGCATGCAGAGCGGCGGCCGCCCGTCCCGCCGCGCTATAGGATCGCGCCGCCATAGACGACGAAAACCTACAGGCTTTGGAGGGATGCTTGGGGGGCCCCCGGGAGGAGGCGCTCTGCGGACACAGTTGCATCGCGACAGAGCGCTCCACCGGAGGAACCCCAGCATACCCACGGGCAGCTGCGCCGTCGAGGGGAGGAAAGGCGGGGTAAGTTGACGGGCGAACGCGGGAAGACAAAGGAGCCTGCCACGTCTTCGTCAGTTCCGCATGCAGCTCGGGGAAGAATGGTATTGGGGTCGGCTGTGGCCTCGCGGCGGCGGCTTTGCCCAAAAACCATTCGTCCATCCGTGAGTGATCGGGGTGGGCCGGAGGATTCCAGTCCAACCCGATACTCACGGCGGCCCGAGAGAGCATGGCCGTCATCTCGGGATCCGACACGGGCAACGCTGGCACTCCCGAGGGAGGCAGCGCAGCCGCATCCTCACTTCCCGAGGAATCAAGCCCGCCTTGTGATGCCGCGATCGACATCGCATCTTCCTCTGGAGCGCCGAACGATACAGACGGTACCTGCGAACAGGCAGACGTCTGAACCGTTTCGGCGCTCGCTGGCTGCAACACTGTTGCGGTGGGTGGGACCCGAGGAGCTAGCGTCGGGGGTTTGTTCCACACAGTCACCGACAGATCACCCTGGCCGCGAGCCGAAGAGCTTCCCCGGGTAGAGGAAGCTGAACGGGTAGCGGAGGCGGGGACTCTCACAGTAAGATCATTGAGTCTCGATCTAAGTGTTGAGATGGTCATATTACCACAAAAGGCACATGACTCATCCACGAAAGCTGCTTTAGCATGACGAAGACCCAGACATACAAAGCAGCGATCGTGCCCATCAGAGGACGACAGATATCGACCGCACCCAGAAGAACACGGGCGAACCATCTTTAAAAAGACGTGCCGCGTGTAGCTCTTTCAGAGGAGAGGAGGAAATTCACTCTTTCAGCGCCGAGGCGACCAGGGAGAAGCGCAAAGTCTGGCAGACCACTGCACAGATCGCAGGCAATGCAGAATCTCGCTGGGTACCGCCGTCACACCAACACTGAAGAGGACGCTCGTCTCGAAGAGGCTTTTTAGTGATATGGCTTGTGGAGAGAAGAATGCTCTTGGCTCCGAAGCGAAAACATACTGCGGTTGCGTTTGCTTCCTCCTTTTATACCCACATGGGTGGGCGGAGTACGCAATGCAAATTCCGCAGACCCATGGCATTTTCACGCCATTGGCTCGTTGTTAAATACTCGAAGAGGATTGGCTTTCTGTGCGAAACCCCCATTCTCCGTCACTCCTTGACGTAACTCGGAGTGACTACGAAAGGGAACTTAATTTTTCACCCCCCGAAAAAAAACATAAGGGGTAACACTGTCATTTTTTTTTCTGGTCAAAATTTTGAGTTTCAATATCTCAGCTCTGGAAGGGTCTACAGCCTCAATTTTTGCACCCAGGTCCATGTCTCATGGCCCTCTATCAGAATCCAGAGTTTTGAGAAGATTGGAGAAACTTAATTTTTCACCTCCCTAAAAAAACATAAGGGGTAACACAGTCATTTTTTTTTTCTGGTCAAAATTTTGAGTTTCAATATCTCAGCTCTGGAAGGGTCTACAGCCTCAATTTTTGCACCCAGGTCCATGTCTCGTGGCCCTCTATCAGAATCCAGAGTTTTGAGAAGATTGGAGAAACTTAATTTTTCACCCCCCGAAAAAAAACATAAGGGGTAACACTGTCATTTTTTTTTCTAGTCAAAATTTTGAGTTTCAATATCTCAGCTCTGGAAGGGTCTACAGCCTCAATTTTTGCACCCAGGTCCATGTCTCGTTGCCCTCTATCAGAATCCAGAGTTTTGAGAAGATTGGAGAAACTTAAGTTTTCACCCCCCGAAAAAAAACATAAGGGGTAACACTGTCATTTTTTTTTCTGGTCAAAATTTTGAGTTTCAATATCTCCGCTCTGGAAGGGTCTACAGCCTCAATTTTTGCACCCAGGTCCATGTCTCGTGGCCCTCTATCAGAATCCAGACTTTTGAGAAGATTGGAGAAACTTAATTTTTCACCCCCCGAAAAAAAACGCAAGGGGTAACACTGTCATTTTTTTTCTGGTCAAAATTTTGAGTTTCAATATCTCAGCTCTGGAAGGGTCTACAGCCTCAATTTTTGCACCCAGGTCCATGTCTCGTGGCCCTCTATCAGAATCCAGAGTTTTGAGAAGATTGGAGAAACTTAATTTTTCACCCCCCGAAAAAAAACATAAGGGGTAACACTGTTATTTTTTTTTCTGGTCAAAATTTTGAGTTTCAATATCTCAGCTCTGGAAGGGTCTACAGCCTCAATTTTTGCACCCAGGTCCATGTCTCGTGGCCCTCTATCAGAATCCAGAGTTTTGAGAAGATTGGAGAAACTTAATTTTTCACCCCCCGAAAAAAAACATAAGGGGTAACACTGTCATTTTTTTTTTCTGGTCAAAATTTTGAGTTTCAATATCTCAGCTCTGGAAGGGTCTACAGCCTCAATTTTTGCACCCAGGTCCATGTCTCGTGGCCCTCTATCAGAATCCAGAGTTTTGAGAAGATTGGAGAAACTTAATTTTTCACCCCCCGAAAAAAAACATAAGGGGTAACACTGTCATTTTTTTTTCTGGTCAAAATTTTGAGTTTCAATATCTCAGCTCTGGAAGGGTCTACAGCCTCAATTTTTGCACCCAGGTCCATGTCTCGTGGCCCTCTATCAGAATCCAGAGTTTTGAGAAGATTGGAGAAATTTATTTTTTCACCCCCCGAAAAAAAAACATAAGGGGTAACACTGTCATTTTTTTTCTCGTCAAAATTTTGAGTTTCAATATCTCAGCTCTGGAAGGGTCTACAGCCTCAATTTTTGCACCCAGGTCCATGTCTCGTGGCCCTCTATCAGAATCCAGAGTTTTGAGAAGATTGGAGAAACTTAATTTTTCACCCCCCGAAAAAAAAACATAAGGGGTAACACTGTCATTTTTTTTCTGGTCAAAATTTTGAGTTTCAATATCTCAGCTCTGGAAGGGTCTACAGCCTCAATTTTTGCACCCAGGTCCATGTCTCGTGGCCCTCTATCAGAATCCAGAGTTTTGAGAAGATTGGAGAAACTTAATTTTTCACCTCCCTAAAAAAACATAAGGGGTAACACAGTCTTTTTTTTTTCTAGTCAAAATTTTGAGTTTTAATATCTCAGCTCTGGAAGGGTCTACAGCCTCAATTTTTGCACCCAGGTCCATGTCTCGTGGCCCTCTATCAGAATCCAGAGTTTTGAGAAGATTGGAGAAACTTAATTTTTCACCCCCCGAAAAAAAAACATAAGGGGTAACACTGTCATTTTTTTTTTCTGGTCAAAATTTTGAGTTTCAAAATCTCAGCTCTGGAAGGGTCTACAGCCTCAATTTTTGCACCCAGGTCCATGCCTCGTGGCCCTCTATCAGAATCCAGACTTTTGAGAAGATTGGAGAAACTTAATTTTTCACCCCCCGAAAAAAAACATAAGGGGTAACACTGTCATTTTTTTTTCTGGTCAAAATTTTGAGTTTCGATATCTCAGCTCTGGAAGGGTCTAGAGCCTCCATTTTTGCACTCAGGTCTAAGTGTCATGGCCCAGAGTTTTGAGAAGATTGGGGAAACTTAATTTTTTGCCAAAAAATAAAAAAAACATAAGGGGTAACATTGTCGTTTTTTTTTTCTGGACAAAATTTTGAGTTTCAATATCTCAGCTCTGGAAGGGTCTAGAGCCTCCATTTTTGCACTCAGGTCTAAGTGTCATGGCCCTCTATCAGAATCCAGAGTTTTGAGAAGATTGGGGAAACTTAATGTTTCGCCAAAAAAATAAAAAAAACATAAGGGGTAACACTGTCGTTTTTTTTTTTTTTTCCGGACAGAATTTTGAGTTTCGATATCTCAGCTCTGGAAGGGACTAGAGCCTCCATTTTTGCACTCAGGTCTAAGTGTCATGGCCCTCTATCAGAATCCAGAGTTTTGAGAAGATTAGGGAAACTTAATGTTTTGCCAAAAAAATTTAAAAAAAAAACATAAGGGGTAACACTGTCTTTTTTTTCTGGACAAAATTTTGAGTTTCAATATCTCAGCTCTGGAAGGGTCTAGAGCCTCCATTTTTGCACTCAGGTCTAAGTCTCATGGCCCTCTATCAGAATTTAGAGTTGTGAGAAGATTGGGGATACTTAATTTTTCACCAAAAAAATAAAAAAACATAAGGGGTAACACTGTTGTTTTTTTTCTGGTCAAAATTTTGAGTTTCGATATCTCAGCTCTGGAAGGGTCTAGAGCCTCCATTTTTGCACTCAGGTCTAAGTGTCATGGCCCTCTATCAGAATCCAGAGTTTTGAGACGATTGGGGAAATGTAATTTTTCACCAAAAAATAATAAAAAACATAAGGGGTAACACTGTCGTTTTTTTTTCTGGAAAAAAATTTGAGTTTCGATATCTCAGCTCTGGAAGGGTCTAGACTCTCCATTTTTTCACTCAGGTCTAAGTGTCATGACCCTCTATCAGAATCCAGAGTTGTGAGAAGATTGGGGAAACTTAATATTCCGTCAAAAAAAAAAAAAAAAAAACGTAAGGGGTAACACTGTTGTTTTTTTTTTTGTTTTTGTTTTTTCTGGTCAAAATTTTGAGTTTCGATATTCAGATCTGGAAGGGTCTAGAGCCTCCATTTTTGCACTCAGGTCTAAGTGTCATGGCCCTCTATCAGAATCTACTGTACTGTTAACGAACATCCAGAATCCACCCCTGCTGCTGATTATAAAGGATACTTTAGACTATATACTTCATAGATCTGACTTTGTGAGACTTTGTGTAGAATTAATCCCTTTTCATTGCATGAAACATTGATATTAGAGAACATAATGGCTCTTTCTGCATTATCCTGAACGGATTTGTTTCATGTGTCACAGAACGGAAGAGAGGCGCGCACATGTCACACCCTTTTTATTTTCCCCTCAAAAACAACCTGAATCCTTCACATAGAATTCAATCCACACGCTCATGTACTGTATAACCTAAGTCTTGAGGATCTTTTTTTTTTACATTAAATTCCAATGCTATCTCACAAACAATTCGTACGAGTGAGTATGAGGAGGTTAATTTGTACAAATTCATACGATTTGTTTAAACCCTAGTGATGGGTGGGTTTAGGGGCGGGGTCAGGAGTTGGTCATTCGTACGATTACGCATGGATGGGCAACTCGTAAAGTATGTACGATTTTGCAAAAAAAAATATGAATGGTCGTATGAATTCATACCAATTAGCCACCTCCTAAAATACATACAAATTGCTGTGCGATCAGGTTGAAAATTCGTACATTCTCCGCCTTTAAATGTAATCATTCAATTAAATTGTAACAGCATCTTTATTTTGGCTTCCCTTCACACGAGCAGTTTGAGCTCCTGCACCTTTAAGAATTCTATTTGTAAAACGGCCTCTGTTATTATTGCCTGATAGTTGGGCTAAATTTTACGGTAACACTTTAGAATACGGTTCCTTCGTTAATGAATAACTACACAAGAACCAATGAGTAACACAATATTAACAAACTATTATTATCTAACAAGAAACTCTGATTAACAAACTAATGAGTAATAGCGCACAGACGAAAGTGGTAGTTCACTATTAAGTAATCAATAACTACAATTTTTTTAATACTTCCCAGAGAACAACTGAAAAAGTTTATTAACAATCTAGTATCTACTGTTAACTAAAAGAAACTCTTACTAATGAATTAGTAAGTAATATCTCACAGATGAAAGTGTTACTAGATACTTCTGTGGGAATTACTAATTATTTGGCTCCGTATTATAATCATTGGAACTAACTAGTACTCAAGTGATCATCACATGATCTACATGATCCAGTCATGATTTGTGCAACTGTTTGATGGTGAACTTTTGTATACTTTTACAAAATGTCTTTAGTAACACTTGCGTTATTACTAGTTAGTTCCCACACTCTTAGAAAAAAGGGTTCTATATATGTAGCATAGGGTTCTTTACTCAACTTCAAATGACATTTTATGCTAAAAAAGGTTCTATAATGAAAATAAAGAATCCGTTTGGCACAAAGGTTCTTTATAGGCTATTTTTCATTCATATATTACATTATTCTCCAATATTTTGTAGTTGTAATTAAATTATTGTTTATTAAACTTAATCACATTTTAATCATGCTGATTTTTGGAGGAGAAAATCTGAAATGGCACTCTTCGTGGTATATTGATTAACTACATAAAATGATATAAATATATACATTTTCTAACCCCCATATCTTGAATTTTGATATAGGAAATTTTAGGGGTTCCAAATACGTAGCGCTTTAGAACCTTTTAAGGTTCTATATAGAACCTTTTCTTCTAAGAGTGCATGGTCTTCACTTTATAATACAGATCCAAATATTAGTAATTCCCACAGAAGTATCTAGTAACACTGTCATCTGTGAGCGATTACTTACTAATTCATTAATAAGAGTTTCTTTTAATAGTTACTAGATTGTTAATATAGTTTTTCAGTAGTTCTCTGGGAAGTATAAAAAAATAGTAATTATTGAATACTTATTAGTGAACTACCACTTTTGTCTGTGCGCTATTACTTACTAGTTTGTTCTTGTTAGTTAATAATAGTTACTAGATTGTAAATATTGTGTTACTCATTGGTTCTTGTGTAGTTATTCATTAACGATGGAACCATATTCTAAAGTGTCACCAATTTTACATTTTGAGCAACTTTATTGTGATGTACTTCTTTCCTTACACATAAACTATAGCAGCCTCATCACATAGATTTGTTGAGTAGTGTTTTGACTGGCTGCCATTATGGGTTTTCTTTCTCATTGGGAGCATAAGTGTCACTGGGACTTTGGAAACAAGCTTTCTCCAGCAAGCTTAAAGAAAGGTTTGTGTGTTTGCAGAGAGCTGAGTGATTGAGACAACATTTAGTTATTTGTCATAGCAATGCATATGTGTGCTTGAGTGCGTGTGCGTGCATGTGCCTTCGTGCAATTGCATGTTTTTGCATGTGCTCTGTAAAGAAGCGAGAGCATATAAATGACAGGCTGCCAAAGTGAAGGAAATAAAGTCCTTAAAATAAAGAAGTCAACTACTTCATTCCATCTGTCACCATCTCTCTCCCTCCCTTCCTTAAGGATAACTTTGGCTCCGTTCACTTCCTCCTATTCATGTGAGGATTTCATGGATGACATGCGCTGACCAAATACACAGAGGGAGCACATCTGCTAAAAGTGTGTCCATGTGTGTTTGTGGCCTGTGAGACTGGTTTCTAGGAGAGACACGGAGGCGCTATTTTATTATCCCCACCTGTCAGAGGTGAACGCACCAGGAAGATAAATGTCTTGGTACAAAAATGATCCAGGTATTCTAGCATTCATGCTTTTTACATTAAGTAAACTTAAATGAAAACGTGTCGGTTTTATCTGTTTCAATCTGGTCAACAGACAAGCGCCCAAAACCCCTAAAACCAGCAAGCCAGCCTGAGAGACCACCAACTCGTTTTGTTTAAGCTTTTTATTTATTACATTTTTTCAGCAAGGATTATCACTTTGTTATGGAAGCTGGTTTCCGCCACAGAATAAACCATATTAAAAGATAATTGTGACTGTTTCTCACAAATGCGAGTTTATACCTCACTATTCTGAGAAAATATGTCAGGATTGCGAGATATAATCTTGCAATTGCATGTTATAAAGACAGAATTGCGAAATTTAAAGTCAGAATTGCTTGATATAAATTCAAAACTGCAAAATATAAACTCGCAATTGCACGTTATAACATTTTAACGAAATTGCGACTTTATAACACGCAATTCTGACTTTAAATTTCGCAATTCTGACTTTAAATTTCGCAATTCTGATGTTAAATTTCACAATTCTGACTTTAGTACGCGCAATTGTAACATATATATTCAGAATTGCATAATATAGTCACTGCATTGCGATGAAATCTCGCAATCCTGACATATTTTCTCAGAATGAGGTATAAACTCGCATTTGCGAGTTACAGAGTCCAATTCTAAGGAAAAAAATAGTTTTTCCTCAGAATTGCAAGTTTATATCTCACAATTCTGACTTTAGAACACACAATTGTGTGTTCTAAAGTAAGAATTGAGAGATATAAACATGCGAATCTAAGAACAAAATTCAGAATTACGAGTTTATTACTCACAATTGAGAGTTTGTATTTCTCAATTCTGACTTTAGTTGTGATTTTATATCACGCAATTCTGACTTTATTACTCGCAATTGTAAGAAATATATTCAGAATTGCGTAATATAGTCACTGCATGTTATGAAAGTCAAACTTTTGTGATATAAATTCAGAATTGCAAGATAAACTTGCAATTGCACGTTATAACATTTTAACGAAATTGCGACTTAACACACAATTCTGACTTTAAATTTTGCAATTCTGACTTTATAACATGCAATTGCAAGATGACATCTCGCAATCCTGACATATTTTCTCAAAATGAGGTATAAACTCACATTTGCGAGTTATAGAGTCCAATTCTAAGGGGGAAAAAATACCTTTTTCTCATAATTCCAAGTTTATATCTCACAATTCTAACTTTATAACACGCAATTGTGTGTTCTAAAGTCAGAATTGCAAGATATAAACATGCAAATCAGAGAACAAAATTCAGAATTACGAGTTTATTTCTCATAATTGTGAGTTCGTATTTTTCAATTCTGACTTTTTAACACAAAATTGTAACTATATCACACAATTCTGACTTTATTACTCACAATAGAAAGATATATATTCAGAATTGCATAATTCAGAATTGTGAGATATTTGCAATTCTGAAAAAAAGTCATTTTTTCTTTATAACTTCATAACTCGCAATTGTAAGAAAGAAAGTCAGAATTGTGTGAGAAAAAAAATGGCAATTGCCTTGTTTATTTTTTTATTCTGTGGCGGAAACAAACTTCCATACTTTGTTTATCAAACTGAGTAAAAATCCCAGTAATCAATACTTCAAATGTCAGAGTCAGAAATACAAATATTATTAGATAAAATATTAAATTTTATGTGAAAAATTAAAATATTTGAATTTAAAGTTTTGCGTGAACACATAAATATTACTTTTGCCATATTTTAATATTATTTTAATTAGAATGAGATTATTAGAATGGTTATTAGGTTATTAGAATGATAACCACAGCCTCTTCTAAAATATCATTGTTAATGCATGTTATATGTGGTCCTCGATGCCATTGGATAATCTTTCTGTCTTTTTGTCCAGATGACTGTCAAGGCCAAGTTATTATTTATTATAGTGGCAAATTTACAATACTATGGGAATATTTTTTTTTTCTTTTGTGAACATATTGCTTGAGACCTAAGTGTATTAAGTTCATTTCTATTTACTTTTATTAGTGGTATGTCCACAGTTTTGTATAATCCAGTCACAAGATGTCATATGCTGCTTTCATTCCTCAGCTTGTGATTCTGTTAAATACATTATCCTGAATCAGGGTGGCTCGAGAACTTTGAAAGAGAACCTGAGGCTGAAAGGTCTTGTTTAATGTCAGTGTACTGACAGTTTTACTAAACACGAGTGCGGCACATGCTTCTATATAATGCCATGTATATTTTCACGCCAAAGTTCTTCGATGCCGGCTCCAAGTATAATAATGCCAACCACACCATATATAATGCAGGCCAACTACACTAGCCTTCCCAGAGAAAACCAATCTGTATTCTCTCCAACCCTACATGTTGCATCTGTCAATAAAATAGAAATGAACAGTGTGATTATAAGGCTGTCCGGAGAGGGGCCATTGCCAGTGAAAAAAAGGAAAAAAACATATATTTTTCCCTCCATCTCTGTCTTCCAGGATTTGACAGGCTTATTTTGGTCAAGCTATGGCTCCATCCACAGTATAATAATGCAGCTGGCAGTATACTAAAAAAAAGAAAAGAAAAAAAAAAATAGCATGCTGTTTTCATCACCAACCCCCAAGCCATCGATCTATCTGAGACACGTACACCCAAACATACAGATGTACAGATGAAAGCTCACACACCTACACCTATTCCTTCATGAACGCCGGGAAGAGTGACTTTTAATTACCAGAAAGTTCCATATTTGCATGATGATTCGTAATACGTTTGACACGTCGCAAGCTATCCTGATGAAAACCTGTCCTACTTTCCTTCGCCTCCACTCCAAGAAAAATAATCTTTACGAGAGCACTGCTGTTTAGTTAGACCCACTCCATACAGCAGGCGGGCCGGGGATCCGAGAGAGAGGGGCAAATTAAATGAAAATACTTGATTAATAAAGTGAAGGAGGATAAAATATAGTTTTCTTCTGTTGAAGGAATACTTTGATCAAAAAAAAAATATCTGTCATTGTTTAATCACCCTCATGACATTCCAAGTCCAGTAAAGTCACCTTGATTTATATAGCTCATTGTTTCAACACAGCTTTACAGTGATAACAGGAAAATGATGCATTTCAGCAGTTGTTCAGCCGGAGTCAATTGAACAGCCTTCCAAACCTGTATGTTGTTGTTTTATCCGTGGAACACAAAAGAAGGAATTTAAAATAAGATTCACACAGTTCTTTCCCATAAACACCAGTATAACATTGCATTGCACATTTTGAGGCAACTGAAATAGACTGCTTTTTTTTGTTATTTAAAGGGCGTATTAGTAATATCCGCCGATAGTCCACAACGCGTGTACCAGCAGCTGCTTTCAAACTAGCCAAATATTAAAAATAATTTATTAAATATTATAGTGTACATAAAGATATGTTGGAATCCGGCTTGTCCCGTAGATGCTTTAATGCTTTAACCTTGCGCACGAGCCAACCCGATCTCACGACCAAGTCGTACGAATTCGACGAATGATTAAAAAGTGGCTAATTCGTAACAATTCATACGACCTCACTCGTACGAATTAGTACGATTTTGCTAAATCGTACATATTTTACGAATTGGCCAATTCGTATGAATTCGTACGAATGACCTACCCCTTACCCCGCGCCTAAACCTAACCATCACGTGGGTTTAGACAAATCGTACAAATTGGTACGAGTGAGGTCGTACGAATTAGCCACTTTTTAATCATTCGTCAAATTCGTACGAATTGGGCGTGAGATAGTGTTGCACGAGCAGATTGTTTTGCGCACTGGAGACCCGTGCCGTTCAGTCTTTCCAACACTATCTCACGCTCAATTCGTACGAATTTGACGAATGATTAAAAAGTGGCTAATTCGTACTAATTCGTACGACCTCACTCGTACGAATTTGTACGATTTGTCTAAACCCACGTGATGGTTAGGTTTAGGGGCGGGGTAAGGGGTAGGTCATACGAATTGGCCAATTCGTAAAATATGTACGATTTAGCAAAATCGTACTAATTCATACGAGTGAGGTCTTATGAATTGTTACGAATTAGCCACTTTTTAATAATTCGTCGAATTTGTACGACTTGGTCGTGAGATCGGGTTGGTCCTTCCGCTTGCAAATTCCGCCACATAAATAGCGAATCCACAATGGCACGAGCGCAACTGGCTTTTAAAGGGAATGGGAGATGAGACTCTGATTGGTTTATTGCACGTTACGCCCAAAACACATCCATTACTCATTAAGAGAATAGGGACGAACCTTTTATGGCGCTTTTCCACAACACAGGAGCAGCTCGACTTGACTCGGCTCGGCTTGCCTTTGTTTGGTTTTCCACTGTGTAAAAGTTGTACCTGCTTTCGGGTACTTTTTTTGTATCATCTCCGGCGAGGTTCTGAATGGTTCTGAATGAGGTTCAAGGTGAGCTAAGGCAATTCTAAAATGTCACATGAAAACAATGCCGACTACTGATTGGTCAGAGAGAATCGTCACCATTCACTGCGTCAAATTTAAAGTCAGAATCGTGTGATATAAATTCAGAACTGCAAGATATAAACTCGCAATTGCGCGTTATAAAATTTGCAAGACATAAACTCGCAATTGCGCATTATAACATTTTAACGAAATTGCGTCTTTATATCACGCAATTCTGACTTTAAATTTCGCAAATCTGACTTTATAACACGCAATTGCAAGATTACATCTTGCAATCCTGACATATTTTCTCAGAATCGTGTGGTATAAGCTCGCAAAAAACTTTTTTCTCAGAACTGCAAGTTTACATCTCACAATTCTGACTTTATAACACGCAATTGTGAGTTCTAAAGTCAGAATTGCAAGATAAACATGCAAATCTGAGAACAAAAGTCAGAGTTACGAGTTTATTTCTCGTAATTGCGAGTTCATATTTCTCAATTCTGACTTTATAACAAAAAATTGTGACTTTATATCATGCAACTCTGACTTTAGTCACTGCATGTTATAAAGTCAGAATTGTGAGATATTTACAATTCTGAAAAAAATCAGTTTTTCTTTATAACTTTATAACTCGCAATTGTATAAAAGAAATTCAGAATTGTGTGGGAAAAAAAATCGCAATTACCTTGTTTATTTTTTATTCTGTGGCGGAAACAAGCTTCCATACTTTGTTTATCAAACGGAGTAAAAATCACTGTATACAATACTTCAAATGTCAGAGTCAGAAATATTAAAAATATTATTAGAAATATTATATTATATATTATAAAAATATATTACCATTCACTGCGTCATCATTGCACGCGCCAGATGGAGTATCCAGAATAACCCTGATATTTTTAAATAGTTTGGCCAGAGATAGTTACTAAAGTAACTATTATGGCAACTCGGAAGAATACGTCGTGGTCAAACGAGGAGGTGCAGACTTTCCTTTGTTTGGTTGCCTGTGAGAAATTGATAGAGCAACGAGGAACGAAAGGGGTCGCTATGACGATCGGGTATTATTTGCGGCGGTACTGTCTGCAAATGAAAACGGAACGAAACGCGAGCTGAGTCAAGCCGAGCTGGTACTGGTGGTAATGGAAAAGCGCTTTTAGACCATGCACCTCACGCGCCAACCATATCCCATCGTTAAACAAGCAAAGGTGGATTCGGACTTACACCGTGCGCTTTAGACCATGCTCTTACATCATTAATATAGGGCCCAGAATGTTGGGGACATTTTGCATCCCAGTATTCTCTGAACATCTTATTTGCAGTTCCACATTTAACATGTGGCAATAGGTTTCGACACCTGCAAAAACAATGGCGCTGGACATCAATGGCGTCAATATACGGTAGTTGTAAAGAAGATCTGACAACTCTGGTGGGAAGTTTTGCAGCAAATAATTACTTACACACAAAGCTGTCAAAAGATTTCAGAAGACTTAAAATATAGTTCACAACTCTATTTGATCTTCGCTATTTTTTTTGTTTAGATGACCATGAATGAACTATCATTTTATGTAAAAGAGCAGCATGAACACTCCTCAAAATAGCTCCTTTTGCGTTCCACAGAAGAAGGGAAGTCATACAGGTTTGGAACAACCTGAAGATAACTATTAACAGGTTATTGATGTTTGTGAGAATTTTAGATTGGAGTAGGTCACTAAACAGACAGTCGTCCGGTTTACAGCATGATTAAGTCATTTCGAACCATCTCGCCCTGGACGCATTTTGGAAGCGTTTGCACGTCCCACGGCGAGGTGAGTTGATCCACTCAGCAGAAGCGAACCTGCTAAAGCAATAATCATCTGAGTAAATACATAAACACACAGGCTAGCGTCTCTCCTAGCTCACGTCAGGTAGGATTTATGCAGACGGCGTTCTCGGGTGTCCCGGGATACGGTTGAGTTCAGGGCGAGCCAGTGCGGTGTCGGTTTTTAAAGACTAGTGTTGGGTAACGTTCTCCTTCAGGGCTCGATTCCGTTCAACTCTATTAGTTTTCGCCACTAACGCTTTTCCGTGTCCCGCGCGGGGAAAAACAAACACACAAGCAAAGGTCCGTATAAACATATCTAAATTTACCAAGTCCTCCCTGTCTCGCTCAAGTTGTTTTCTTCTCTTTTGCCTTTCTTCTCTTTCCTCTGCCCTGCTTTTCTCTTTCACATGCTTTTACAGTGAGGTGCACTGAAAGCGCTCTTTGTTGCCACGGTCTACGGCGTCTGAATAGGGCCAAACAAATGGCCCTGTCCACTGAGCGCTGCCGGAGAGGTTTTGAAAAGAATTCCTCCCCTGACTTCTCCTTCATGAGCCCCACAATGACAGACTACCCTTTTCTTCCCGTGCTCCCACTAATGGATAAGACAATATTTGCAGGAGTGTGAGGCGGGGGTCTCTTCGTTCTTGAATATTCAGCCTCCGTTCGTGCCAGCCAAACCACCCCCCCCCCATCCCTCCCTCTCCGATAAACACTCTGCCCATTTCCCTTTGATTTTCCACAGTCCTCTTGTTTCCCCGCCGTTCCGTTTGTTTCTCGCTTCTTGGATGCTCCGAATCAAAAAAATCAAACAAGAAAGGCAACAGGTGCGAGTTAGCGAGTGACAAATGCCCGTGAGATTACATCGTTTTTACTTGGAGGAGAAGCAACAACAAAAAAAATAGGCAGATTGTTTGATTTGGAGACGAGATGGGCCGGTTTACCTTTTCCCCAATCCAAACAGAGCCAAAGGGAGCTTTCTCGCTCAAGTAAACCTTTGAATGTTAATAAAATGAGCTGTTGAAATGGAAAACACAGCGTACTGATTTAACATAGCTTTGTATAAACCACACAAGTGATTGTTTTACATTTCAAATGGCCTGAGGATATGAAAATGATTTCAACGCTGTAATGAAATGACATAATTGACGCAATCATTTTTAAGTAAACTGTGAAAGGTTTCAGTAGAACAATGCCGTCTGGATACACAGTACATTCATTTGAACTGACAGTGGAGTTGTGCAATGTGATTTTAAAGGGTCCCATCGTTTTTTTTTTTTGTTTGTTTTTGTTTTTTTTTTAATATTACCTTTCACACGGTGGGTAGTATAAAAGTGAACAATAAGGATATTGAGCCCGATCTCATGAAAGTTCGCATTTATAGCACGAATTTCATTTCTCATGCCATTTATACGCCAAAAACAGTTTTTTGCATGTATATGGTACATGTTTTTTGCATGCAAATGATACGCACTTTATGGCGTGTAATATGCATAAACTCCCCACTAGGGTTGGGTATCGTTTGAATTTGAACGATTCTGATTCCGATTCCTTGTTTCGATTCCGGTTCCCAACGATTCTCAATTCCGATTCTTTTAAGAGGCAGGGTCAAAAAAGTTTAGCTAACCATCGGTCTCTCTGAAGGAAATACTCCTTTCTAAAGGAAATACTCCTTTTGTCACAAATTTTGCAGAGATTTTGTTATTTTTAGAAAAGTGAAGCCACACTTTGGACTGCCGACGTTAGCTACTCATGTTCGACTCACACGATTATGCCAACACTTCCGGTAGACGCTTCTTCATTGGTGTTGTTCAGCGGTTTCTTCTTCTGGTCGGCGGAGTGTGAATATCGAAACTAGGAGTCGAAATTTTAACTTTTGAACGATTCCGGGAAAAACGAAAAGTCAGTCCCGGTTCCAATCGATACTTGATTCTCGATACCCAACCCTACTCCCCACCCCCTTTCCCCCTTAACCTACCCCAGGGTTTTTTAGTGCGTAGCATATGCACGCAAAAAAAAAAAAAAAAAAAACATTTTTGGCGTATAAATGCCACAAGAAATGACATTACGCATTTTCATGAGACTGTGTTGGGATATTAGCCACTTTTCCACTGGCGGGCCGAACAGTTTTGGTGTGGAACGGTTCCAGGTATGTTTCCATTTGAAGCTGGTACAACGCGATTACAAAACGTTTTCGGCTAATTGAGCAAAGTAAACACAAATTAATAATATAATTAAAAGGTAATATCTGATCATCCTCCGTAATATTGTTGGTAATCAACCAATCACAACAGACTGGGCCGTCTGACCAATCAGAGAAGAGGAGGGTCTCAGAAAGGAGGGGTTTAGAGAGAGTGAATCTTCAAATGATCTGTTTTCAGACTCTTTGAGAAATGAGGTGATGTGCAATGTACATGTGTTATGAGAAAATTAAGTGTTTTTTTTCCTTTGGATGCATTTTTAGAGACATTATAAATATAAATACAGTATTGTCATCTTCTTTCAAGTGTTTGTCATGCCAAATCAGCACCATATTTAATTTATTTTTCATGGAACAAAAGGAGATGTTTCAATGAACGTCCAAGCTGCAACCAAACCACAGTGACTGTCAATACTGAAAAAGAATAAAAAAGCACCATAAAAGTGGTCCATATTCAGAAGTAGCTTGTGTCAGAAACAGACCATTTCATATTTACGGTGACACTTTAGTTGCATAAGACTGACATGACACCTTCAAAATCATGACATGACATATGTTGTGATATGAAGGACTTTTTATGCAAGTTTATGACAACTGTCATTAAGTGTCAATCGCTTAGTTATGACATTTTTAATGCAAATATGACATTGTTTGAGATGTATTTGTTATGACAAATGTCATGAGATAGCAGATTAATTATCAAACTTAAGACACCACCTAGCTTTATTGGTTAACATTACATTAAACTGTCAGGTGGTTGGGTTTGACATTGGCTGTCATGAAGCCATTATAACATTGTAATGATAAATTCAATTAGTACCACTGTAGTTGAGGTCACGAAAAATATTCATGACACAGTTATAATGCCGCATGACAGCCAATGTCAAACCCAAACACATGACAGTTTAACTTCATTTTTATGTAAAGTTGTCATGACAAAGACACTAACAGGTTATGATGTATTGGTTTATGCCAAGGTGTCATAACAAAGACATCTTAAACAATGTCATATTTGCATTCAAAATGTCATTATTGAGCGAAAGACACTTAATGATCAATTGTCATAAACATGCATAAACCCTACTTCATATTCAAGACATATGTCATGTCATGGTTATGAAGGTGTCATGCCAGTCTTATGCACACCCCTTCAAGTAAAGTGTTACCATATTTACTGACTCAAAATGTAACATGGCGTAACCATCAAGTAAAAATAAATATATATATGCTCACACCTTGAATACTGTGAGTGTATCTTAATGATAATTATAAATGGGGGGAAAAAAGTGTATTTTTCAAATTTCAAAACTTAAATTTAGTTTTATAGAAATATAGAAATATATTTCTAATTTACAGAAAAAAATATTTTATCATTCATAAATATTATTTACAATATCATATTAAGTTTTTAGGGATTTGGACCACATGAAAATGTATGTCACTCAAAAGAAAAGTAGCAGAAATCAATAGATTTAGCAGAATCTCGCAGAAATCAATAGATTTTCATATATATATATATATATATATATATATATATATATATATATATATATATATATATATATATATATATATATTAGGGCTGTCAAAACGATTAATCACGATTAATCGCATCCAAAATAAAAGTTTGTGTTACATAATATATGTCAGTGCACTGTGTATAATTATTTTAGATATATAAATACACACACATGCATGTATATTTAAGAAAAAAAATATATTATTTATATATAAAATATTAATATTTATATATAATATAAATTAGATATAAATCCATATACAGAATATACATGAAAATATTTCTTAAATATATTCAAGCATGTGTGTGTATTTATATATCTAAAATAATTATACACAGTGCACCGACATATTATGTAAATTTTTGGATGCGATTAATCGCGATTAATCGTTTTGACAGCCCTAATATATATATATATATACATACACGCACACACATACATTATAACTATGAATATCAAAATGAATTTAAATTCAGAAAATAAAAATATACTCTAATAGAAATATACTCATGAATTTTGTTATTGAATATATGAACTGCATTAAAAAAATAATTATTAGATAAGAAAACTTTAACCCTCAGTTTGTGGTTATGAAGTGATGACAGAACATTCCTATTTAGACCATTTTCTTCACCAAATCACTATTGCTGTCTCATTCTTAGACTTCCTATCCGTCTTTTTTTATTTTATGTAGACAGGTATGGTATGATGAACTACTAATTGTTATGCCAATGTTTTTACAGCTGATACAGACAGAAAGAGCATTCCACTAGACAGAAAACTACTTGCTCTGTGAGTCAACATGGCACAATGACAAAGAGAAACAGAGGCTCAGATCATTATGGTTTAAATGGTTGCATTGGATGTTTGCCAGTTGCTTTCAGTCTCCAAACAGACTTGTGGTCTCCACACACACACACACACACACATGCACACACTTAACAGGACAATATATTTAGTTCTCCTGGCAGATTTGTTATTATCCATCTCATTCAGGACAAATCAAACTGATATGTGATTATCAGTATTAAACTTTGTAGGTCTATTGGCAGCAAAGTTACATAGACTAGAATACCAAAATAAACGTATAAGAGTCCTTTTATTGACTTGGGCAAGTAAGCATTGACTTAGCAACCCCATAGCAATGCCCTGGCAACCATCGAAAAACAGCCTAGCAAAAACTATTCAATTTTTTTTGTATGTGTCTCAAACCGAGAGAACAGATGTCTAGCATCACTGAGTTTTCCATTTTGTCAAAGTTTGTTCACAAGCTACTGTCATATGAGGATGTTTTTTGTTTTTTTTTTTAATCATAATGAATGTGAAGTTTGTCTGTTTTTAGGCCGTCTTCTGTGTTTCTTTGTTATTTATATGTCCTGGGTTCAGAGTTAACGAACTGTGAATTGTATTTCTAGCACATTCTTTCGGGTTCCAGGAAATCGCTCATCTCTACTTCTCAATATGTGTTAATGTGCTTTAAGAATGGCTTCAACGATCAACAAACAAGTGCTGTCAGGAAGAAGAGCTATTTTCAGCTCGCTGAATTTGAAAGGAAAGTTTTTCTTAGCAAACATGAGAAGGATGTTATTTTCTACAAATGGTCATTAGGACGTGTGTTCTGCTGTCAACAGTGGGCCGCAAAATACCAGGCAGCTATAGAAAATTGCTAACTTTATGCAGTTGTTGTTTAGGAGCGTTCATCGTTGATGTCTGCTTCCAACCGAAAGAAAAATTTACAATCTCTTTAAAGTCTCGGTTGTTTCTCTTAGACGGCCGTGTGATTCAACGTGGAGCAAATGGAGACTTTTTCTTGAGAGTCTCTTGAGAAAAATAAACCAATAATGTCACATGCGTCTCCTTCACTTTCACAACATTTCCCAACAATTTCTCGAACTGCGCTCAGATTTGCAGTTAAAGTCTGATGTAAATAGTCAAAAAGTCATTTTTATGAGGCAGGCCCTCATTTTCAATGATATACAATAAGTGGCGCTATTACACGTTTTGAAAGAGCACTAAATCTCCGGATCAAAACACAGGTGAAAAAGAGCAGAAACAAGTGATACAAGCATTTCTTATGGAACTTATGCTGGCAAAAAAAGAAAGAAAAAACGATGGCAGGGAAAGAGTTAACCTTAGGCGGAGAGTAGACGGTCTTTTGCGACTGTCCGAATGCATTCGACCACATGAGCGTCTACACTTGGAAATCAATCCGGTCAAATGCGTTTTCGACTATCTATGGAAGTGTTTTAAAGTGTCAAAGCTCAACCCTTTTGACAGTTAGTGTCGTCCACTTGTGAACTGATCGACCAAAATGCATCTTAAAGGGATACTTCACCTCTGGAAAGATGAATGTGTAATTAAAATGGGTCATTTCTGTAGAAGAAATGTGAAATTATTCTATAATTAAGCTCTCTAGACTGAGAAAAGCCAGAAAATTTATTTTTGGCTTATGTGGATGAAAGACAACAACTCCCAGAATGCACTTGCTTCACTTCCCTAGGAGGCCATGCCTACCGGTAACAGAGTGCAGTAGTTAAACAACAAGTCTAGGCTACTAGTAAGTCTCCGTGATGAGTCTGCCCGAAAATGTGTTTCGCGTTCAGTGACGCGGCTGACGTGTGGCTGAGCTTCGGTTAGAGTCTGAGGGAGACGCACGCTGTACAAAACAATCATCGCAAACATGTCTAAGGATTTCCACACAGAGGAAGACTTGCATTTTTTTTTTTGCCCAGCCATATTTATTTGAACCCAAATACACGGACGCACCAGACACACGTCAGCCGCGTCACCGAACGTGGATCCACAACACAACCGGAAGACAATACAATGCTGAATAAAGTCGTGGTTTTTGTTATTTTTGGACCAAAATGTATTTTCGACGCTTCAAAACTAATCCACTGTAACTAACTCACTTTCTGGATAAGGACAGTATACCGTACATACATTTCCAATGGAGGGACAGAAAACTCTCGGACTAAATCTAAAATATCTTAAACTGTGTCCTGAAGATGAATGGAGGTCTTACGGGCTTGACATGAGGGAGAGTCATTAATGACATCATGCTCATTTTCAGGTGAACAAAACCTTTAAAACAAGCTGTAATCTTGGCCAAAGAAAGTCATCCAAAACGGGTTTAGGAACGAAGGTTAATGATGACAGAATTTTCACTTATGATTCAGAAGCGCAATCATTAAATTCCAAACGATTCCAAGTGAGACAGCGAGTCAGAGGAGGTCTGATCACCGGGGCTTCCACCCTGCCGTGACTCTTACGCAGTCAAAGGGATTCGACATGAGAAACGGTGAAGTCTGCGGGGGGAACCATAACCGCTCTGCATATCTGATCAGAGAAGATGATGGGACGACTGGAGGAATTGAAGAAGAGCCTAGGACATGTGAATCCTCACTCTGCCTCTCGCCTCCAGTCATATTCAGTCCAGCCAGACTGCAGGGTTCTGGATAACTGCAGGCCATATCTTAGCCTGTCTGTCCATCTCGTCTGGCCGTCTGCCCGTCTGAGACTGACGGCAGGACCTTTACCACGGGGCAAATCCTCACCCCTGTCCATCTGCAGAATTAACGAGAGCTTCACTAACACAAAACCCTGCTCCTCTGTGACAGCTATCGCTGCTCTGTATGCCAAGCCCATCCGGGAGGGACAGTGTGTGGATGAACAGATGGAGCTAAAGCATGAGGAGCAGGAACGGCTGTTGCTGCAACTTCATCAACTTCATACTGTATATAACCTATGGTGATACAATATTATAAGTTATTATCAAGCCTGTTAAAGGGATATGACAATGCCATCACCATTTTCTCTCGAGTCTTTCTTTCATGGAACACAAATTAAGATTTTTAGCAGAACGGATGAACGGATGCTGCTCTAAAAATTGACTAAATAAATAAACAGGTCCTTTCAACTCTTGCACTATATTTTAAGCTTTCTAAAATCATATGGTAGAGTCAAAAAATATATTATATTATATTATATTATATTATATTATATTATATTATATTATATTATATTATATTATATTATATTATATATTATAGGGATATATTATATTATATTTAGGGCTTTCAAACGATTAATCGCATCCAAAAAAAAAGTTTGTGTTTACGTAATATATATATATATATATATATATATATATATATATATATGCTTGTATTGATTTAAGAAATATGTATTTAATGTATATTTAATGTATATACTGTATAGATTTATATATAATTTATATATTATATATATATATATATATATATATATATATATATATTATATATATAGATAATATTTTTTTTCTTAAATATACATCCATGTGTGTGTATTTATATATATATATATATATATATATATATATATATATATATACTGTATATATATATATATATATATATATATATATATATATATATACTGTATATATATATATATATATATATATATATATATATATATATATATATATATAATAAAGATACACAGTGCACCCACATATATTATGTAAACACAAACTTTTATTTGGATGCGATTAATCGCGATTAATCATTTGACAGCCCTAATTACATTATATTATATTATATAACATTTTATATATATATATATATATATATATATATATATATATATATATATATATATATATTATAATCACATTACTTATCAATTTATTTATTTAATTTATTCAATTTATTTAATTTAATTTATTACATTAAAATTATATTGTAATATATTCTCTATCCTCTATATCCTCTATTTATTCACTAAATTTCTATTAATTATTTGCCTTAATACCTAATTTATGTTGAATATAAATCTGAATTTGTATTAATTCATTTTTTATTTATTTATTTTTTCTATTTTTTTATGTTTGTATGAACAAATTTAATTAACATTGAAGCTCAAAGATTCTGAGATATCTAAGAACAAAATTAGTTTGTTTTTACATATTTATCAATTATGGTAATACTTTGCATTAAGGTCTCATTAGTAATACGTTAACTAACATTTGCTTTGTATTTATTCATCTTAATTAATTAATCGATAAAAATGCAATATTCATTTCTAGTTCATGTTGGCCAAAGTCCAAGAAATAATATTAGCGATACACTTTTTGATTTGAATATTTTATTAGTAAAGCTATAAATGAATATTCACTCAAATTAAAAATGCTTAAAAGATTTAAATGCTTTATCATTATCTATGTATTTATTTAATATACAAACACATATAAGCCATTAAATACCAATCACCAAGAGAAAACTGCCTCAAGCGCGCTGACTCTTCCTGGTATGATGTAAATTGCGGTTATTTTAGGCCTGTAAAAAATAAGGATGACTCCGTGAAACACCATGCAATTACCCTAAACTGTCCTCCCTTCCCGTGGAAGTGTTGTCGAGGAGGATGAGTGGGTTTATGGCTCAGATACACCTGCTTTAGTGTATACTTAGACTGTCAGAGACCCGCCCTGAGACTGAGCGCTTCCACACACTCCTGTCAGAGGAGAATGATGGCGCCTCCGCTGACATGTTCTCAATATGTTTACTCCGGGCACGTCTGCAACGCTGCCTGTTGATCGTATGGTTATTCCCAAACAATAGTGCATGCTAAATGTATGTTTTGTGGGCCCTAAGACTATGAATTTGAAATGAGACCGCGTTTTTCTTGTCGGGTTCTTCTTGTAGGAGTTTGTTTCTCGGCTGAAAGGCTGCATGAATGCATGAGGCTCTGTGTGTGGATGACCTCTGGGTCAAAGGTTACCATGGTAATCAGGTCAGAGGGGATGTGGCTTCAATTTTCCACGAGCAAAAGGGCAGAGCCAGTGTCCATCTGTCATACAAACCATACACACATTCACACTACTACTCTCTCTCTCTCTCCCTATCACTCTCTCTCTCTCTCTCTCACACACACACACACACAGATCTGATGACACTCTGCTGAAGCGAAAAAAGCTAGTTTATCTGAGATTGTTTCAACCAAATTTGTAAAATAAATAGATAATATTTAATATGAAAATAAAAGAATGAGTAGCATAAATGTACTTTAGGCCTATACTAAATGAGACAATTAATAGGACATTAAATACAATGAATTCTATATTTTTACATTTGAATATATAATAAATAATACTAAGTCCCCAAAAGTAACTTGATCCAAAATCAGATAGATAATTAAACATTAAATACCCTAGAATTTAATATAATTAATTTAATAGTTAATCATTTTAAATTTGACACAATATATAAAGTGAGATAAAGCTGCCAACAAATAATAAAGTTTGCCAATTGTGATTAATAATGACAATAATAACTATTAATAAATCATCATTAGTTGAAATATGAATAACACATAAGGTATGATAATATCTAATTATATATAATAATAATTTTATATTTAATTATATTTTACAATATATTGAATTATTGTAAATGATTTTTTTTAAAAAAATGTATAAAATTGTATTATTGGATATTTAATTAAATATAATACAAATTAATTAAATATTAAATAGATTTATTTATTTTTACATTTGATATGATATATAAAGTAAGACGAATCCACCCAAAACAACTCGATACTATTTTAAATAAATAATACATTATTAAAAGTAATTCATTTTATATATTGTTTTTATTATATAATTAAAATGAACTAAATATTAAATATTTATTTTTACATTTTGGCATGCTTATATATGAATATAAATCCACTTAAAATATCTCAATCCTAGTTTAAATAAATGTAAAATCTAAAAATATTATTAAAATAATTATATTTAATTGTTTAATCTGTAAAAAAGGAATGACATCCCACAATGCAAATTTAATTTAGACAACTGATTCAAAATTAAATATAATTCATTCATTCATTATATAGGCTATATTTTGCATATGTACTGTGAAAACAATTTGTCCCATAACTTGGTAATAAATAATTAAATATTAAATAAAAATAAATAGAAAATCATAAGCTGCCTAAAGTAACTTGATTTTAATTTAAATAAATTACATTTATTTGATTATTTTAGCTTATTTTGAAAGTTCTCAGTTCCAAATTACAAGGTGAAACCAATGCAGAACTCTGAGACCCATGCATGTGCACACGACCTGCATCGAAATCAGTCTGATGCCCGAATGCATCCGCACATGCACTCTGTGGCATAATGTGAAATATAAGCTGATGTGGGAAAAGTGTTACGGTGACAGAGAGAGCTGTTTAGAATTGCTAATAGAACATCAGGCCATTTCAAAGGCTCGTCTGCATTCTCTTGCATCCCGTTCCATCGCAGAATGAGCGCCCAATCAGATAGCAGAGCCCTGCTTGATTCTGCGGAGGAAACATTAGCGCTGAGGAACGATATGGATTTCTCTGAGTCCCGGCGCCAGATAGGAGGCTGCTTTAATCTTCAACCTGGATTCAGATTTCTGTTACAGATGCCTCTCTCACGCTCGCTCTGTCTCCCTATAGCTGTAGAGCTGAAGTGATCTGCAGGCTTGTGATTGGCTGAAAGTGCAGAGGTCAACAGTGGTCTCTCTCCAGAAGAACAAACACCTGTGTGTACCTCGCAGACGTCTTTCGCATTCTGAAACTAAAACCTCAAGCATTTGTGAGTACACATAGTTGCTTCTACATCTACATGTAAAAGGATAGCCAACAGTTTATCACATTAACCTATAACCTTACAAAAAAAAAAAAAAAAAAAAAAAACGAACTGCACCTGTTGCTACTTTCTGAACTAAATCACTTTTGCAGTTTAAATAGCAGGAGATTGTGTGACATTATTATTTAGCAATGATAATATAACAATGATAGCTGGTTAAACTGAGAAAACCACCACCAGGCCCAAAACAAAATTTGAAGGTATAAAAGTTGGTTATCCCCTTAATATTCAACTGAATTGTTTACTCGTATCATAATAACAACAACAATAATGTGTATGTATATGTATGTATGTATGTATGTATGTATGTATGTATGTATTCATGTATGTATGTATGCATGTATGTATGTATGCATGCATGTATGTATGCATGCATTTATGTATGTATGTATGTATTAATGTATGTATGTATGTATGTATGCATGTATGTATGTATGCATGCATGTATGTATGTATGTATGTATTAATGTATGTATGTATGTATGCATCTATGCATGTATGTATGTATGTATGTATTAATGTATGTATGTATGTATGTATGCATCTATGTATGTATGTATGTATGCATGCATGTATGTATGTATGTATTCATGTATGTATGTATGTATGTATGTATGCATCTATGCGTGTATGTATGTATGCATGTATGTATATATGTATGCATGTATGTATGCATGCATGTATGTATGTATGTATTCATGTATGTATGTATGTATGCATGTATGTATGTATGTATTCATGTATGTATGTATGTATGTATGTATTCATGTATGTATGTATGTATGTATGTATGTATGCATCTATGCGTGTATGTATGTATGCATGTATGTATATATGTATGCATGTATGTATGCATGCATGTATGTATGTATGTATTCATGTATGTATGTATGTATGCATGTATGTATGTATGTATGTATGTATGTATGTATGTATTCATGTATGTATGTATGTATGTATGTATGTATGTATGCATCTATGCGTGTATGTATGTATGCATGTATGTATATATGTATGCATGTATGTATGCATGCATGTATGTATGTATGTATTCATGTATGTATGTATGTATTCATGTATGTATGTATGTATGTATGTATGTATGTATGCATGCATGTATGTATGTATGTATGCATGTATGTATGTATGCATGTATGAATGTATGTATGCATGCATGTATGTATGTATGCATGCATGTATGTATGTATGCATGCATGTATGTATGTATGTATGTATGTATGTATTGTTTTTATTTTATAGATTTAAATAAATAAATACATTTTAATATATTTTTAAATCATTCCTGACTGCTACATCCAATCCCGTTTGTGTGGCATAAAGAGACTGGTTCATTTGACTTACAGACGTGTAAAACTGTGAGTAAGACTCGTAAAAGAGACCTATAAGAGGTATCAGATGACTAGACGATCATTTAGAAGAGGTTAGTTGGTTAGTCATTAGTGAACGTGACAAACTTTGCTACACAAGTTCACTTTGCATAAGAAATTAGCCTTTTGCAAGCTACACTACTGTATTAACATGCTAATGAGCTATGCCTAATTGGCTGTCATTTTTTGCAGATCATGAAGTATTGATTAAAACCTCATAAAAATGGCTATATTATCAATAGATGTTCTCATGGCTTTTAAAATGTTACACTGCGTGTGAATATATGATGCTAGCTCAACGCTATTCCTCATTGCACGGACGCCCTGATCAGTCCCTGTTGTTCCAGGGTTGAAAAGACTCACTCGCTGAGACAAGGCCCAGTGAGGGTCATTGTGATTGTGTGGATGGTGAGGAGCATGGTGGTCCTGGCCCACAGACAATGGGTCCCATCCTATTAGCGTTGTGTAAGGAGGCCTGCTGGGAGAGGACACGCTGAATTAGCCCCTCCATGTTCACCTCATCTGTCACTGCTGCCAGGCCATACGGCATGTGGGACACAGTTGTAAAGTGACAATGGATATTACTAAAGTCTTTTGTTGACCACCAGTGATTGACAGGGGTGGCGGTGCGCTCCGTAGCCAAGCGGCCGGATGTTTGTCGAGTGACCAATGAAAATGTTTCAGATTGTAACTAACTGTTTCTAAAGAAGACTGGTGCACACTCTTGCAATCATTAATCAGCATAAAATTGTCTTTTTCATTCTGAATGCTAATAGTCACTAAAAACGTCTTGCTAACATAGAGTCAAACCAAAAATTATTCAGACAAGGCAAGGCAAGGCAAGGCAGTGAGATATTATTAAACTTGACATATTATTCATACTAGGGCTGGGTATTGAGACAAATTTCACAATTCGGTTCGATTTCGATTCACAAGCTTGCAATTCGATTACGATTCGATTCAATATCGATTATTTTGGATATCAGTTACAATAAATGGCCATTTTTCTCAAGAAAATGAAATCTCTTAACTAAGCCGTAAACTATGGGAGTCTAGTTGTAGCCTACTAGTCTTCATTAGCCTAATATGAAGGTAATAATGAACTCTTTTGTAGCTATACAAACACTTAAATTACTTTTATTTATTTTTATAATAAGATTATATGAAATATACATGGTGGTTGTCATAAAAACTTGCCAGATTTATTCAAATATGCATTAAATATTGAAGAGCATTAAGATTATAATGCATATGTAATATGGTGTATATATTTAGCAAAATGCTCTTCTCTAGAATTATTTTTTCAAGCTGACTAACGAGTTTTTGCGGGTTTTCTGAGGTAACGTAAATATGACGATACATGACATTGATTACAAGCTGTTTAACGCCTTTCCACGGTTGAAACGCTGATTGAGCAAATCAATGTGACATGATATGGATTTCGATAAGTTTTACTCTACACTCTAAAAAATGCTGGGTTGTTTTAATCAAAATATGGACAAATATGGACAAACCCGAAATGTTGGGTTAAAAATGTAATGTAAAAATTTAACCCAACTGCTGGGTTAGTCCATATTTGACCCAACGTTGGGTTAAAAAAACCCAGCATTTTTTAGAGTGTATGTTTTAACTCACTTTCAGATGCTGATTCATGTTTATTTCGCGCTGTGACTGGTATTATTAACCCGGAAGAGAGGTCAGCGCTGCTGCTTCTCTTGAGCTCATGTCTTGAGCTGAGTCAGAGCGATCTCACGCCACAGCGCCAAAACGCTATTTATGTTTTTGAATTTATAAAGAAAATGGATGTAGTTTGAAAATTGAGACAAAGGACAAAGATTATTGCGATTTTTTTTAGATGTCTGCAGCCGCGATACAACGTTCCGTTCATTCAAATGAAACAGGATGACTAATCGATTCTTGAGATTTAAGAATTGATATCGGTTCGTAAAAAATGAGAATCGATTAATATCGAGAAATCAATATTTATTACCCAGCCCTAATTCATACAGTGGACTACCAGTACAATTTATAAAAATTTAGGACCAAAAATTATACAAACACTTTGACCTGACCACGTTTTGCTAAAGTTTTTCTTTAATTGCTAAAACTAGTGAAATATCAACCGATTTGATATTGAGTTCTTGTCATATTTTATTTTTTGTGAGAAATAATGTGAGAAATGTTGAGGGTGTCTGAATAAATTTAGGTTTGACTGTATAACTGCTTGTTAAGCTTATGATGGATTAGTCTGGAATTGGGCTTGTGGTGAGAGATAGCAACGACGAGGCGACTGATATACACATTCCAGGCAAAAAAACACAAAATGATGCCGATTTACTGTTTGTTACGAACCTAAATCCACCGCAGTGATTTCACAGCTTGTTTGTGGTTCATGCAATGCTAATCATGATCCATTGAGTGCAAACTGGGGGGTCAAAAGTATTCAGCCGTTCACAGTCCAATAAATGTGTTTCCAGAGGTGGCAGTGTCAGAAAGGTGTCTTTTGAAGACTGTGTGATAATCATCCAATTATATATAATTGGTTATGTGGTCACCCTCTAAATTAGGTCCCTTAATAAGACACCTCGACTCAATTTTCCGGGCAACTGTAAAAATAAGGAAAATAATGTATTAGCTAGTCTACATCGCCTGAAAGTCCTGTAGAAACAATCCCAATTAAGAAAAAAAACATCAGGCATCTGAGTAAACACACAAACACACCAGTGGGGAGGTGAAGCTAAAAGTTCAGGGATCCAATGTTTGCTTTCCTGAGATTGAATATTTAACAAAGTGCGCGGTTAAACAGTAACATAATGCTCCCGCATTGACAGGCTCATTAATTTTTAACCTGTCGTGCTGAGATTGCACGGTGTTGTCTGGAATTGGTTTTGCATAAAAAATTAGAACATGACATGAAAGCTGTGAATTTAAAAATGTATCAAAAGTCCAAATGGACGTGTTGCTCATTTCTCCCTTCATCTCACACTTTCGGTGACAATGACACTGTGTACTAGCTTGTTGTCTTTTGTCGTTGTCCATGTCTCCTGGGCCAACACTAGGCACAAAGATCACCAATCAACCAAGATTGATAAGTTTCTATCCCTTGAAACTGAATTACAGGATTAAGGGACATTCAACTGGAAGTGCCGGTTACACTTTATTTTGATAGTCACTTTAGACATTCTACTAACTATAAGTAACTTTTCAACTACATCTGTGATTTTCAACTAACTGTGATTAGAGTATTAGTAGACTGTCAGTAGACTGTTAGGTTAGGGTTAGGTGTTAGGGTTCAGGTTAGGAGAACAAGTTGACTTGCAATTGCTAAGTTACTTATAGTCAGTAGAATATCAGTTGGGGGACCAACAAAATAAAGTGTTAGATATCAAGCAGACAGTCTAATGATAGTTAGTTGACATGTAGTGGCAAAGTTACTTATAGTTAGTTGAATGTCTAAAGTGGACTATCAAAATAAAGTGTTCCATCGAAGTGCCATCTTCAAATGCCATGAGCGACAGGGAACATTGATGATGCAACCAACTTGAGCAGAGTTCAACTTGCAAATGAGCTGATGCGGTGACTACAAACAAGTGAAAAAAACTGGAGCTCATGTGATCCGCCCCCTAATACAGTTGGATATTGCAGTCGAGTACTGGCAAACAACATTACAGGGACTTGGCAATGTGTCAACGCCCCTTTAGCCTGAACTGTGCGTTGTGAGAGTACAGTAAGCAAACATTTATGAGGTGTGCTAAGCTCAGCATTTTCAGTGGAATCTGCAGATAACTTGTTTTGGAAGGAGTCCATGTCCACAGCTGAAACATGGTCCTACTGGAGTCAATCGGGTCCTTCAGAGACCGATAAATTCGTAGGCGTGCCAAAAGAACACCACAGGCACAGTGTGATCACAATGGGAAAATCAATTGCCATAGTGCATGAAATGTGCTATTTAAATAATCTTGCCTTGCCTATGTGCTGAGGGGGCCAGTGACCCTGGTGCTAAACTTGCGATGGAGTCAGAAGACCCTAGGGACTTGGTGTTCAGTTAAAACTGCACCCTCTGAGAGGACCTTATTTTGCAATTAGAGACCCAGGTGTTCTGATCGTGGTGCATGCGTTGAGGGGCCCTAACATTCAACTTGAGGTGCACTGAGCTGTCAGCGGTCCCAAGTAGCTAACACAGTCTCATCCCAAAAAGTCATATAACTGACGTCTTGGGACGTCTTTTGACCATACGTCAACATCCGCCTTTTTAGGGCCCCCTTAAACGTCGTAGATGGCGATCCTGGGCCGTCATACAACTAACGCTTTACCTTTAACGTCAGTTAGGTGACGGGTTAGGTTTAGGGGTAGGTTTAGGTCTGGGGTAGAGTTAGGATCCCATAACCTCATCTACCGACGTTTAAGGGGGCCCTAAAAAGGCGAATATTGACGTATGGTCAAAAGACGTCCCAAAACGTCAGTTTTATGATGTCTTGGGATGAGACTGTGCTGAAGTAGCAGCTTGAAAAGCCAACAAGAAACCCAGTGTCCAAGCGGTCAGCTTGTCCTTTTTGCACCAAGGTGCCTGGGGGCCCTAATTACTATCTTGGGCTATATATGCCGATGTTTCCAGGGGTCCTAGTGGTCAACTTGTGATGTGTGTGCCAAATGGGCCCTAGTAGTCAACTTGTGCTGTATGCGCCATGGGGTCTGGGGGCCCTTGTGATTCACTTGTGCGCTGAAGGGCCCGAGGGCCTTGGTTGTCAGCTGCATGGGCCAAGGGGCCTACAGACCCCAGGAGTCAGCTTGTGATATATGTGCTGAAAGACCAGTGGACTTGCAATGTATGTGCCAAGGGGCCTATGGGCCCGAGTGGTTAGTTTACACTGCAATGCTCAGACACTATATGCACCAAGTTGCCCTTGGGCGGTCATCTTGCTTTGGTTACTCCAAAGGCCTCTGTGGTCAACCTTCTTTGGCACTCTCGGAAGGCCCCTAGCTATCTAAAACCCTGGGGCACTACCACCACTGCCCAGGTTCATACTCCAGCCCTTGCAATGGCAGACACACACAATAGGACCCAATATCACAGTCTGCATATATGTGTCATCATACATCGAGATAGCGTTTGAATATTCTTGACACAATCTGAAAGACAGTCAAGCTGGGACATGAATGGAAAAAATCTTGCTGTCCATCCCATCATCACCAGAGAACACGTGATCGGAGACGTCCGCCATAGGACTACATACCAGCGATACAGAAAAAAACACCCTACAGAATTCAGGGAGCCAACGCAAACAGAAAGCACAGGAACCACACCAATACGGCAATATAAGACACTTCCCTTGGTCTTATGAAAGGAACTCTGTGAGTTTTTCCTTCTGTGGAGCCAGGTGGCCAGGCAGCCAACATTGTTTTCTTACTGGGCGAAAAATCTTCAAGACTTTAACAGACTGTCAGACCCTCAACCCAAACTAAATTATATCAGGGACACAAGAGGGAAGGCTTCTAAAGAAGTCATTTATTTCCACTAGAGCAAATGAGCTGGTGTACTTAGAGGGCCACATAATCATTAGCACCTGCAGACAACAATAGAAGAGGTTACAGGGAGGGTCAAAATAATGAGGGTGAACAGTATCCCCTAATTCTCTCCTTTCAGAAACAAAACACACATCTGCATCCTTGAGGTGCATTGTTAGCTACTGGAATACACACTGCATTGTGAGTTGCATTTGGGGAAAATGTACCTCTAAATACTCTCGGTTTTGTTCTAAATGACCCTTAACATCCATAAACCTTTCCTTTGTCAATGTGTCTGGCACTGTTGCGAACAAAGAAAGCTCCACCTTCCATTCTAGACTTTTATATTTTTGGGAGAAAACATGAGCTGTTCTTGCCCATGCGAAACACACTGAAATAATACTAGGGTGTTGAGAATGATTGTGAGTAGGGATGTTCCCAAAGCTAAACACTTATTCGGAAAGTCACGGATAATGGATTTGAAACGAATAACAAATTCTAATGAATAATAGGAAAAAAAATATTTCGTCAGATCCATTCACTCCTTGTTTTTTTGATGGATAACAGGTGAGCATATTATCTACTAGCCTGGGAAAACCCAGACAACTTCCGGCAAACTTAGATTTGCTCTGATAGTTGCTTATTCAAGCCCATTTCCAATCTGTTGAAATCGCGGTACCAATCAGAAATGTTGGGGCGGGGTTTACACGATGACGACAGCGCTGGGATTTTGAAGCAGATTTTGTAGCCTACATTACAAAGATGGACGCCGCCGTCGAACATCACTTGTTCGAATCAGCTATCGCGCCTGTTTTAGGCGATTTGAAAGTTTCCTTTTTGTCAAATACTGAGCAAAGAAGGACACTCGGAGTTTCTCCGCCGCTCTGCATACGTCATCTCCTACGACGCTCTGGGGTGAGTTTCCCGAAAGCATCGTTAGCCAACTATAGTCGCAAGTTCCGTCGTTATCAGCATAGTTCAACGTGTAGGTATTTCCCGAAACCATCGTTCCAACGAACGTTCGCAAACAGCATCGCAAAATTGTGTGGTTTGAACGACAGCTCTCGACCTGTGGTTAGAGGGATTGTTTCAATATTGCATGACATTTTGACATAATAAATCCTTATCTTGAGCAAAATAAGCAAGCTGACATTCAGTACAACCATTGCCTTTTATTTAGAATACCTACAATTGGTTTTAGGTCTATGTGCGATGGAATAATGAGTGTGTGAAGTGAATAAGTGTAAACTTTATTAATGAAACAATCAGAGCGCAATCACAAATCGAATAGCCGTGTTACCGTCTCTGTGTCTCTCAGAAATCAGAGATTTGACAAGAGTGATATAAACTAATGTAATACATCATACACATTTTCTGCTACTTGGTGTGTTTATTTAAATGTATTAATTGCTAAACGCATTGATTGCATGATATACTGTATGTTTTTCTGTCTATCTCTCTGCCTGAGATGGCAAGCATGTATTCTTTATAATATGTTCAAAATTGAATTTGTTTGCATAGTAAATGTTGTTCTAGCTATTTTCTGTCAACTTCCATATTCAGCTATTATATATAGAGTCCTCTTATTTGTATGTAGATAATAAATATACAAAGAGTTTTGAGATTGTTACAGATACAGATATTGGCCTCACTGCACACCCCTAGTTGTTAGGGAATTGTTCTGTGGTTGCTAAGGTGTTCTGAGTGTTATTAGCATGTTGCTATGTGGTTGCTGTCCTGCTCATGTCAAAAAGCCCACTCACAAGTCTCTATAATAATCTGGTCCCTAGATATGGTTCAGATCCCTCCTCCAGTAATGTTGTATTCCTCACCTCTTTGACCCGGTATTATTAATTTCTATAGCACAAACATTTCAACTATACATCAATTTTAATACTTTCGGCCTGTTCAGACCATATGTCCAGTGCAGACCTTCGGTGCAATATGCATGTGTTGGTATGAACATGCCTTTAAAGGTACATTACGTAACTTGTTTTTGTTCTAAATTTACAACATTTATGTAATCAATAATAGTCCAGTCATTTTAAGCCAAAATGGGGGTCAACCTTGAACAAATTGCAAAAGAAGCAAACTCAACTGATTTTGTATCCTCAATATGTCCTGAGAAAGGAAAAAAAGCCTGGAAGAATCCCATAAGGGGAAAATTTAGAAAAAGACCTAAATATATCCCATTCATACGCATATTCATTCTGTTTCTCACATGAAAACGGTAAAAATTTTAACCTTAAGATATCTTCATGAAAATCTCTGAATTGATTACTTACATCAAGACAAACAAAAAATGTATTGCAAGTTTTTTGAAATTGTTTGTTAACATGGACAAACGGTGCATAATATCAAGGGCTTGGAGCCAGAGGGGCGAAAGTGGCATTTTGGGCAAATATGAGTTCTTTATATCAAAATAAAGGTCTCGATGAGCTCAATCCAATGGTACCAAAAACTGATATCTGAGATCAAACTGTACTGAATAAAGCAACAAAAAGACGTATCTGACGTATTTGAATTTCTGTTTTTTTGAAAATGTTTTAGAACATATTCATTGTGTTAATATGCCATACATTTTTTACTTAAATACTCATTTCATGTAAGTATGCCTGTGGTTGCAATGTTTGTGGTTTAAGGTTAATAATACAGGTGATTGAAGCGTGGTCAAAATTTTGTTTTGTCTCTCCTGTAAAGTTTGTTAAAAGCCACTTACGCCCTTCTGGCTCCAAGCCCTCGGTATAATTACGTATTAGCCAATTTGCATAATTACCCAAACAGATCTAAACATTGGGTATAGCAGGTGAAAATGTTTTGACAGCAAAATAAGCAAGTTGACATTCAGTACAACCGGTGACTTTTATTTAGAATAGACCTACATACAAATGTAATTTACATCTTTAAGTTTGTCAAAAGATTTAAAGTAGCGTGTTTGAAGAGTGCGCACGTGCTCTACTATGTAAGAACGAGCCAAATATTGAGTCTGGTAATAAAGCAAAATAACTGAGAACAATTAGAAATAGTCCTCAGATGACATGTCTGTAATTTATATAAGAAAATCTAGCGTTAATTGGATCTCAAACAGTTTCATTAAAAGTAGTTATTACTCGATCGTTATCGTTATAACGATACTTTGCGAAAATGGGTTTCGGGAAACAGTCGAGACTAGCTAGTTGATTTCTCCGACGATGCGTCGTACTATGGTGAAGCAGCGAACTACATAGTTGTATGGGAAACGCACCCCTGATTGGTTTTAGGTCTATCCAATTGCGCCCAGAGGCATTTGAGCTACGTCCGTTTGGAAATGATTTGTCTACGAAGCTTTGCCAGACCACTCAGTTACAACTGAGAATGGTCTGGTTTTAACCAGGCTACCGTATGGCCTGTTCCGGGGTGTGGCGGAAAGCGTCCGGATGCGTGAGACCTCCACAAAAGGGCACTGATATGTCTGTTCAATGAGGCATGGAGCAGAGGCGCTGGGAAACAGCTTCATGGTCACTCTCTGAAACCGGAGACCACCAGGAGATCCTTCAGAGAGACGAGACATGATACTACTTTCTTTCAATCCTGATACAGGCCAGCCAACAATGCAAAGGACGCTGGCTGCTCCTCTCACCTGTGTTTCTCTCTGCCTAGTCTGGGAACAAAATGGTGGCAGATGTTGTTCTGAATTGAAGGTGGGAGGTTAAAGATTACTGAAACTAATCCCTCAAATCAATGACTAGTTTCAATTGTATACCTGTCAGACACCTTCCCTCCACTTCAAGCACGTTTTTTAGACCGACTTGTGTCTTCAAATCTATAAACAAGTTTTGAAACAACATGGCGGTGAGTAAATAATGACAAACATGTAATGTAGGGGTGAACTATTACCTGAAACCTAAGTATCTCTCGTCTGCATCTCTTACCTATTCACACACACAAGTGGGTGACGGAAGTTTTCACCACTATTGTACCTTCCCAGTGTCTACAACCTACTTTCTGTGACAGGATGATGCCTGCAACACAGAATGTAGGTTACTAAAAATGATCTCTTATTACTCCCCATTAAACTGAAAGCGTGTCTGCAAACAGACGAAATTAAGTCAGGAAGACGGGAAGCTGCTGTTCCTAAAGTTTGCGGTAAACAAAATGAGATTAGCCGGCAACTTCTGAATTTGATTTACTTAGGCTTAATATAAACAGGTTGTCAAACCACAGGTCTCTAAAACTGAGGGGAAAACCGCATAAGTAAGAGAGGAATTAATCCGCGTGTTAGTATTCAGTGGAATTCAGCTTCAAGAGGAATTTGTCAGGGGAACTGACACCTCCGAAGGAAGCATAACCTTTTTTTCAGTGTTGTGTGAGACGTATTTATTAATAAAGTGCGTATTGTTGTGCTACGGTTTGACTGATTGTGGATAACACACACAAAAAAAAAAAAAAAAAAACGAAAATCCCCCAGCTGAAAAATTACGAGGGCAAATCATTTAAACATGAGACGTTAAATAAATAAATATGAGCGTGTAGTCCTAATTGTCTTGAAAGAGAATCTTGCAGCTCATTACGCACATATATTTTGACATGTTTGCATAATCCAAAAGCTAATCCGAACGCTGTGCGAACGTCTCCTCCGTAACGACAAAGATAACAAGCGGAAGACAGCATTACTTGTGAGAACAAATGCTGATAAAGTTTTAGCAGCTGTATAGTTTGATAAACAGAATTTTCCGAGTCTTTTTCTTTATTGTATCTGAGCAACAATGAGTGAAGGACACATCCTTTCACTGAGGAAACTTTACAGTGGCTGTTGGAAAGAAAGACACGCTAATTACATGTCAATAACTCAATGCTTAAATTTAATGGCCGGGAGAGGTTCGTTTACTGCTGAGTGAGTGATTATCTGTGGCGGGAGATAAAGGGAATAGAGTACAGGCAGAGAGAGGAAAGAAAAGATAAGGTAGAGTATGATGATGAGTAAATCTGGTCTCCCTCGCTCGGCTCTTCCGAGGTGGTAAAAGGTCTCATAAACACCATGGGTTTCCCCTATGGGTTTTTTTTTCTCCATTTCTGTGAAAATAATTTATATGTACACTCACCTAAAAGATTATTTCTACCAATCAACCAATCACATGGCAGTTGCTTCAATGCATTTAGGAGTGTGGTCCTGGTCAAGACAATCTCCTGAACTCCAAACTGAATGTCAGAATGGGAAAGAAAGGTGATTTAAGCAATTTTGAGCGTGACATGGTTGTTGGTTCCAGACGGGCCGGTCTGAGTATTTCACAATCTGCTCAGTTACTGGGATTTTCACTCACAACCATTTTTAGGGTTTACAAAGAATGGCGTGAAAAGAGAAAAACATCCAGTATGCGGCAGTCCTGTGGGCGAAAATGCCTTGTTGATGCTAGAGGTCAGAGGAGAATGGGCCGACTGATTCAAGCTGATAGAAGAGCAACTTTGACTGAAATAACCACCCGTTACAACCGAGGTATGCAGCAAAGTTTTTGTAAAGCCACAATACACACAACCTTGAGGCGGATGGGCTACAACAGCAGAAGACCCCACCGGGTACCACTCATCTCCACTACAAATAGGAAAAAGAGGCTACAATTTGCAAGAGCTCACCAAAATTGAACAGTTGACGACTGGAAAAATGTTGCCTGGTCTGATGAGTCTCGATTTCTTTTTAGACATTGAGATGGTAGAGTCAGAATTTGGCGTAAACAGAATGAGAACATGGATCCACCATGCCTTGTTACCACGGGATCGCCATCTACCGACGTTTAAAGGGGCCCTAAAAAGGCGGATATTGACGTATGGTCTAAAGACGACCCAAGACGTCAGTTATATGACTTCTTGGGATGAGACTGAGTTAATATTTTATATAACATTCAGATATATAAAATATATATAAAAAAAATATATATATATTATGTATAAATATAAATTTTGTTATTTTTTATAATTTATATTTGAATGTTATTGTAAAAGAAATAAAACAAAACAAATTAATAAAATTAATTAGAGAGAGAAAGTGTGTGTGTGGTGTGTGTGTGTAACAGAGAGAAAGAACAAAAAAGGAAAATAAAATAAATATGAACTAAATGAAATAAAACTTAAATCATAAGAATACAAATAAAGGGATTTTATTTATTTGTAATATTTTAGTTTAGCTGCAGTTACGCGGATATTTGAGGCACACAGATAACTATTATAATAACATTTTCATTTCTGATTTCTCTCCTGACATGGCAGTTTAGGAAAGAGTTTCTATTGTTTATGTCAAAGCATTATTTCTGAAATGCGTGAAAAAGCAGGAAGTTCGCTTAAGTAGGGAGCTGAAAGGCTCTGGAGAGGGTTTGGATTCTCTCCTGCCTGAGTTGTCCTAAATGAAGGCACGTCTGCATGCATTCCTTATGTCCCTGACAATGGGCCGACATCCTCTGTGCCTAATGGCTGCTGAGCTCTTGCCTTTGTCCCTTGATTAACTGCTCTATTCAGGGCTCAGCCTGCTAATTGCATAGCCTGTATAGCTCCCCTGCATTACTGTAAGAATTAATGAGACACAATTACTGCACCCAGCAAATCTCGGGCCAGTCAATCCCAAAGAGCCCCCCTCAACTCCAGCCTGAGTGCAGTAGAGACTGTAGATGTATGGAGAAAAAAAAACAGAGGTTGTTTCGTAAAATACATGTATTTATTTCAAGCCAGCTCATAATTAGGCCCTAGAGTGAGTGATGGACTCAGAGAGACCGAATAGTAGAAGAAACAGAGAAAAGAAGAAATTACATTTATGATGAAACAGGAAAACGAGAACTAGGCCAAACAGCACCATGATACTAAAGGGCTTTCTGGAAACAACCAACCTTGCATTTACCAGTCAAAAAGTTGGTCTCACAGACTTGTTTTGAACATTTTATTTAAAGGCTTAAAGGTTAAACCTTTTAAAAACCTTAAAGGTTTTAAATTAATTTTGAAGCCAAAATAGTGAAGGAGAAACAGCCAACAACTGCTCAGCATAAATGAGATCCCCTTTAATACTCAAATATAAAAGCTTTCATTTGTTGAGATATATGGGTAACGTTTCCTTTTACAGTCCAGTTACCCATGTAAATACTATGTACTTATTTTAGTAACTACAATTACTGGGTAATAACTACACTGTACAAAATTTGGAGTAGGATTTACTTGAAAAAACCTTGCTAAACTATCTCACTCAGAAAATGCTAGTAAATTTACAAAGATTTGCCAAGTAAAAACCTAAACATTTATCAGTAGCTTTAATTAGAAATCTTTAAGTTAAATTTACTTGGAATATGGAATTAAGTAAACTTCACAAAAAAATAAGTAATTTTAACTCGGCTAGTAAAAGATTAATATCGAGTTCCTTTGCCATTGTATTACATTTCACTGAAACAACAATCTTGAATTTTACTAGTCATTTATAGTATGTGCTTTACTTAGATCATCTAAGTAATTTATATGTACATCATGTCAGACAATAAGCCTCAGGTGAATGCAAACACCTCAATACTTGGTAGATAATACACAATGGCGGTAACATTTGATGGCTCGTTTTTGTGTTCGAATGTGTCATTTTGAGCAAAAAATTTACTCGAAATGTCACAAAATGGCAATTTACTAATACTGACAACAAAAATCAATGATAAAACAGTATAAATACAGCTGGAAACCAGTGAAAAATGAGCCTCATTAATTATTCAAGGTCCAGTGCATGATGGGAACCCCAGTATCAGAAAAGTTGAGTAATTTTTACTTAATTTTATTGAGTTGATATTTACACTTTCATTTCTACTCGCTTGAATTAAGTACTGATATGTAATTACTTAGTTTTTTAAATTCTTGCCTGAACTAACTTTTTCAAGTAAATTACATTGGGTTTTTTCACTAGTATTTACTTCACCAAAAAAATCATTTTTTACAGTGACCCTGAACCTACCCCTAAACCTACCCCTGTTCCATGTACTTACCTTATATTAGCCAGTACTTTCTAGGTAAGTACACTGTAAGTACTATACTGTAAAAGGAAGCGTTACCGATATATGATACATTAAAATGATCAAAAACCACATTAAAGATGATCTTTTTTACCAAAATATTAAGCAGCACAGTTGTTTTCAACAGTAAATCAGCATTAGAATGACTTCTGAAGGATTATGTGACCCTGAAAAAAAATCAGCTTTGATCAGATTTTTTTCCCCTCTGATTTTGGGGATAACTTATTATTCCTTTCAGTTTTCAGACAGGAATGTTGTTCCAGGATCAACAAAACATGTTGTCCCAGGAATGCATCTAACTTGGTAAAATCAGGATGTGCGTCTCAAAACATGAGAGAATTCATAAAAAAAATGCATGTCTAAACATAAAAGTGGTTACATTTAGTCTATTCAGTCGATACAAATACTGAAAAATGTATGCGTTCACTTTATGTACAAAATACCTGGAAGTATAAATGACATCACAGAATCATTATATACTGAGCGTTACTTGACCATTAGCACACATCAAAAGTTACAAAATAAGACAATCGCTGTATTCCAATTTGCCTACTCATATGCCCTAAAAGTCCATACTTGTGAGTGTGTATCAGAAGAGTAGGTAAGCTTTGGGACATATACTTTGTCATAGTTGTGTCTTTAACGAACCGCTCTGTCACCATTTAAACAACCCTGTTCAAATAATCCATGTTCAATTGAATTAAAGGACTAGATCACTTTTGAAAAAAAAATCTTTTGCTGATAATTTACTCACCCCCATGTCATCCAAGACGTCTTCGAAAAGAAATTAAGGTTTTTGATGAACACATTCCAGGATTTTTCTCCATATAATGGACTTCAATGGGCACCAAACGGTTCAAGGTCCAAAAGACAGTTTCAGTGCAAACTGTTCAAAGGGCTTTAAACGATTCCAGACGATGAATAATGGTCTTAACAAGCGAAATGATCGCTCATTTTAAAAAAAATAAATAAATAAAGTTTAAGTTTTATAAGAATGAACAAATCTTTTTTCGTGTTATTTGGTTCATTCAACTACGAATGAAAGATTTGACTCGGGAAAAGATTCGTTCATTTTGATAAACGAGTTCAAACAGGAGAGTCACGAACACGCATCACAGAACAGAGCAAGGCGACCATTTGAGCTTATAAAACTTAAACTTTGTTATTTTATGTATTACATTAGTGATCTTTTTGCTTATTCATCGTCTGGAATCGTTTAAAGCCCTTTGAGCAGTTTGCACTGAAATTGTCTTTTGGACCTTGAACCGTTTGGTTCCCAGTGAAGTGCATTATATGAAGAAAAGAATCAAAAACATTAATTTCTTTCCGACTGAAGAAAGAAAGACATGGAAATCTTGGATGACATGGGGGTGAGTAAATTATCATTATAATTTAAATTAAATTATTTATATTATTTTATAAATTATAAGGTTTTCTTTGTTTTTTTTTTTAAAGTGAACTAATCCTTTAATTTCCTACCATATCGGAATAACGTGAATAATATTGAATAAATATTATTTCCTCGGGTTAGATACTGATCACAAGTCAAACCTCTCATGTTTGTAGTTTTTAACAGGTTTTATTCGTAGTTCAATTCGAATATCATCTGTTAGGGTGTGCTCGGATCTTCACTTTGGATTCAAACCGGAAAAAGTAGACAATCCAAGTAACTTCGGAATACTCTTTTCAATATACTGATTTGAGACAGACTAACTCTAATTTTAAATACTATTTAGAACAGATAGTTTGTGGATAGTATGTATTTTACCGGCTGAACACGGAGATAGCCCACTTACTCATTATTAACACTTTGTTTATATATAAAAACACTTCCTTTACCACAGTCGACTTGATAACGTCACCATAAGAACTAAAAAAACATTATCACTCTGAAACGGGTGAATGTTATCAAATCTCAACGCGTGGCTAGCACAGCACGCGACAGCGAGGTTTGATGAGGGATCTATTCCTGCAGGTGTTACTGGAAGCACAGTACTCCACCTGTTCACCTGTACAGCGGTCGGAAACTCCTTCCTCAGTGTGAGTTTGAAAAAGGTTCCTCGGGAACCACATGACTCATAGGCACAAACTCAAAAGCTAATCTGTTTCTTTTGTGTAACTGGATATGTAGAAAGTAATCCGGGGTTTCTTTGACGACACTCGAGCACAAAACAAAATACTACACGCAAATCCCAGATCATCTGCGCTTTTGAAAAATACTCACTCAGTTTGAGTCGCTCTGTGCTAACTCTGTAAACAGCAAGTTAACATTGACAAGCAAGTTAACATTACAATGATGCTTTTGAGGCAAAGGTGTGTGTGTAACAGAGAAAGGGAGCAAAGCTGTGTGTGTGTGTGTGTGTGTGTGTACAAGTATATCTATCCCGGTGGGGACTTGAATGAACCTGAATGCACACTTACTCATGGGGACTCGTGTCACTGTGGGTAAACACACTTATAAATCATACAGAATTATTTTTTTTTAGATGTAAATATGCAGAATGCTTCCGTGATGGGAGGTTTAGGGATCGGGTTAGTGATAGGGGATAAAATATACAGTTTTTACAGTACACTCTCAGAAAAAAAGGTACAAAAGCTGTCACTGGGGCTGTACATTTTCAAAAGGTACACTTTTGTCCATTTTAGGTGCTAATACGTACATTTCAGGAGCTCATAAGTCCATTTCAGGTACTAATTATGTATGTGCTAACTGCTAATATATACATTTCAGGTGCTAATACATTTTAGGTGCTAATACGTACATTTCAGGAGCTCATAAGTCCATTTCAGGTACTAATTATGTATGTGCTAATATATACATTTCAGGTGCTAATACATTTTAGGTGCTAATAAGTACATTTGAGGTGTTAATATGTACATTTTATGTGCTAATATGTACATTTTAAGGGTTAATAAGTACATTTTAGGTGTTAATATGTACATTTTAGGTGCTAATATATAAATTTCAGGAGCTAATATGTAAATTTTAGGTAGTAATATGTACATTTTAGGTGCTGATATGTTTTCAGGTGTTAATATGTACATTTTAGGTGCCAATACATAAATTTCAGGAGCTAATATGTCCATTTCAGGTGCTAATTTGTACATTGTATGTGCTAATATACATTTCAGGTGCTAATACATTTTAGGTGCTAATAAGTACATTTAAGGTGTGTACATTTTAAGTGCTAATATGTACATTTTAAGTGTTAATAAATACATTTTAGGTGTTAATATGTACATTTTAGGTGCTAATATATAAATTTCAGGAGCTAATATGTCAATTTCAGGAGCTAATATGTAAATTTTAGGTTGTAATATGCACATTTTAGGTGCTAATATGTACATTTCAAGTGCTAAAATGTACATTTCAGGTGCTGATATGTTTTCAGGTGTTAATCTGTACATTTTAGGTGCCAATATATAAATTTCAAGAGCTAATTTGTCAATTTCAGGAGCTAATATGTAAATTTTAGGTAGTAATATGTACATTTTAGGTGCTGATATGTTTTCAGGTGTTAATATGTACATTTTAGGTGCCAATATATACATTTCATGAGCTAATATGTCAATTTCAGAAGCTAATATGTAAATTTCAGGAGCTAATGTGTCCATTTCAGATGCTAATATGTAAATTTTAGGTAGTAATATGCACATTTTAGGTGCTAATATGTACATTTCAAGTGCTAAAATGTACATTTCAGGTGCTGATATGTTTTCAGGTGTTAATCTGTACATTTTAGGTGCCAGTATATAAATTTCAGGAGCTAATTTGTCAATTTCAAGAGCTAATATACCCAATTTAGGTGCTAATATGTAAATTTTAGGTAGTAATATGTACATATTAGGTGATAATATGTACATTTCAGGTGCTAATATGTACATTTCAGGTGCTATATATGTACCACTAAGGTACCAATATGCAGCCTTTGGGTACAAAAGTGTACCTTTTGAAAAGGTACAGCCCCAGTGACAGCTTCTGTGCCTTTTTTTTTTCTGAGAGTGTATAAAAACCATTACGTCTGGAGAGTCCTCACAAACATAGTAAACCAGACGTGTGTGTGTTCTGTGATCCTACTTGGTGAGAGGGTGAATTGTCTGCTGTTGTGAATGAGAAGTGAATTAGCGTTAGCTTCGTAGACACAAAAGAGGATTATTGCTGCTGCGTATACGGCATATTTTCAATACTGTTAGCAATTTCTGGAATGCCTGTTGGGATTTGGAGTGTTTACGCACCTGTCAATCACCTCCGTCACCCTTTTTCCACAGCTGAAAAAAGAAAGAAACCCTCTGCTCCATTCATCTTTGTCTTCGACGCTAACAATGCAAACTCTTGTACATTAGCCCCTTTCGCCCTTCTTATCGGAGCGGGAGAGTGTCTCGCTCTGTACCTGAATGCTCTTTGTTTCTCCGTGACCCCTCGAGTGCAGGTCACCGCCTGCAGCCATTCCACACTGGATTTGGCCATCATCAGGTTTCAGGCTCTCACACACGGAGCGGGTCAGGGGCCCCGAGTGGATCCGCCGTGTTCCACGTCAATCAACTTTCTATTGCTACGCTGATGGCTCGCGGGCCTGCGGTTTTGAACCTCACTTACAGCAAGTGTACGTCGCTTTGTGATCGGAACGCTTTTCAGTTTCGGGATCACACTTTTTGTGGAAGCGTGGAGCAAATCTCATTAAAACCAAAATGGACACCGAATGCTGTGCAGGATATACTATTCTTTAAAATAGGTAATGATTTTCATTTGAACAGTAAAAGACAATGCAATTTAAAGGCGAGTTTAATTGATCTAAGGTTTGTTTTGTACGGTTCTTCGCAGATATAAAGTATGTAAGACGTGACAGTTGCAGTTGCATAAATATCGAGCCCGTTCTCATCCCAAGGCGTCATATACTGACGCTTTTGACATTTCGTCTTCATCCGACGCACATGGCACCCTTTAGCGTCAATATGAGACGCAGATATATATGGGCCAAAGGCACCGCCTAGTGGTCTAACCCTAACCCTACACCAGACCTAAACCTACACATATCCGAAGCGTGTCATATTGGCGCTAAAGGGTGCCATGTGCGATGGATGTCTACACTTTGGCAAAAGTGTCGTATATGACGCCTTGGGATGAGAACGCGTTGATATATCATTATTACGGCTAAATGAGGTAAAAGACTCACCTAATGCAACTCATTGTGTTTATTAAATAAATAATTACCTTTATTTTCATATTAAACATCACAACAGACGTTTATTACTCAATTTAGTGCTTTCAAACATGATAATGTATATTTTTTTGAATTAACAATAATTTATATTTATGTAAAGTACGCATTGACCTGTAATACATGAAAGTATGGTAAATTGTAAAATTAAATATTTTTAAATTTACAGAATTACAGTATTGGCTATAAGTGATGTCCAGGGGGATATTTATTTTTAATAGCCCTACAAGTTTGATTAAACGATCTATATATATATATATATATTTCTCATATTTTGATCGTTTAATCAATTTTTTTTAATTATTTTTTGTTTATTAAGTATTTTAAATATGAATCCAGAGATCCGGTCATTTTGATTCCAACAGGGACTGTAAGTGGTCGACCAATCACAACAAACTGGGCCATTTGACCAATCAGAGCAGAGTAGGCTCACAGAAAGGAGGGGTTTAGAGAGATGGAACAAACCGTTTTCAGACTTTTTGAGAAATTAGGTGATGTGATATATATATATATATATATATATATATATATATATATATATATATATATATATAACTTAAATGGCAATGAAGATTATGAAGATTACCTATGAATTGTCATTTAAGTGAAATTACTGAACTTAAAAATATACAAGCTTGATAAAAATGATCATTCTAGAAGAAAATTTCAAATGGCACTTAGAGGCTTTTGCATCTGAACTCTTCATATATATATATATATATATATATATATATATTAGGGCTGTCAAACGATTAATCGCGATTAATCGCATTCAAAATAAAAGTTTGTGTTTACATAATATATGTGGGTGCACTGTGTATAATTATTTTATATATATATATATATATATATATATATATATATAAATACACACACATGCTTGTATATATTTAAGAAATATTTTCATGTATATACTGTATATAGATTTATATATAATTTATATTATATATAAATACAAATATTTCATGTATAAATAATATTTTTTTCTTAAATATACATGCATGTGTGTGTATTTATATATATACAAAATAATTATACACAGTGCACCCACATATATTATGTAAACACAAACTTTTATTTTGGATGCGATTAATCGTTTGACAGCCCTAATATATATATATATATATATATATATATATATATATATATATATATATATATATATATATATATATATATTTTTTTTTTTTTTTTTGATAATGATGATGATAGATGCATGTAAACATATTCTAGGAGACTGCTAAACCAAATTAGGAAGTGGCATTTTAAACCTAAAGCACGCGAGTTCTAAATTTGTGTTTGAGTTTATTTTTGTTTATTTATATTTCTCGCTCACATTCGTTTCAGATCGCAAGCACACAATTCTCTGCCATGGCACACCCGATATAATAGCATTGCAGTGTATTTTAGATGTTACCACATCAAGCTATTGTTTAGGTCACCTGACAAGAATCATATTTGAAAAGAAAAAAAAAACCTCAACCATTCGGATTGGTCACTTTTTTGTGGTATTCAAATTTAGTATGGGCTTAGCACCAAACCGACTGCACACTACCACTTTTCCAGTGGTTAACTGAAGTGGTAGTAAAATTGAATTCATTATTACCAATTAGCATTATTGATTTGAGGTTGAGACATTTTACCCTTCTCTTTCATTACGTATTGTAAAAATACTTTCCTCTTCCATGGTCAGGATTGAGGTTTGTGTCTGCATATACGGCCCTGTGTTGATCATGGCAAAGCTAAATGCTCTTCAATGCATGCATGATCATAGGTGCAGCACTAAATGAAAAGAGAGGGTTGTGTAACTAGTGTATTTTTTATTTGTTCTGGACATATAAATGGAGATCTGATCAGACTGAGAAGACAAATGTGTCTTTAATGGGTGTTTTAGTGATACCAACAGTCTAAAACCGGGTTTGGACAGAAAAAAAACAACAACACTGAAACTTAATTGGCTGAAAAGAGTATATATGCAATACTCTGATATTATATAGGCTTAAATTCTGTATTATGTCTTTCATGAGACTAAGAAGTCAGTTTGAATGTTTTTTCCTCACCGCAACCACATCCACTGTTAATGCTAACAGGACATTATTGCTTCAAACAAACAATCTAGCCCTTAGTTCAAGTCAATAAATACACAAAGATATGACGTGTGACTGTTGAAGCCACGTCGTGTCTCTAAAAGATAAGATCTTTTATCTTAAACGAGTCATTTAGTACTCTCTCTGCTCTCGTTTGATGAAATCACACCATATTAAAACACTCAAAGGAAGCCACTGTCATTTGCTAACCTAATTTAGCCAACGCCACACCAAACATAAACACCTCCTGTCGTTATGCAAATTGCAATGGCCTAATTATCATCTGCCAAATAACAATAGGGTGAAATTGAAGCAGCCTGCTTTAATCTAGTATGTTTTTGTCTCTCTGTGTGTTTTGTGCTTTCTCATGAAGGCAGTGCAGAGTTGTGTTGCACTTAATCTTGCATGATCACGCTGATACTGAAATGTAGCATTTATTAAAGAGTAAGAAAAGAGCTTTACTTGGGCCTGTATTAGTTTCCCTGTGGCAGTTCATCGGGTCAAATTCAGGGCCATAACTACGGTATATATTGAGGAGGGAAGCCACTCCTTAAAGGAGTAGTTCATTTTTAAAAACAACTTTTGCTGATAGTTTATTCAGCCCCATGTCATCCAAGATGTCCATGTCATTCCCTCTTCAGTTGAAAACAAATCAAGGTTTTTGATGAAAACATTCCAGCATTTTTCTCCATATAATGGACTTCAATGGGAACCAAACGGTTCAAGGTTCAAAAGACAGTTTCAGTGCAAACTGCAAACTGTTCAAAGGGCTTTAAACGATTCCAGAGGAAGAATAAGGGTCTTATCAAGCGAAACGATCGTGAGTACGTGAATGATGATTTGCACATTCAAATTCAAGGACACTCTCATACATTTTAAACATTCAAAGGTTTCACAGTTGTAAATCTACGAATTGTGTTTTGCATTTGTGAAATGCATTTTATGAATATGTAACTTTATTTTACGCATGTGAATTGCTTTTTGTGAATATGTATTTTTTTCACGCACATGAATTTTTGGTAACGCTTCCTTTTTCAGTACAGTACTCACAGTATACTTACGCTGCCTTCACACTGGCAGATGAAATCAGCTCCGTAATACGCAATACGTTCCCAACGGACGTCGTACTAGACAGTGAAAAGCGTCGTACGCGGGTAGAACAAAAATGGCGGAGAGATTAAAGTTTTATTCTGACAGTTTTGTATGATCTCTCTGATGAGAGGGTTATGCTCCGTGAGGAAAGTTGCTGAGGACGTTGACATGTCAGGTCGGCTAAAAATGTGATATAGTGGTCAATAGTTTAATATCTACCTTCAATTTAATTGTATTAACTGCCCTTATAAACGTTAGAAAGTCATGAAAATAAAAAATGACATGACAACTTTCGTTATAAAATCATTATTTATTTTATTAAAAGTTAATAATTCGGGTTTGTTTCTCAGTAACATAGCAACGCTCAACTTCCGCTGGAATTGTCGGATAGGAACCGTCCGTAGCTTTTCGCAAGAGTTCAAATTTTTGAACGCATGCGGATGACCAACGGACATGATTTTCTTCGCACCGCACTCGGTCGGACCCGTTTCGGACCCTTTCGCGTGCGGTCTGCGAATCTCCATAGAAAATGAATGACTTCCGGTCGTTTCGCAGCCGCATCGGAGCTGATTTCAACTGCCAGTGTGAAGGCGGCGTTACAGTGTACTTACCTAAAAAGTACTGCTAATATAAGGTAAGTACATGGAACAGGGGTAGGTTTAGGGGTAGGTTCAGGGTTAGTACTAGTTATTACCCAGTAATTGTAGTTACTAAAATAAGTACATAGCATTAACATGGGTAACTGTACTGTAAACGGAAGCGTTCCCGATTTTTTTTGTGTGTGTGTACGTGAATCAGGTTTCACGCATGTGAAATTGTCTACGCACATGTGAATCATATTTCTTGCGTGAATTATTATTGAGACTAAGATATCGTCTTTTAAAAAAAAATATATTGCCTACAAAAACGACTCGATTGGGACTACAGCTGGGTTTTAGACGTCATTAACCCACACATTTACATCAACCCTCCCTCCGGAATATGCAGAAAAGGGCATGACCATATTTCTGTGGCTCGTCGAGTGTGTTGTGTTCACCAGCTGTCAGGTCTTCTGTGTTCGGGCTTCCCACGGACGCTGTACTTCGTCAACAATGGATACAATTTATGTTTGATTATGTTCCTGAAAATGACGATCGTAGTTTAGCTCTTTGTGGTGCGCATTTTACGGAAGACAGCTTCCAGAATCTCCACAAATTCAACACCGGATTCAACAAGAAACTGTTACTAAAATATGAAGCAGTTCCGACTTTAAAAACCAAAGGCAGCAGTTGTTGGACCACAACCTGTAAGTACGCTAAGGCTTAATCATTTTAAATGTATTTGCATGTATAATTCCAGACATAGCCTTGTGTTTTATTTTTATCAAATGCCAGTGCTGGCTTTATAGCCACTAGACTACTAGTTACGCAATTTTGTGTCTACGACAAATGCGTACAAACATTATGGACCTGAATTTTCTACAAGTACCAATGTTTTAAATGTATTCTTCATGTATTTATGTTTTATGACGTTATTTTCGATTTGATCAAGAACGTAAACTAATGCCAACACTGTTTGAGTACAACATTAGTAGCCAGTCAGTTGCTCTTGTTGCCAGTCAGATGCTATTGTGTAAAACAAACGTGTATAAAGTTAAAAAATGTAGAAAGAAATTATCATTCAGAAACATTTAGTAAGAGCCGTGTGTGGTGAGGTTCTGCTTGACTCTCTTCATTGCCGCTCTCTCGGTTCTGATTCTGCCTGAAACTGACAATGCAGTTCGACACATATTTACATCTGGACCGGAGCTCATGACATACATGTTTCGCCCGTAAAGGTAATGGGCGTTAACCTTCTGGACAACGTGTACTACAGTTTAGCCAATCACCACACACCGGCCCAAACTAACCAATCTGAGCCCACTGCCTGTTTCTGAGGGAGTGTTTTCATAGAATCAGGAAGTCAATCAGTCGTTCAGGGGACAGAGGAGAGCGCGGCAGACAATAAAGGTGAAGTTTATGAAAAATAAGAATTTTTAAAGAAGAAAAAACACTAATACATGTTATATTGCACCCCATAAACAGAATCATGCAAAAAAAAAATAATAATAAAACCCAATCCCCCCCAAAAAAATTTACTTTTGTCCCCAATCTTAAATATTTGGATCCATCCATTGTCAAATTGCATCTAAAAGACAGCAAATCTCCAAATCTGCAAATGTCCTGCTAAATTGAACTAAATAAAAGTTCAAATTTAGTAATAGGTGCAATGTTTCTTGAGGAAAGTTTTGTGTTCAAAGACAAAAGAGGCTCTGCTTTACCTTCTACCATTACATCTAAGCCAAGTAACACTAGTTCTTTCTTGGCTTCTATTGTTCCACGAAGAACCTTTAACATGCATGGAAACCTTTCATTGCACTGAAGCTTCTTTGCTGGAAAATGGTTCTTCAGATTATTAAAGACTGGTTCTATTGTGGAACTCAAAGTGGTTCGGCGAAAATCCCCTCTAGCCCCTTTTCCACCAAAGCATTTTGAGAGCCGGTTCGGAGCCGGTGCCTGCGCGCGAACCAGTTCTTTGTGTTTCGACAGCCAAAGAACCGGTTCGCGGCCGCGAGAACTGGTTCCAAAGCGGCACCAACTCTTTGCTGGACTAGAACCGTTCTTTTAACACGTCATGTATACGGGGCGGGTTTAGATGCGTTCTTCTCGGTTCTTCTAAACATATTTTCTGACCATCGCAAAGCCAGGAGAAACTGCAGAAAAACACAAGCGTTTTATTTATTTATTTTAAACAGCAAAGAAGAAAACAGTCACGATATAGAACAAATAAATGGAAAGAAAAAAAAGACACAAGACAGGGGCACATAACTTATCAGAAAAGATTACAAATCAAACGAAAAGATTAAAAGACTTACATATTTCAATTGTTTTTAAAGTTTTCTTGGTACACGAGTTAGAGATAATCCCAAAGCAATGTACTTGCAAGCGACGTAAACAGTGACGTAACGACGTTGTTCCCTGGGCGCAAAGCATACAGGTTCTGAACGGGTTCGCAAGTTGAACCAGCTCCGAACCAACTTTGAACCAGAACCAGTTCCGAACCAGTTCTTTTTTCGGTGGAAAAGGGGTATCTGAGAACCTTTACTTGATGAACAGATCATTTCTCACAACAGGGACAAAAACAAAGACGTATCCATCATGTATCTCATTTTGTTCTGGTTAATATTCTAAATGAATTTGTAATCTGTTTTGTTGGAAACTGGTTTCGACCCAATCATCCGAAACTTGGCAGTGCATGACTGTCACGCTTACTGAACCTGAAGGTCAATAATCTTTATTGGTCTTACTGTTCAAAGGTCAAGAAATACACCTGAAGTTGTAAACTTTCTCTGCTCTGGCAACTTTTATTCCTCCATTTCTTCCTCCTTTCACACCTTTACTCAGTAACCCTCGCTCACCCAACGATAACGTGGAGTAAATCTATAACGTTTATTTTATTATCTCACGAGTACCCGTACTGCAAGACGCAACTACTGGCAATTAGCAGAAGATGAGAGCGAGACACTCATATCAACAATAGTTGTGCTAGTCATTATCCAGGGCATGTATTATTCAAAAGATGCCAGATACATCAACAAGCTTCCAATGTGGGCGTTGAGAAACGAAACAGGAATCCAGAGGTGGCTTCATCTCCCGAGTGAAACGGTGCGCGATCGTGGGCGATTACGGGTCTCCTAAGGATGGGCCTATCTTGACCCCCCTGCCCCGGCGTCGCCGGGAATGTTACTTTCCTTCCATCACCCCGCAGTCGCGCGGCACCTCAACCCTCGGCAGATATCCCCATGCACACTTCAAACACAGCCTGCATATTCGCATCAATTCCCTCTCATCCAGCCTGTCAAGTGCACTCAACGTTAAGGGTAAATTAATAAATAAGCCCTCCTGTTTACCCACTCACTCTTTTAGCGTGTAAATAAACATGTCTTAATCTTCTTGCTAATGAGCATTAGAAGGGGCCCGGGGTGGATTTGCTGGAGGTTCTTGCCCACGGAGCAGGAAAGGTTTGACAGAAGGAAGCAAGAAAACAAATACGCCCGCAAGGTCCTCTTATTATACGTCTGCTTGCAGCCTTCCGGACGTTTTTTGTGCTACCTCAACTTAGTGATGCTTTTTTTTTTTTCACTTACCTTCTCACTCTTCTCCCTTCCGTCTCTCCATGTGTGCCTTTACTATCAGCCTGGTCTTTCGACAACTGTTCAACTGTCCTGAAATGAAGACAGACGAAAAGAGTAAGATTAGTCATCCAGCAATCGCCTATTGGTTACCAGATAATGTTCACTAATAACACATTTCCATTCAGATCCATTTCCATTCTGCTGTTAAACACATAGGCTGCATCTAAAAATCACATGCTTGCCTATAAAGTAAGGTATTCATTAAACAGTAGAGGGAAAGTATCTCCAGCGAGTCCTGAGATACTGAAGGACACTTTACTATCCCATGAGGCCATGAGAGAGGAGTGACACAACTGATGCTGGTACGGGACAATGACAACATTATGGATGTAGTACAGGATTTCATTCAGAGCAGGCGCAAAGTAATGAGTTATTCAAAAGAAGTATTCTCAGAGAGTATGTGATTTGGGACGCAGCCATACTCTGCAAGTGTTCCCAGTGGATAAAATCAAGTCCCGCCATCCAAACTCATTAAATGTCCTGTTTAACTCAGAAATGCATTACATTCTGAAAGATAAATAGGTTGTGAATTCCAGGTGGATATTGAGTCCTTAAAGGAGTAGTTCACTTTTAAAAAAAAAAAAAAAAAAAAAAAAAAACTTTTGTTGATAATTTACTCACCCCCATGTTATCTGTAATGATTTGGTTGTGGTGGTAAGACAGCACTCAGCAGAGAGAGTGAGAATCCAAACGCAGTTTATTAACACATACAGTATAATCCAAAGTAATCAGAGAAGTAAACAGAAGAAGATCAAAGTAAACAGAAATACAATCCACTGAGGCCGATGGGAACAAGTAATCCAAAACTCAGGAAAATATAAAGAAACAAAGAACTGCTCAAAATACTGACAAAGAATAAACCAAACCAGTACACAAACAAGACTTCATACTGAATGAAGGCAAAAGGCATTTAAATAGACAGGGTGACGATCAAATGAAACAAGACACAGCTGGAACAGATAAACTAATAATGAGCAAAGGATTCTGGGAAATGAAGTCCGGGAAAAACAGAGTCTAATGAAAACAGTGAAGAACTAGGATGCCATCAGTTGGCACATGATGGCACCAAAGCTGACAGATGTAACATTATCCAAGATGTCCATGTTTTTTTTCTTTCTTCAGTCGAAAAGAAATTAAGGTTTTTGATGAAAAAATTCCAGGATTTTTCTCCATATAATGGACTTCAGTGGGAACCAAACGGTTCAAGGTCCACTGTTCAAAGGGCTTTAAACGATTCCAGACGATGAATGAGGGTCTTATCAAGCGAAACGATCGCTCATTTAATAAATAAATAACAAAGTTTAAGTTTTATAAGCTCAAATGGTCGCCTTGCTCTGTTCTGTGATGCCCGTTCGTGACTCTCCTGTTTGAACTTGTTTATCAAAATGAACGAATCTTTTTCCGAGTCATTTGGTTCATTCAACGAACGAAAAGAACGAATTGACTCGGAAAAAGATTTGTTAATTTTGATGAACGAGTTCGAACAGGAGAGTCACACAATATAGAGCAAGGCGAGCATTTGAGCTTATATAAAACTTAAGCTTTGTTATTTATTTATTAAAAGAACGATCGTTTCGCTTGATAAGACCCTTATTCATCGTCTGGTGTCGTTTAAAGCCATTTGAACAGTTTGCAGTTTGCACTGGAACTGTCTTTTGGACCTTGAAGCGTTTGGTTACCATTGAAGTCCATTATATGGAGAAAAATCCTGGAATGTTTTCATCAAAAACCAAAAATTTCTTTTCGACTGAAGGAAGAAAGACATGGACATCTTGGATGACATGGGGGTGAGTAAATTATCAGAAAAAGTTTTATTATTATTATTTATTTATTTTTTATTTTTTTTAAGTGGACTATTCCTTTAACGTGAGTACTTAGACAGAAAAAGAAAAACTTTAGTTAACGGAAAGTCACTTGGAAAGTTAAGGACTAAAGAAATGTAGTGCTCTACCATCAGAACACCAAACTGTTCTGGGAATAGAAAATATATTTACTGTAATTAAAAAAAGGCATTTTCCCCTTCTTTAAAAGAACCATATTCAAATCATTCCAAGGGGAATGATAAGAGTCATATAATATTTATGATTTGGGTTTCACATTATTAATTACATATTTCTTCTAATGGCTGGTGACTGGAGTTGACCTTTGAACCCAAAGTGCCGTAGCCTCATTCAGAATAGTCCAGTTAAACAGATACTGAGTGAACCGAGAGTCGGTGTGTAAAGAGAAAAAGTAAATTAATTGTTGAATTTACATAGATTAAAACATCTTATACATTTGTATCTATAAAAGAAGGATGGGTCATGGTTAATTTATGTTATGTTATGTTATATTACATTACGTTACGTTATATAATGTCTAATAATCAGGCAATATCAAAGTCTTCATCCTTCATTAAGTCATTTTACCTGTGGGTTTAATCAAGGCTATGTAAGATATTTTATATTTAATATTTATATACTTATAGTTATGATTATATATAGTTTTATAGATAATTTTGTTTATACTGAATCGCATGCCATGATATGGCAACCCTGTCACACAAATTGTAAAAAAAAGTAGATTATTTTAGTACCTACTATGGAAGCTTGTTTCTGAATAATTAATAGATTAATATAATAATAATAAATATGTTTTATATAATTATATAATAATTATAATAATTAATTAAATAATAAATATAATAATAATTATTATTTTTTTAATAAAAAATAAAAAAGGTAATTGCAGCTTTTTATCTCACAATTCTGAGAATATATATATATATATATATATATATATATATATATATATATATACTCGCAATTGCGTGTTATAAAGTCAGAATCATTTGTGAGATAAAAAGTTGCAATTATTTTTTTTTAATATGTTTCATTCTGTGGCGGAAACAAGCTTAGTAACACCTGGAAATCACTCCATAACTCAAACTAGCATTATCCCATCAATTGCAACAAGAGGTTACATACATTCTTAACTTCATGTCAAAACACTGTCAATCGGCCGTGTTTCTCACTGATGCGTGCTGTACGGTATGTAATAACCTGCTGATTCGAGGTACACAGACACAGCGAGCGGATCTATGAGAAGGACGTCTCGTCTTGTGTGCTCTCAGCAGTGGATTGATTAGCAGGGCCGGCCCCTGTTTGTCAAGGTAATGAGGTGAAGGTGAGGGGACACCCAGGGAGCGCGCTCCACCACCTCAGGGGACCCAAGAAGGGATCCAGCCCCACCTGCATATGATTAGCTGCCAAGCCCAAAGAAAACAGTGCTGATGAGGATGGGGGGCTGGGCCGCCCTCCCCCACCTCAAGCTCTCCATGGAGAAATGGGGAGGCCTGGCCAAAGTCAAAGAACAAACACAGCAAAACAATCGCTAAACACAGCCTCGTTTCTTAAAACAAGGCAGATAATTGACTTAGCGGCAGGCAAACAACATGCTAGCTCTGTCGAAAAAATCTAGTGAGCAGCCTTCAAATATCCTGTTAAATTGAACGTCAGCTGTGGTTGCCAGAAATTCTATGTTTCAGGTATTACAGGAGGGCATATTGATGCCTGTGTAACTTGTAGCTGTATAATATCCATAAACAAATCTACTTGAACTACCAACATCTGCTTTTTACCTTCACATGTACTGGAAATAACACATGCAAGTGGTAAACCAGACAACTACACAATGAATCAGAGCTCATAGTAAGTTATAACACAGAGAACAAGGTCATTCACAAGATAATATGAAAAAAAAGGTAATAACCATAAACTGATTGACATAAAATGCAACACAAACACCCTAATATGCATTGACAACACAAATTAGAAGCTGTGTGTGAATGTTTGTAAATTATCATAGTTCCAACACTGGAACTACATTGTTTACAATGGTGTTAAATCATTTACAGATTTTCACCATAGTAAGGTAAACTTAAAGATAACAAATCACTGTAGCATTTTTACAATATTTTCCTTAGACAGCTAACTTTATGCAAGGCATTCAGCAGACTCGACTTCAGAGCTTGCTGTTAGCATGTTGCTAAGCTAACAATGGCTGCACCCTATCAGGAAATGACTTCGCAGGCAGTGTTTACGCATGAAGGTACCTCACAAAAAGGGTTTCTGAGGC
>CM075884.1:4632414-4719914 GCA_038021265.1 Cyprinella venusta | reverse complement strand
AATACATATGTTAATTTAGGTCTTTAATCATAAACTTGTATCGGGTCTAATTTGTGTTTCAAAAACAGCGTTCTGCAATTGTACACCTTGAGCAAACGTGATTGACAGGTCTGGGCAGCCCGCCCCCTGTGCTCTGTGATTGGTGATAGTCGCGAGGGGGGCGTGTCTATCCGGCTGTCTTTTATACTCAGCGCGTCCTGCTCGACAGCACTGATATGTATGAGAAAGGCTCTCGTGAACACCACGAATGAAGAAAACGCGTTTACTCCGGGAGTTTTCTTGTTAACGGAGAAGTTTTGAACATCGAAACGCGGCTTTATTTTTGTTTCTTTTTTAACACATCGCCGGAGCGGGAATAAGGAGAGGAAATCCGAAACGCGTGCGTTAATTCCCTCAGCCATTTTGCCCGTGGCTATTTATTCTCGGTATGCAACCTAACCGCAACTCCGTGCCAAACAAGTGAAGCGGAGATGGGTCTGCTCTGCAACATCTGAACTCAACTATTTCCAGCGCTGCGTTGCTTGTGTTGACAGGGGGGTGGAAAAGGATGGAGTGCTACCTGTTGGGGATTTACCTGTTCCTCGCGCTTGCCCTGCTGCCCCGGTCGAGCGGCACCACGGCCAAGGAGATCACCTGTCAGGAGATAGCCGTTCCTCTGTGCAAGGGCATCGGCTACAACTACACCTACATGCCGAACCAGTTCAACCACGACACGCAGGATGAAGCCGGCTTGGAGGTGCACCAGTTCTGGCCTCTGGTGGAGATCCAGTGCTCCCCGGATCTCAAGTTCTTCCTGTGCAGCATGTACACCCCCATATGCCTGGAGGACTATAAGAAACCCCTGCCGCCGTGCCGGAGCGTGTGCGAGCGAGCGAAGGCTGGCTGCGCCCCGCTCATGCGGCAGTACGGCTTCCCCTGGCCGGATCGGATGAGGTGCGATTCGCTGCCGGTGCAGGGCGCGCCAGACACGCTGTGCATGGACTACAACCGAACCGACTCCACCACCGTGTCGCCGGTGCTGTCCAAACCCACGAACTACCCGAGCAAAGCCTTTAACCCGCACAAAAAGAAAAGCGGGCGCCCTGGCGTCGGACCCAAAGCGACTAAACCCTGCGAGCCGGGCTGCCAGTGTCGCGCGCCGATGGTGGCGGTGAACAGCGACCGACACCCGCTGTACAACCGCGTCAAGACGGGTCAGATCCCCAACTGCGCCATGCCCTGCCACAACCCGTATTTCACCCAGGACGAGCGGACTTTCACGGCCTTCTGGATCGGACTTTGGTCGGTGTTGTGCTTCATATCCACCTTCGCCACCGTCGCCACCTTTCTAATCGACATGGAGCGGTTTAAATACCCCGAGCGCCCGATTATTTTCCTTTCGGCGTGTTACATGTTTGTGTCGATCGGCTACATTGTGCGATTGATCGCGGGGCACGAAAAAGTGGCCTGTAACCGGGAGTATGACGTGGAGCACATTCACTACGAAACCACCGGCCCCGCGCTGTGCACCGTTGTGTTTCTGCTGATTTATTTCTTCGGGATGGCCAGCTCGATATGGTGGGTCATCCTCTCGCTCACCTGGTTTCTCGCAGCGGGCATGAAGTGGGGCAACGAGGCCATCGCGGGGTACTCTCAGTACTTCCACCTGGCCGCTTGGCTCATCCCGTCCATGAAGTCCATCGCCGTGCTCGCGCTGAGCTCGGTGGACGGCGACCCGGTTGCGGGGATCTGCTACGTGGGCAACCAGAACTTGGACAACCTGCGGGGCTTCGTGCTGGCGCCGCTAGTGATCTACCTGTTCATCGGCACCATGTTTCTTTTGGCTGGATTTGTGTCGCTCTTTAGGATCAGAAGCGTCATTAAGCAAGGGGGCACTAAAACGGACAAACTGGAGAAGCTGATGATCCGAATCGGGATCTTCACGGTGCTCTACACGGTTCCCGCCACCATCATCGTGGCGTGTTACTTCTACGAGCAGCACAACAGACAGAGTTGGGAGATCACACACAACTGCTCGTGCTTATTAGAGCAGGAGATAAAGAGGCCGGACTACGCCGTCTTCATGCTCAAATACTTTATGTGCCTTCTGGTGGGCATCACCTCTGGAGTTTGGACCTGGTCCGGGAAGACCCTGGAGTCCTGGAGGAGTTTCTGCACGCGCTGCTGCTGGGGCAGTAAGGGCTCCGGTGGCTCCATGTACAGTGACGTCAGCACGGGATTAACGTGGAGGTCCGGTACCGCCAGCTCAGTGTCGTGCCCCAAACAGATGCCTTTGTCCCAGGTCTGAAACAAGAAAACCCTATTAATTGTTTTTTTGGGGGGTCTCTTTAGCCTTTCAGTCATTTGCATACAAATGAACTTGTTGATGGTTTCTATTAGCTGAAGAACTGGTTGAAACAATTGCGTTTCGCTAATTCCATTCTATTGATATGGACATGACATGCAATCAGTCATTATTAAGGAGAATTTGGGCATTATTGTTCCTAGTGGAGTAACACACGTCCCCAACTTGCAGCATTTGTCTCCTTTACACTCTCTTTTTTTTTCTCGAGATTTACGCATTTCAGTTACTAGTAAAATTCCATCCGATTGAAATATTCCTTACGTGAAAAACTAGAGTTTAATAAAACATAATCTTAATGAGACATTTAGGCTATAGTTCATGTGATATTCACAAATAAAAATAAATAAAAGTATATAATGTGAATAATATGTAAGGACTATTCAATTCGATTGAATGTTACAAACAATCGAAATGAAAATCTTGAAGAAAAAAAAAGGCGTCATATTTTTTCGGAGTGTACTTTTACACGTTGTTGTAAGACAAGTTTTGAATTGTCTGAACAATCAAAGATGGTTTAAATAAGCCTTAATGTCTTAGTGCCCAATTGTTATCGTTGTTATTGTTATTATATACGGGTTGTTGTTGTTTTTTTTAATGCGAAATGTATTTATACAAACTTGTAAATGGTGTATAAAAGAAGATTTATAAATTTATTGTACATTTGTATATAGTGTAGATGCCACATGGAAAGCAAATATGCCTTTTATTTTGACAATAAAAAAAAAAACTTTTTGAGGAATCTGTGTTTCTGGAGTAATGAGTCCAACTCCGCATCTCTCCTGCTCTTTGTGGTCATTCCCATTGAAGATGCTTTTGTGGAGAAACTCTTTTAGCGTTCTGAGGCCTAATTAGAGACAAGGGCCCTGTGCTGGAGAATCTCCGTAATTGTTGAACCCTTGCTACTTAATTTACTAAAAGAGGGCCGGGGACCGGGGTTTTAAATGCAGGAAACCGGGCCTTTTCATCTGGGGAAACTTTGATCTTTCTTTTAAAGTCTAGAATAAAGGTGCCATGTAGATAGAACCTTTAGACTGATGCGCCAAGATTTTTCATGTCTAATTTGAGACCGTTGTCCTTTGATCGACGTTATAGAAATGATTTGAAGCTCGGGGGCCCCAGCCGTGTTTTGTTAGAGAGTTTAATTTTATTTAACACTATCAAAACGTCCTTTTTGAACTTCAGCTGTGGTATTAATGGTAGTTAGACTCGCAGGGACGGTGAATGGAAACCTACAGGTGGTCCCTTGCGTAATCCACGGACCCTTTTTTGTGGGGTGCAGTTTCTTAGACAAAGAATGACACAGAAAGTGTTGTAAAATGAAATGGTTTGTATAGTGTAACAATGTTTTATTTCTCGCGAAATGTAAAAAGGGTTGGTAACCAGTTTAATCCATTTCTCTAACTCCAAGGCAACCAGAGTGCTTATAAATCATTTACTAAATTAGACTCTAATGGAACAATCTATGATCTAAAATCCCAGGGCCTTAAATCAGTAAATAGTTTTCAAGGAGTGTTTAGCTCAGACATGTCATAATGGCCTGGTTTCACAGACAGGGCTTAGATTAAGCCAGGATTAGGCCTTGGTTCAATTAGGATATTTAAGAAGCTTTTATCAACAGGTTTTGGGAAAACAACATTATTGGTGTGCCTCTTGAGGCAAAACGATGGCACTTTTAAGATGTGTTTTTTCAGAACAACTCAAACATGCATTCAAACCTTGTTTGTGAAACCAGGAGTTCGAGTTGCAAGATTCTTTCCCATTTCTGTTAGCACATTGTTTACAAACTTGATTATTTCCATCTTTATCTTTACACAAACAAAACAAACATTTTGTTGCATTCACGGAACTTCAAAAAGAGAAGGTAAGAAAATATTTAAACAGACCAAGTTGTCGCTCATAAAAAAACAAGACATGGTTAGAAAGCGTTTGAAAAACAAGAGTGCGTTCCTGTGAATCTTCTCTCACAACTTTGACGACTTGTTTTGATGTACTGTGTCTCCACCTAGCGGCCAATGTTAAGAATCACTCAGCATTGAAAATTGACATCATTTAGCTACTCACAAAGTTGTTCCAAACCTGTATGGATTTCTTTCTTCTGCTGAACGCAAAATGTATTTTGAAGAATGGTGGTAACCAAATTTTTGCTGCGGGTCCCCATTGACTTCTGTAGTTGTTTTGTCTGCTATGGACTTCAATGGGGACCAGCAACTGTCTTTAGCAGAAGACATGCATGTAGCTATAGAGGTTTGGAACAACTAGGCTATATGGTGAGAAAATGATGACAACAATTTAGTTGTAAGATAGTATCGTCTTAAATTAAGTAGCCTACACTCTAAAAAAAAAGGTTCTTCAGGGGTTCTTTGCGGTGGTCATGGTGCTATATAGCACCACTAAGCCCAGTTTGGTTCTTCAGCGGTTCTTCAGTGGTTCTCTGGGGTGGTTAACATGCTCTATGGCACCTCTTATGGTTCTACGTAGCACCATATGAAAGTGGTTCCCCTATGATTACAAGCCAATGAACCACTTTTAGTGCTATTTAGCACCATTTTTTTTAGAGTGTAGTGTTAGGCCTACTCCACATTATCAGATTACTTCTTAAATCACATCAGTTAGTTCAAGGCTGTAAGATATGAACATTTCTACTCATCCGAGAGCAATACGGAATTACATGCATTGTGTGTGTGTTCTGTGAAAGCGTGAAAATAGGCTATTTAACGTTTACAGATTAAATGAATCAAATCTTCTGATCATATTTCAATGTGAATGTGTCGGTGACAGAACATAAAAAAGTTATGAGAAAGTCTTGAAAAGTTATAGGCTATTAAAGAAGGCTTAGGCCTAATAGCTTTGTGTCCTCATAAGCATGATTTAGCCTACTTTTATTTATTGTGGCGAGTTTATCAATATTATGAAAGTAAAACCATGAGACTATGACGATGATGGTCTAGTAGGCTACTAGAGCATAAATGCAATGTATCATAAAAAAACAATATTTCGTATGCAAGCTAATGGTGTAGTTGAGGAATTGTGTGGTATATGGATACAAAAGTACTTAGACCATTTCACAAGATATAAACAACACCGGCCCAGAAGCACTTCCTGTTTCAGTTTTTTAACACTACATAAAAGCTGGGATAAAATACAACCAACAGAACATTTAAAACTGAACCAAAGAGTTAAACAAACATCTTTAAGATGTTTTCTTTACATGTGAAATAAAGAAAACAGTTACAAACTGAAACAGGAAGTGCTTCTGGGCCAGTGTTGTTTACATCTTGTGAAATGGTATATATGTATGATTAAAAATGTATATTGTTTTGTACAATTACTCAATAAATTGTTTGGGTCGTATAGACCCAAAGCCCAAGTGTAAACAGGAAACGAAGACCATTTCTTGAAGGTTAATTTAACGCCGACTGCAGATACACATGACGTAAACAAAGCAGCGCGTGCTTACCGTTTTGAATATACGCGGGCATTCCTTGTCAACATGTCGAATCAGGCGACTCTTTGACTTTTAGGATTGTATAATCTTGTTAAAGAAATGGACAAATACAAGCAGTGTGAGAACAATGCACAGTACAGCGTGTGCGCAGCTTTCATAATACGATACATACATTTAATTAACTTTTTTTTTTTTTTCAATTCTGCAATTTGCGCCCCGTCCAGCACATGGCGCCCCAGGCGGCCGCCTGTGTCGCCTGTCGGCAAAGCCGGCCCTGGCCAGAATAAAACCAATGAGAGGCAAATCTTGCCTTCGAGAAAGAGTCAAACAAACCCTCAATATCAGAACGCTTTTACCAAATTGGTGACATTTCTAAACCAAATATAACTTAATAATCTTTAAAATGTTAATACAAACATTGTTATGTGCCATGAAAATACAATTTTGACCCATTTAATTGACTAATTCCATAAATCAATCAATAAAGTAAAACCGTCCTCGATAATCGGAAACGACTGTGATTTGTCTTTACTCGATAGCACTGAGAAAAGAAACAGAACACACGTGTCTTTTAAAGTCTTTGCTAGGGATTTAAGTGATAATCCTCGGGGAAAAGTTAAAACAATAAAAGTATTATTTAAAACAGCCGTACCTGACCAAATAAAGACACTTTCCGGGACGCTAGATAATGCCCATTTTAGATCCTGGCTGCTTTCGATTCTAGTTAAACCTTTCAAAAAAAGAGAATTGAAGTCAGTGGAGTGCATTACCAACTCCTGCCAGCAGAGGGCAGTACGTGTCAGTGAACAGTTGCCTAACAGTAGAAGCTGCACACGTGGGTGACAGTCAAGTTCCTTGGTTTCAATCCAATTTATTTCACCTTTAATGTCATATCAAGAACAAACTCCAAAAAACAACCTTCATTTTTTTTTTTTTTTTTTTGAAAAACAAATAAACAAAACAAAAAACACGTTGTGCAATACAATGCATGAATGCCGTGGCAATGTGATAACAGGCATTAGAGGCAATTCTCACATCATATTTAAAAAATGCCAAGAATTGGCAAATTGCAACAACCACCACAACAACAAAAGTTTTCAAAAAGCCTCAAGGGGGTGAGTTTACATCACATAATTGAGTCCTAAAAACATTAAGCTTCCCCTGTTGATAATCTAGCCTAATGCAATAAATTGCTCTAAAAGGTCAATTATAATGTTACAGTATAGTTTTCAAAAAGCTTAGTTTACATGCTGGACATATCACGTAGCCTAATTGTTGTAGTCCTTATAAACACATTTAGCTTAATCCTGTTGATCATGTAATGCAATGCATTGCTGTAAAAAAGCAAATTATATGTTTTAATCTTGCAGTATAGTTTTAGCTTGTTACAACTGGCCCATAGATATACAAGCCAAACATTTATACATTTATACATTTATACAGTGACACTGGTATATCCCTAGCAATAATTTCGACCAAAACTTAAAATATATGTATATACTGATGTCCCCTAGGGTGACCAACTATCCTGTTTTCCCAAGACATGTCCTATTTTTATATAACAATATATCAATTTTCTATCCATACAGAGGAGGCATAACCTACTTTAAATGTATTGAAATTAATAAGGTATCTTTGAGTAAACTTTGAGTTTCATTTGAGTAGGCCCATCTGTTTGCCGGGCCGAGTGTCCTGGTTTTTGGTAATCAAAATATGGTCACCCTAATGTCCCCGTCCCCACCAATTTCAAAATTAAACCTACGCCACTGCCTGAGTGTAGCCTACTTTTGAAGCAGTCCATAATGCCTAGCTGCTAGCAGCATCAGCAGTGCAAAGGAAACATAAATAGACAGGTCTATGGTGTTATGGTGTGTTTAATAAGACACATGACTAACATTGTGAGGACAGAAGGACTGCGGTCTAGGTGACTGTCCAAAGCTAACACGTCCAACCGTTTGCATGTTGCGGCTAGCTTCTGTCAGTCTGAAATGCGTGCATTGTCTTGCTCTCGTGTTACACCAGATTATGGAGCTCTATTTTAAGTGTTTGTTCTAAAGCTCCAAACTAAAGTCCAGCGGGTCCTTGAAATAGTTTTGCAAGCTACCTCCATAAATGCAAAAGCAGTCGGGGCAGTAATTGCTTTCTGATGGGGTGCCGTTGACTGAGACTTGACAGTCCCTGAGATTTTGCACGCTAGAGGATTCCGGAAGCCCTTTAAGGCAGGTAGCACCTTCGAACCCTCAGGGTTGTTCTTTTTTGGTGGCCACCCCAGTTGAAGCAGAAAGTATGTCAGTTTTAGCTTTTCATCCTCACAGATCTTGGGTGGTTACAACCAGCCCTTTCTAAGAATGGCCTTAGCTGTCTCCTGATTGTAGCAGGGTCAAGGCAGGTCAAGGCCTGTCTGGTTGGTGAAAGAAAGATCTAACACAAACATAAGAGAGGCAGGTGGATGCGGACAGGCGTAGTTGATCCAATGGTTGGCATGCAACCATGACGTTGACATCTTCTAATAATATCTTGCATTTCACCTTGCTTCTACAAGCAATTTATTCCAGTCAAGTTCCAAACAACTCTTCTTTGCAACTTATGTGCGTTTGAAATGCCGCTTCAGAACTTACAATGTATGAGAATACATGCTAAAAATGTCTGAAGCCTAATTAATATGGATAGTCTTCTGGAGGAACAGTCAAACCCACTCTGACCTCTTCTCTTGGCGATCTCCACTGCAAGTCGGCATGTCTTCACCAGTTGTCATTTCTACCAGAGTATATTGCCCTACTCTTCTGGTACACACCGCGGTTGCTCCCGAGACATCAATTCCACCTTGAGCGGCTAGTTTGTCCCTTCGCGGAGGGGGCGGAGGTTTGAGACGACTGTGTTTGCTAACTCGGATGGTTTTAGGACTTCCCAAAGGCTCAGTGGGGTACAGTGCCACTTCACTGCCCTCTCTTACCATCCCCTCTTCTTGGGTGGGTTGGTAGCTGCTGCTATCCTCATTGTTGTTGGAACCCATTCCAGAAATTGTAGACATTCCTCCAAGAGGTAAGGGTGGTGGAGGGTCGTCCTCCAAAAGCACAGAAGCAGCTTCATCGCCACTCGAGTTTCTGCTCCCTCTTTTGCTGAACCCTCCCGGTCCCTTCATGTCTTGAGTTGGCGGGATGCTGACATCCACACCTTGATTCCCATTCCCTGACAAGTAGTACTGCTCCTCTGCATACATCTTCTCCACCAGCATCTTTCTTTTGCTTTTTTGCCTCAAGGAGCGCTTGATGGCACAGATAAAGTCGCACATGTTTAGCAGCAAGGACAAAGCAGCTGCCCCCAGCATGAAGTTCAGCAGGATGGTTTTCTCAGTGGGTCTAGAGATGTAGCAGTCCACTGTGGTTGTGCAGGGTGTCTGCTGACACATGAAGCGTCTGGGGATGTGGAAGCCGAACAAGTAATAATGGGCAGCTCCAAATCCAGCTTCTATAAGTATCCGAAGCAACAGATGCAAGATGTAGGCTCCTGTGAAGTACTGCACTCGCCCCTTCTCAGCCTTCACAACGGTCTTGGAAATAGATGCTTTCCCGAACGATTCTTGATAGTCTGCTTTTATGGACTCAGAAGTTCCGCTATCAGCAGCTATGCTAGTCACTTTGTGGATCACATAGATGACAAACATCATGTAGGGAAGGCACAGGGTGGTGAGCTGCACCAGCCAGAATCGGAAAAGGGAAAGAGGGGCAAACAGATCATAGCACACATTGGCACAACCAGGCTGAATGGTGTTACACACAAATCGCTCCTGCTCATCCTGGTAGAGGGGATAACCAGCAAACAGCAAAACTAGGATCCTTAGGAATACCACCAAGATGAGCCATGCTTTCCCTAAGGAAAGAAAGAGAACAGATCTTAACCTAATTGATACAGATCCTATTATGAAATAGTGTTCCTTTTAAAATTGCTCTGGAAGACTTAATGTTGTTCGATTGGACAAATAAACTAGCCAAATGAAAGTTCAGTACTGTTTTATTGTCAATATATAAGATATGCCTCAATAGTTTTAGATTATATGTAGAAGTACACTGGCAGGATCATATCATTTTTTTTTCTTGATATTCAGCGCATATTGTTTTTGATGTTATGGCTTTGCCTAAATACTTTTTACAATATTACATCTATGTTAAAGCGATTTCGTCAATTTACAGAAATTTTGGAGAGGATTTATACGAGCCCAAGATATCGTCAAACTGACGCTTTTGACCATACGTCAACATCCGACGTTTTAAGGTACCCTTTAACGCCAGTTAGATGACGCTATCTAATCCTAACCCTACCCCAGACCTAAACCTACCCGCGTCATCGAACTGACGCTAAAGGTAAAGCGTCAGTTGGATGACGCCCTAGGATAGCGTCATCTAACTGACGTTAAAGGGTACCCTAAAACGTCGGATGTTGACGTATGGTCAAAAGCGTCAGTTAGAAGACGCCTTGGGATAAGAATGTGTTGTTTATACAAGTAAATCATCTTGGATTGCACTTTATTTTACAGTACGCACACTTACAATACTGATAATATAAGGTAACTACATGGGGGTAGTTTCAGGGTCACTTGCTAGTTATTACCCTGGTATAACTTTAACAACAACATCGTATGAAAGAATGGCCCTAAAAAGTATTTGGACAGTTCAGAATGCATAAATATAAATCCATGAGTTTTTTTTTTTAATTGAAGGAACTGGTGTCAAGGTGATTCGCAGTGGTTTATTACCAACATCCACTAATGTTTGACAACCAGCAAGTATCCAAATACATTATCTTCAAACAGTGAAAATCTATTGTTTTATCATTTAAAATGTAACGAACTTGTGTGCATGTAAAAATGTGTTATCTTCAAAATGACTGGTGGTTCTTGAAACCAAATGCAACAACATTCAGACATCGATGGTGTGGTTTAAATGAACAAATACTTTCTGGAGCTTCTGTTAAATACTTTTTTAAATAGTAAAAGTGTACACATACCTGTGAGGGTGATGTTGTGGTTCAGTGTTATGAATATAATGCCTGATGCAGCCAGTTTAGCCATGCCGGCAGATTTAGGCCTCCAAACCCCAAGAGTAGAGCACAGAATATCTCGCTGGTCACAGAACAGCCCACTTGATTCCACATAAGAAAACGAGTTTTACAGACTGTATTAAACTCAGTTCAAGCAGGAATTCAAAATAAACCCCATTTACAAGCAATCAAAATCCTGTTCAGGTCCTTTTACACCAGGTCCGGCGTAATCCGCAACGACAAGACTCACAAGTAACCTCCAACTTGGCTTCCTATCTTACCTCTTCCTCCGTCCCGACAACAACTGTTCTGAGACAACAGAAGACGAGAGATGTGAGCTCCATTGTGGGGCTATTCTTACCCTCCAAAGGCATGCCGGCACGCCGGCCTTGCTGTGATATTTGGGCTCTTGTTTGTCCTTACAGGAGAATAACTAACTGCATCAGGCATCAAATAACATGTATTAAATCCTCTTGTATGATGGAGAGTATTTCAATGCAGTTCATATAGGGTCTTGAGTGGCATACTCCTTAGGAAAGACTTTTGTGTCGACATGAGTTTTATTTTGGTGCATTTGTTTGATATTGCGACAAAGGCATTTACATAACTAGTTTTGTTGGATGTAGAGATCACGCAGCAAATTTGATGGTTTCACTTTATTTTGATGGTCCCTTTAAAACATTCTGTCGACTAAATGTAACGCTGAACCTACATGCCTACTAACTCTGAGTGTTAGTTGAGTATTGGTAGACTGGTAAGGTTAGTGTTAGAATAAGTTGGCATGCATGTAGTTGAAAAGTTACTTTGTGAAAAGTTACCATCAAAATTAAGTGTTCCCAAATTAATTGGAAAACTTTTACTCTGGAAGCTATGGGGTCCTTTTTGGTTGGCTTCTGTTGGCGATGCGCTTATTATACGTTATTAAAAAGAAGCCCCTCTTTAGCTCTGTCCTTGAGGTGTTTGACATGACTGGATGCCTTGGGATCATAGTAGATCATGATGGAATCTCGAGAAGCTTTTAGACCTCTCCAAATGACCTCTGGATAAGGGACATCTCGACAGCTTTTGAAGGACTGCTGTTCTAATGAATGGAGACTTATAGATACACAAATTATATATTGGCAGCTGCTAGTGAATACTTGGTGTAAAACATGTTTTGGAGGTGTTGAGGGAAGTTGTAGTGGACCCAAATCTTTCAGTTTATATATAATGTTTTTCATTGACAAGTTTATTAAAGGCTGTTTTGCATCATGCTTTCTTGGGTTCTGCTTAAATATTATTATTAATCTGTCTTGGGGAATCACTTAGTGAGATTATTTCTTTTTTTGGAATGTGAATAATTACACTAGGAGTACAGCAAATTGCATCCTGTTTGAAAAGTGGTAGGCGAACGGGAGTTTAATTTTATGCCTGCATGGAAAATACAATTCAAATCATTCAGCATTTGCAAGTCTAACCAAATTTGTTCTATTCAACACAACACACTAATACATTTTCCACATTTGTGGTGACTGACAATTCAGAACAGATGACTGTCAATACAGCCTTAAATATTTCAATAATTTCTTCTTTCTGGCCTTTCCGTATCTCTGTAATTGGATTAGCTGGCCAGCTCTAGACAAAGGTCCATTTTAAGACAACTAGCAATGGTGTAGGCCTAGTTCACCAGGGACACATTTAGAGGCGCAAAGCCAGAGACTTAGGATGGAAATGAATAGACCATATGCTAAGTACAGAATGACCTATATTATAGCTATACATTATTTTCGGACATTGAACTATTTATTTCATATAATTAAGTTAATGCAATGTATGGCTATATGACTGATTTCTAGGGAAAATACAAAGCTCACGGTGTCCCACAAACGGGATTTATTTTAACAGAGAGCACTGATCCAGACCTGCCTTGATTGAAGCCCAGATATGATTTCCGCAAACGTTTACGTCACAGTGTGCAATATTAGCACAATGCTAAAAGCATACGAAAGAAGGCCAGGCTTTAGTGAATAGTGTCGTCGCCATGTTGTGGAGATGTTGTGCGTTTCGATGTAAAAGCAAAACCAATCTATCCTTCCAAAAACGGATGAAATCAGCAACTGGTTCCAATCGATCTGCACTTTCAGAATCTGACATGGACCCTGATCCGGTAAAACCGATGGAATCATTGTCCATTTGTGTTTACAATTGCTTTTGAAGACTTGAAAGCTGAAGCTTGCGGTTATGGTAAGGAGAGTTACATTTCCAACAAACGCTTAAGGTGTTTGGCCAATCACAACGCACTAGGTTATCTGCCCTATCAGAGCATTCTGGGCTTTTTTTTTCGGAAGCAGGGGCTTTGCAATGGGGTAATCCACCAGCTGGAAACTCATCTAACTGACGCTTTTGACCATGCGTCAACATCCGACGCAAGTGGCACCCTTTAGCGTCAATTTGAGATGCGCCTCCTAGTGGTCTAACCTTAACCCTACGCTAAACCTACCCGCGTCATCTAACTGACACTTTTGACCATGCGTCAACATCCGACACACATGGCACCCTTTAGCGTCAATGAGACGCGCCTCCTAGTGGTCTAACCCTAACCCTACCCCAGACCTAAACCTACCCACGCCATCTAACTGACGCTAAAGGTTGCCATGTGTGTCGGATTTAGACGCATGGTCAAAAGTGTCAGTTAGATGATGCCCTAGGATGAGAATGCGTTGAGGAGACTATCACCTGACCTGCTGTTAGCATTCCATTGACTCCCATTCATTTTGGCATCACTTTGATAGCGAATACCTCTAAATGTAGTCCAAAGACTACATTTTCCCATTATTTATTTCTTAAGGCTCAATTACTTTGTATCTTACATTATGGCCCCATAGAAGCATTTTATGTAAAAATAGGCTAGCGATTGCGTCATAACACGCGCCTCTCTGTTGCACAGTAGAGAAATTACCGTATTGACAGGAGAAGCTCGTAAGTAAAATCTTTTACTGTCTATGAGGCAATCGGGTGGAAATGGAGGCATAAAGTCAAGGGAGAAGCCCATAGATATAAAGTTCACAAAAGCAATTGGACAAATTTCAATTCAGATTTGTCTCGGCACAGCAACTAGAAGGTCATAACGGTTGCTCACGACACATCTACATCGTCAAACTCAATTTGAGCCTGAGCAGTACGCTTGGCATCTCAACTTTTTTTCAATGCAAATGTTTATTGACTTTTTGTTTGTGCAGAAATGCACATTAAAAACTATCTACCCTGAAAAATATTCACTCCCAATATATTTTATATATACTGTAGTCCCTAATCCTGCATAATGCAAACAGGCTCAATGAAAACACATCAAATCAGTTTTATTGCAACTTTAAAAGTTTATTCTTGTGGCGGTTTCTAAACATTGCTTCTGAACTGGGAGCGTCAGTTAAAATCATAGTCCGAGAACCAAAGGAACTGCATGCAACCATCGTAGCCTCCAGCTCCTGGGCGGATATGCCCGCAGGCGACTGGGTTCACTTAGTTAAACAGAAAGCAGAATGAACTAAGATCATACATAGGAGATAGGATTCAGCCTTTGGCACAATGAAAACAGATACCGAGGAAGGGTTTGACCGTTGGAACAGAAACAAATGACAACAACAATGTATTAGTCATGATAATAGGCATACAACCAGTGACCGAATATAAAATTAAAACACACAACTACAGCAGTTTTCTTATTTTCACAGGAAACCATTTATAGTATAAATGCTCTGAAAGATCTGAATTTGTAATTTCCTAGAAATTGCAATTAAAACGAGAAGGATTACAGAGAGACAGATGCAAAGATCAAGAGAGAGGTATTAAATAAGAATCCAAAAACTCTGCAGAGGTAGAGTTCAGTGCACACGGCTAAAACACGCCACTCGCCTCCAGTCTACGACACCTTCTTCAGATCCAACGCTGGACTGCTTGCTCACATGCTCACAGAAAATAAATAGAATAATACAATCTTCAAATGCTTTTAATCAGTCTCTCGATTTACCATTCGGCTTTCCTTCCCAAAGACACGTCCCTTGAATGTTTTTCCCAAACCATTTCCAACACTCCTAAATGTGCAGAAGGAGTTTAAATCGCCGGCATTGACAAAGAACAGATCTTCCTTGAGAAGAACATCCTTACTCTTTAGGGAATAAACCAACGTCTTAGTTTCACGATTCGTCCAGAATGTTCGTCACAAGATGTGCGAAAAGTAATTAGACGCACACGAGTGCTGAATCTCACGAAACAGTCAAGAACATGTCTGGGTTATATTTCACTTCAAAATCAAAAGAAATTAAAATTATATATTGTATGAATAAGATAATTAAGCCTATTAACCACATTTCCCCCCCAAAAAAATGTTTAATTCGTATGGAAACTTGTTTACGTCAAGTTTGTTAACGGCGACTAGAAAAAAAATTGCGAGAAAAAAAAGTGGACTATTTCTCGCAATTCCAAATTTTCCTTCACACGAAATTCTGTATTCTGACTTTTTTCTCAAAAAAGTAAAATAAAAAGTTGCAAAAAATAAAATTATATATATATATATATATATATGCCAATCAATAAAATTGGATGGTCCTTAAAGAGGCTTAATTATTTTCATGCAAAATATAACTTATTTTGTCTTCTGATTTTGCGAACAATGTATAACCTTCGTATGTCCAGTTGGATGCGTTAACATCACATAGCCGACTCACTGTATTGTATACTAAGACACAAAGTGTGCAGATTATATTAGATTAAACGATTTAAGTAAATTTGTTAAGACTTTGTTGGGCATTGGAGATACAATAAAAAAAAATCTAGATTATAATAAAATGTAAGAATAAACGAGCCCGATCTCATGAAAGTTCGTACCTATAGCACGAATGTCATTTCTCGTGCCATTTATACGCTAAAACTAGTTTTTGCGTGTTTATGGTACGCGTTTTTCGCGTGCATATGATATGCACTTTTTAGCGTAAAATAAGTACGAACTCCCCACCCCCCCTCCCCCTAAACCTACCCTGGGGGTTTTCAGTACATAGCATATGCACGCAAAAACCATTTTTGCCGTATAAATGCCACGAGAAATGACAAACGTGGTATAGATACGCACTTTCATGAGACTGTGTTGGAATAAACACACACTGCTTGAAAATAACAGCCATTTTGATGTCATCTGTAGCAAGAAGTATGGAAAATTGCTTTCTTTTATCATTGCTGCTAAAACGAAAAGTTACATTCATGTCACCCTAACCTTGTGAAATTGCTTTACCAATTTTTAGTGGTGCATAAAAAAAAACGGTTTAACTTAACTGGGAACTCAATTGAGGACAACAAAATAAAGGAAACTCAATAACAGCGCTTCAAAACCGTGTCAGATCCCAGAAGATTGACTTATTCCTGACAAAACAACCAATACTTATATATTTTTTTTTTCAAATTCTTATCCACCATCACTGACCAGAATTGAATACGAATTAAGAAAACTAAATACTGGTCACATATAAATATCTCAAGAAGATCATAATTACATTTCTTTAAGTACGTTTAACTATGTACAATATACAAAAGATATTTTTGGAAGTTGTAATTATCAATATGTCTCAGTCTCTCAGCAGACGGATCACGTTATATATAACGAATCATAATCACACACATCTGAGCGGAAGAACCGCTTTAAAAAAAACACTTCTTTTGCTAAAAACTAATTTTGATGTCTTAATGAGAATGGAAGATAGCATGGTTAATTTTGATATTCTATTTCTAAGGCCATATTCCCGCTGAACGCAGGCACCACAGGTGATGGCAGTGGATACAGCAGGAATTCTGTCTCTGGTTCGACGCATTGTAATTGACAAATCAAACACTGCAATCTGCCTTAACATTTGTATCGCAGTGGTACTCTCAGCATCACCTTTAAAAGCATGTTTTAGGACTTCAAGTCATCAATTGTAACCAAAAGTACCCCTTTCAAAATTGAACTCCAATCTTTCTAGCAGGTTCGGTATACAATAGAGCATGTATTGCTTTGAGGATTTGGAAATGACTGACACAACATGTGTATATCCATCGTTTGTTGAAGCGAAGGGCGAAATATGTATAAAAATAATATGAATGTGAAGCTTATACAAGGTCATGGAACGTCACTGTTGGCTTTGTAGAAAGAAAAAGCATTAAACCATCCAATTTCAGTCTATTTTGCCTTTTTTTTTCATGGCATCCAATTATTTTAATTTCCGCTTGAAAAGGAAAGTCCCAGGAGCGTCACATGGGAACGCGCACCACTCTCCTTTTGTAAATCCAAAGTCAAGACTAAATGACACAAACTGCCTTGATCACGTGTTACAAATTGGGAAATAAATAAATAAAATAATTAGACTAAACGGAGATATCCAAATTGTATATTTTCCCATTAATGTGCAATTATTAAAGACCAATTTCAGATGAATAAACCGTCATTAAGGATACTTTTAATTTAAACTAGGGCTGAGCAAAATTAATTGCGATTAATCACATCCAAAATAAAAGTCTGTGTTTACATAATATGTTTGTGTGTGCTGTATATAATTATTTTGTATATAAATACCTATGCATGCGTGTATATATTTAAGAATGATTTGCGCTTAAATTCTGTATATATATTAGGGCTGTCAAAACGATTAATCGCGATTAATCGCATCCAAAATAAAAGTTTTTGTTTACATAATATATGTGGGGGCACTGTGTATAATTATTTTAGATATATAAACACACACACATGCTTGTATATTTTTAAGAAATATTTTCATGTATATTCTGTATATAGATTTATATATAATTTATATTATATATAAATATAATATTTTATATATAAATAATATTTTTTTTCTTAAATATACATGCATGTGTGTTTTTATATATATACAAAATAATTATACACAGTGCCCCCACATATATTATGTAAAGTTTTATTTTGGATGCGATTAATCGCGATTAATCGTTTTGACAGCCCTAATATATATATATATATATATATATATATACATAATCTATATTATTTAAATATAAATAGTTTATATATGAATAACACATTTTCTTAAATATATACTTGCATGATCGTGTATTTATATATACAAAATAATTATATACAGCCCCCACAAATATATTATGTAAACACAGACTTTTATTTTGGATGCCATTAATCGCAATTAACTTTTGCACAGCCCTAATTTAAAATAAAATAAATCTTAAACAAAATGTTAAATAACAGTATGTAGAAGTACAGTGGTAATTTAATAGTGTGATCAGCTCACAGAAAGAAAAAAGAAAAAAACTTTTAGGAATGATATCTTGAGAAGTGGTTGATTTCGGCCATCTTGAAACGACACATCCAGGTGAAACTTTTCTAACCAGACAAGATCGTGGTGCGCACACTTCCTCACCTAGAATGGCAAACATGTATGACAAAGAGCTGTAGGAATGCTGTTCCAGTCATTAGGCATCTTTCTCCCTTGATTATATATCCTCCTGTTTTCTGAACTGCAGTGTCATCCTCTCTCTCTCGCTCGCTCTCTCCTCTAAGCCACAGGTTGGAAAGTGATCTTTGTGTGGGTGTCTCGTATATACAGCAGCCATAAGACCAGCAGGGAGAAAGGCTCAAGAGTCTCGTGGAGGTACGAAGCATGTTTGTGTCCTCTTAGAGAACGCTTCTTCTGACAGTTTCTCTCGTGAAAGTCCCCGACGTCCACCGATATTAGGATATGATGGCCGGGGACCATCTGACCACTGTCAGGTTATCTGCACTCACTGAGCGCTTCTTGGCTCCTTTTCTCAAGTCTTTATATTTGTCGTCACAAAGCCTGGAGATCGCCTGTGAGAAACGTGAGAAGGAGAGATAGACACAATTTAATTTATTCCTGTGATCAAAGCTGAATTTTCAGCATAATAAGCTTCAGAAATATATGATGATTTGCTGCTCAAGAAACATTTCTGATTATTATCAATGTTGAAAACGGTTGTGCTGCTTTATATTTTTTTGTGGAAACTGTAACACATTTTTCATGATTCTTTAATGAATAGAAAGTTCAGAAGATATTAAAATGTAAAAAAAAACTAACATTTAAAGTGTCCTGAGTGAGCCTTGTATGACTGATACTGCTGTCGGTGTATGAGTATGTAAAAGCATTTCTTATATTTATTTTTATCATCTGTTAGGTTTATATTCAGTGAGCACATCTGCCACATATTGAGGTCCTAACCCATTAAATGATTTATATACCAGTAATAATACTTTAAAATCAATCCTAAATGTAACTGGCAGCCAGTGTAAATGTATGTTTAATAAAATTGAATGCCTTTTGATGCTTTTGTGCTTAAAGGCCTTAAAGGCCTTAACTGCTTGAACCCCGATAAATGCTGCTTGCAGCTTTAATTATTATTTTTCTGCCGTAAAACGCATCGTGCAGCCTAAACCGTAAGTGCTGGAGCGTTGAAACTTTGTCAGATGGTAGTACAAAAATCGAGGAGAGGTTATCAAATTATGAGCCTGATTGGCCCATAGGTGGCGCTATAGCAACCAATTGTGCAAAACTTCTCATAACTCCTAGACCGTAAGTCGTAGAGTCAAGTGTCTTATATCATTGGAAAGCTGAATACCTGACGAACAAAACGTATATCTCCGATTTCTTTTGCGGTAGGGAAATTTTTCCGCCATTTTGAATTTTGTTGAAAAACTACTTTTGCGAACTAGTCCCTGATATTTTGGCCCGATCGGAACCAAACCAGTGCAGAAATGTTCTCTGGAGTCTGAAGATAATTAATTATCAAAAAAAAGTTGAAATTTGTATTCAGGGTTGCTAGGGGGCGCAAATTGAAAGTTATGGGAGGAGCCTTTTTTACAAAAATGGCTATAACTCGAGAAGTAAATGAGATATCTTCACCAAACTCGAAACACTTGTGTATGAGGACATTTTGAGGTCACGGTAAAAAAACGGCATTGATTGGCCACATGGTGGCGCTATAACATTAAAAAAACATACAAAAGGCTATAACCATGTGACCGTTAGTCCGATTGACTTGAAAATTGGTATGTAGTGTCTTGGTCCAAGGGGCCATGTATGTGTATGAGGATATTGGCGTATCTCGAAAAACATGGCCGCCATCGGCCTATGAAGTTTGAGCACCCATGAAACAAGGTTAACGAAGGCCGATCGGAACGAAACTCGTTGGGCATGTTTGACTCATGGCCCTAGAGGTCTGTAAGAATTTTGAAAAAAATCGGCCACTAGTTGGCGCTAACGAGTTTTATGGCTCTTTAATCACATGGTGTTGCGCGCATCACCACAATATGTATATCATTTGATAGATCTCCTCATGATGAACAACTTTGCCTCAAGAACCATTGCTGTCAATCAAATCGTTCATTAAATATTCATGAATATGTCAAAAATCTACTTTTGCGAACTAGTCCCAGGTTTTTTGAGTGATCGGAACCAGACCAGTCTAGGACAATTCTCTGCACTCTCGAGATCAATAATTATCAAAAAAAAGTTGAAATTGTGCCTCTGGTTGGCCATAAACGTGTCATTTAAATTATGGGCATGGCAAAATAAATTCAAAAGCTTATAAATCATAAACAAAAACTCAGAACTTCACGAAAATTGGTGAGCATATGTGCCATAACATCATTAATCGTCACGCCAAGTTTTATGGAGATCGGACAATAGGTGGCGCTATAAATGTTAAAAATCTTCAAAAAACAGATATTCCCTATGGTATATTGCCAATTTTGACTGTAAATGGCCTTACTAAATTAAATTAATGTCCGAGTGCTTATGAGCTTAAAGAATAGGCCAAAATAAGGCCACTTTACTAAAAAGCCTATAACTCAAGAAGTAAATGAGATATCTTCACCAAACTCAACAGACATGTGTATGAGGACATTTTGCGGTCACAGTAAAAAGACTGCATCGATTGACCACATGGTGGCGCTATAACATTAAATAAACATATAATTGGCTAAAACCATCTGACCATTTGTCCAATCGACTTGAAATTTGGTATGCAGTGTCTTGGTGCAAGTTTCCATGTATGTCTAAAAGGATATTGTCATATCTCAAAAAACATGGCTGCCATCAACCAATGAAATTTGAGAAGGTTGGTGAATGAATCCGAAAGGTTGGTGGTTTGATCCCCGGTTCCACCTGACCAAGTGTTGAGGTGTCTATGAGCAAGACACCGTTAAAAAGCTTTAAAACCATGCATTTCCAATGGTGAATTGCCTGTATTGGCTGTAAATGGTGTTTTCCATCTCTGATCGTATCATAATGTTAGCCAGTGAGTGAATTTATCAATTCACTATTTTAACAATAATCTCATAATCACAATAATTTAGCCAAAAAGGGTAGGGGTGACAGTGGCTCAGTGGTTCATGTAGGTTGTCTACAAACCGAAAGGTTGGTGGTTCGTTCCCTGGTTCTACCTGACCAATTGTTGAGGTATCTATGAGCAAGAGACCGTTAAAAAGCTTTAAAATCATGCATTTCCAATGGTGAATTGGCTGTAAATGGTCTTTTCCATCTCTGATCGTATCATAATGTTAGCCAGTGAGTGAATTTATCAATTCACTATTTTAACAATAATCACATAATCACAATAATTTAGCCAAAAAGGGTAGGGGCAACAGTGGCTCAGTGGTTCATGTAGGTTGTCTACAAACCGAAAGGTTGGTGGTTCGATCCCCGGTTCCACCTTAACAAGCGTTGAGGTGTCCATGAGCAAGATGGCTGAGTGAGCCTTGTATGAATGATACTGCAGTTGGTGTATGAGTATGTGAAAGCATTTCTTATATTTATTTTTATCATCTGTTAGGTTTATATTCAGTGAGCACATCTGCCACATATTGAGGTCCTAACCCATTAAATGATTTATATACCAGTAATAATACTTTAAAATTAATCCTAAATGTAACTGGCAGCCAGTGTAAATGTATGTTTAATAAAATTGAATGCCTTTTGATGCTTTTGTGCTTAAAGGCCTTAAAGGCCTTAACTGCTTGAACCCCGATAAATGCTGCTTGCAGCTTTAATTATTATTATTATTATTATTATTATTATTATTATCTGGGCCATTCCACCAAATGGGTGACATTTGCTTGTTGTAACTCTTCAAAAATTTTGAAAAATTGAAAAACTTTATTGATCTTTTTCAACATTGAATCTAATACTACACATATTTAACTATTTAAAATGTGTATTGGTCAATCTCAGGCAACTTTATTTATTTATTTTTTTACAAGGTTTAAGCAGAAAATGGGTGCATGTTTTCTCAATCATGTTACCGAAAATCATTTAAAAAGTGTCATTTAAAAAGCAAGTTTCAAAGCATGTCAATTAATTCCTTTGTTTTCCCCACAAGAAAGTGTTTATTTTAAAGAAATTGTTGGTTATATGTATATATATATATATATATATATATATATATATATATATATATATATATATATATATATATATATATATATATATATGTATATATATATATATATATATATATATATATATATATATATATATATATATATATTTGTGCCAATAAAACCACTATTAAAGCAAGGTGTATTTTGATTAACCAAAAAAAAAAAAAAAAAACGACCGAAGCCTCAAGCTTTTATTTTATTTTTTTTTTAGAATTAATTCATTAAATATTTGTATAAATTATGGGCCAAACAAAACTGATAAAAATAGAGGTTTAATTAATTTTATTTTTTAGAAAAATAAAAAAAATAGTAACAGGATTGAGTTTTTAAGCTAAAAGTTATCAAATATATGGCATATGGCCACATAGCATTGATGCTAATACCGAGACACCGAGACATTTCTATTGCCTTACCAAAAGATAATATTTTTAAAATAAAAAAAAATAAAAAAAATCTAAGAAAAAGTTTAGGTAACAGGACTGTATGTTGAGACTGACCTTCTCATTCATAGTTACAATTTCATCAAATATACAGAAATGAAAATGAGAGGAGTGACTTATAGTCGCCCCATTGCCTTAAGAAGATCCCGATGATGCAACTTACTGTACTGTTGAAAATGTGTCTTGTGGAATATTCTACATTTTTCAGAGGGGGGGGTGTAATAGTCTAACAGGACTGTGTATTTTATCTAAAATATTAGATCATTTCTTTCTTTTTTTTCTTTTTAAAGCAGTTAGGATATAAAGTCACACAACAATGCAAGAACAATCCGATTTATGAAGGATTTTAATCATAATATTTCATGGTAAAGTTTGGAAATATAGAGTTGGGACATGCAATGCTATTTTTGGTGTTCTGCGTTGTTTTACTTAATGTTTTTAATTATCTGTTTTAAATTTGTAGTCAGCTTTTAGTTAGGCATTTTGCTTAATAATAAAATGTGTTTTAGAGTTAATTGTCATGCAATTTTATACATATAATGTCCTGGGGACAGAAATGTCACCCTTTCAGTGGAATGGCCCATCTGCTGAATTATGAGAGATGACAATAACATTGAGTAGAAACAGAATTAGCAAGATACACATTTCATACAAGTGAAAGTGTCACAAAAGTGTTGGCCAAACCTGTACTTTCAAATGCACGAACCAAATTTCCAAGTACAAACACAGAAAAAAGTTTCAATATTGAGGCAAGATACAGTTTGCGTCCATTATTTTGAGGTGACAGGTGATTGTGTGTGGGAGTGTATAAAGAGGGCCAGTGCAGTATGGAAGCGGCGGTCTGGTCCTCGTGAAAGAACTGGATCACAAACCACTGACTGACTGATTGAGCTGTCCACCCACAGACCACCGACTCTAGATGGGCTACTACATCACCAAACGCAACCACACACACAGAGAACTAACATCATTATAGGCCTGAGCTTGCATTGAGGCTGAACGCTGGCAAAAGACACACATGGGGATTCAGGCGAGGTAATTACTCAGCCCTGCTGCTACTGAACCAATGGACTAATACAACATGTCACCATATTCCTTCTTTTCGAGAGTTGTAACAAAGCAAGCTTTTAAGTTTCACTGCCATTTTCCTTATAACTTGCTGGAATAGATTCAATTTAAAGGAGGAGTTTTGCTGATAATTAACTCCCATGTCATCCAAGATGCCCATGTCTTTCTTCAGTCGAAAAGAAATTAAGGTTTTTGATGAAAACATTCAAGGATTTTCTCCATATAAATGGACTTTATTGGGAACCAAATGGTTCAAGGTCCAAATGAGAGTTTCATTGCAGCTTCAAAGGGCTTTAAACGACACCAGACGATGAATAAGGGTCTTATCTAGGACCCTTCGAGTCATGACTCGAAAAAAGATTGAACAGGAGAGTCACGAACGCTCATCACAGAACAGAAGGTGATCATTTGTGCTTATAAAACTCAAAATTGTTTTATTTATTTTTTAAATGAGCGATCGTTTCGCTTGATAAGACCCTTATTCATCTACTGGTGTTGTTTAAAGCCCTATGAAGATGCACTGAAACTCTCATTTGGACCTTCAACCGTTTGGTTCCCAATGAAGTCCATTATATGGAGAAAGTCTTGGAATGTTTTCATCAAAAACCTTAATTTCTTTTCGACTGAAGAAAGAAAGACATGGACATCTTGGATGACATGGGGGGTGAGTAAATTATCAGCAAAAGTTTTTTTTTGTTTTTTTTTTTTAAAGTGAACTACTCCTTTAACAATTTGCCAAGATATTGAACTTTCTTTGATTAGGGTTGTGTATCGTTTGAATTTGAACGATTCCGATTCTGATTCCGATTCCTTGTTTCGATTCCGGTTCCCAACGATTCTCGATTCCGATTCTTTGAAGAGGCAGGGTCAAAAAAGTTTAGCTAACCTTGCTAACCAACGGTCTTTCTGAAGGAAATACTCCTTTTTTGTCACAAATTTTGCATTTTGCTGAGATTTTGTTGTTTTTAGAAAAGTGAAGCCACACTTTGGACCGCCGACGTAAGCTACTCATGTTCGACTTGCGCGGTTATGCCAACACTTCCGGTAGACGCTTCTTCATTGGTGTTGTTCAGCGGTTTCTTCTTCTGGTCGGCGGACTGTGAATATCGAAACTAGGAATCGAAATTTTAAATTTTGAACGATTCCGGGAAAAACGAAAAGTTAGTCCCGGTTCCAATCGATACTCGATTCTCGATACCCAACCCTATCTTTGATAACATAGAAACCAAAGAACACTGGAATGTGAACGTGCTCTTAAAATGACAGTCTTGGTTAAATACCATGAGCTATATAGACCATTTCACAAGATGTAAACAACGCTGGTCCAGAAGCACTTCCTGTTTCAGTTTGTAACTGTTTTCTTTATTTCACATGTAAAGAAAACATCTTAAAGATGTTTGTTTAAATTTTTTGATTCAGTTTAATATGTTCTGATGGTTGTATTTTATCCCAGCTTTTATGTAGTGTTCAAAAACTGAAACAGGAAGTGCATCTGGACCAGTGTTGTTTACATCTTGCGAAATGGTCCATAATGTGTGTTAGTGATCTGAAGCGGTATTGACCCTCTCACCTCCAGTTTCTGGGCCTTGTCTCTGCTGAGAGGCTCCAGGGGAAAGTTGAGGTTGTTCGCCTCGGAAAGTGAACGCAAGTCAAAATAGTACTTGGCGTAGACGCTCGATGGAACGTTAATATTGAACTGCAGAAGCTCCAGAAACTGCCGCTCCAACTCGTTCCTGGTGGGAGAGAAAGAAAGCAAAGATAATTAGCTTTGTGAATGTTTCTTTTGACAGTTGTCAGTGGGCGGTAATAAGCGAAAAGGCAATCTTGACAGTCTAGCTATTGAAGAAAAGCACATAAAAAAAAATAATAAAATCAATGCCTTTTCATTTCAAAGCCTCAATTCTGTCAAGAAACAACAAGTTCTGATCATTCGTTCATATTAAAAAAATCGTCCTTTATACATCACCAAATTTCACAGCACTAACAAAACTTACAGTATTTTCTACCAACCACATAATTATTCCAACGGACCAACTAAATATAGACAACAGTGACGCTTCTGACGAAAAAAGACAAACCTACACTCTCTGGTCCTCTGCTGTTTGTGGTATTCTTTGAGACAGTATAACAGCCTCCGTCACTGAATTTATAGTCAGGACAGTCTTTAAAATAACTGCGTACTCAGCAGGAGTTGAAAGGACAGATGTAAAAACACGCTGAACCTATTTACCATATTTCTATTAAATCTTAATCTAATTATGACAAATTATATATTGTTGGAAAGGTTTAAGACTTTTAAATAGATATTCTACCCTGTTTTGTGTTACAAAGTATGTAGGAAGAGTAAATGATGAATTTATGACGAGAGTGCACCTCAAAAAAATCTGCATCATAACATGAGGTCTGACCTTAGTCACAAAAAGTCGATGCACCCACTTTTAATCATTGAAACTTCTGTTGTTTTTATGCTAAAAGTTCATAACAAAACATATAATCTAGTATTTTTCAATAAAAAAAATAAAAATTATAGTATAATGTTATCCTCTAAAAATTATAATATATATATATATATATATATATTATCCTAAAATATAATATAATTTCTTATCGCCTTTTTTTATTATGTCACATATTTTAGTAGTTATCATAAATTTGGTATCATTTGAAAGCTTATATAAACTCAGAATTCATCCTGTGAAAACCAGTTTATAATTGAACATTGCGTTGCCATAGAAACGGTACTTATTTGATCAGGCTCCTCCCCTTTTGGGCATCATTATATTCATAATTTATAATCAAAACCTTTTCTAATCTTGACAAAACACATATTGTCAGAAAGGTCTCAAGGTTACAAATTTTGTGACAAAATTGATATTTGGACAGAAATGTATTAATTTGTAAAGGCAGAATGTATACAATTAAATTCAATGGAATTCAATGGCATCCGGTGGCTATTTTTGGTACTACGCCTAAACAAAATCTCATGGGAACTTCAATTTTTGTGATATCAACTTCAAATTTGGAACATACCTTGGTTAGATTTATGACTTTGATTTTATAGTAATTTTAGAGTAAAAAATATTTTGTAAAATATATATTTTATGTAAAACAAAAAAATATATATCGTACAGTATATTTGATTTACTGTACATTTAAACTTCCATAACTTTTTCATACTTTCATTTTTTGAAGTGTTTTCACTTCAGAAATAATCTGCTGAGTGTTTTCTTTAAAACAAGACCAAACTATGGATATATATTCCAAAGCATTCTTGAATTGCAACCATTTAAGTGTGAATAGTGCATTTTAACCCCCATTCTCAAAAAGGGGGGTGACAGCTAAGGGGTTTAAAGGGATACTCCAACCCAAACAACTTTGGTTCCAATCGTTCTTCAAAATATCTTCCCTTGTGCTCAGCAGAAGAAAGAAACTCACACAGGTTTGCAACAACTTGAGGATGAGTAAATGATGACAGAATTTTCATTTTTGGGTGGAGTATCCCTTTAATTACTTCAGATGCTAAAAAGTCATATCTTATAAACATCAATAGCTTTGTTTCCATCAAAAGCCAATGTAGCAGTTTTTTTTTCCAATGTAATTAACTACTTGTAACTACTTGTAAGCAATGGCAAATGCTATTGTGTTATCTTGCATTTGGAGGCATATGCTTGATGTTTGTGAATGCAATCTTGTGAGAGCCAAATCATTCCAAATCATTTTAAAGGCAGACTTTGCCAAAATTAACTTTTTTTTTCTGGTATTGAAAGTCTGCCATTTTGAAAAAAACAAAACAAAACAAAAAAAAAAACTCACATGTCTTCCACGGTGATGTCTTTGAGGATCTGGCAGTAGTCGACATTCCATACGGCCTGATCATCCCACACCTTCGACGCCAACAGGATGGCACCCAAAACGATCCTTTTCCAGTTAGCAGGACAGATATCAATCTCTGCATATGTTAATAATCTCTCCAGATACACCTGAGGAAAAAAAATGAGAGAGGAAGTGCTTCATTAACTTTATTCCAGAGATATTCTCATAATTAAGTTTAACATTAATAAGAATTGATTAACGGGCATTATTCAAAATCAAAGTAAAGTAAGTTATTGCTTGGCAATTAAAGGAGAAGTTCACTTTTGAAAAAAAAAAAAAGAAAAGAAAACTTTTGCTGATAATTTTCTCACCCCCATGACATCCAAGATGTCTTCGAAAAGAAATTAACGTTTTTGATGAAAACATTCCAGGATTTTTCTCCATATAATGGACTTCATTGGTCCAAAAGACACTTTCAGTGCAAACTGCAAACTGTTCAAAGGGCTTTAAACCATTCCATACGATGAATAAGGGTCTTATCAAGCGAAACGGTCGCTCATTTAAAAAAATAACAAAGTTTAAGTTTTATAAGCTCAAATGCTCGCCTTGCTCTGTTCTGTGATGCTGTTCGTGACTTTCATGTTTGAACTCGCTCATCAAAATCCGAGTCAATTTGTTCGTTTCATACGTTGAATGGACCAAATGACTCGGAAAAAGATTCATTCATTTTGATTAACGAGTTTGAACAGGAGAGTCACAAACGGGCATCAGAGAACAGAGCAAGGCGACCATTTGAGCTTATAAAACTTACATTTTGTCATTTATTTATTAAATAAGCGATCATTTCTCTTGATAAGACCCTTATTCATCGTCTAAAATCGTTTAAAGCCCTTTGAACAGTTTGCAGTTGCACTGAAAGTGTCTTTTGGACCTTGAACCGTTTGGTTCCCGTTGAAGTCTATTATGTTTTCATCAAAAACCTTAATTTCTTTTCGACTGAAGAAAGAAAGACATGGACATCTTGGATGACATGGTGGTGAGTAAATTATCAGCAAAAGTTTTTTTTCAAAAGTGAACTACTCATTTAAGTCACCAGTAAAGAAACCAGTGTTTGTTCCAAGATTCTTGTGTCTGACCCTTCCGTTTCTGTTTTTGGAGCAATGTTATTACAGCCTCACAACAAAAATGTGATTACTGCAAGACTGACACGCGGGTCAGGGAGCACGGATGCCGAAAGACAAACACGAATGCTCAGCCGACCAACACAAACACCTGATATCTCACTGGTAACAAACTGCAAACCAAATACCATTCAGTTATACTATGACACTAACAAATACCATGTAAATATAATGATTATGAAGAACATCAGTTATGTCTCAGGCCCCATCATTGCACAGAGACATCATTCACAATTAAAAATGACTTTCCTCTAGCCTAAGGCTTGGACTAAGGCTTCATTTCACTCCTAGTTCGAGATCTTAATGCTGCTTTTGGCACTATATATCATGGCATATTCTTACATATATTCAAAAACTACACTGGCAATCAAGGAGAGTTGTTAAGCTGTTTTAGACCCTGCTTATCTGACCATTACCAATTTGTTTGTTTACTAGCATTTCTGACACTGGTAAACTATGGAGTGCCACAAGGATCTGTGTCAAGCCCCCTGCGGTTATAATATACATGCTGCCCCTCTGAAATATTAAGAAACGTGGTTTTTCTCCACCACCAATGTAGATTTTTCCTTGACATGGTCATGGTCATGCTCACTGAGGCTCAAAGAGATTTTAAAGCTACACTGTGTAACGCTTTTAGTTTATTCTTAGCTAAAAACACACACTATTTACTTCGTTCAAGTAATAAAGCATTCTCGTGAGTGTATAATATGCCGTTGAAAATACATACGGGTAAGGGGTTCTAATGCCGGTCGCCATGTTAACCCTCCATCTTGAAAGTACATTAGCCAAAGAGGGACATACCCGTTAAAGGGATACTCCACTTTTTTTTGGAAACAGGCTCATTTTACCACTCCCCCAGAGTTAAACAGTTGAGTTTTACAATTTTCGAATCCATTTAGCCGACTTTCTGATATTTAGAAGAACATCAGTAACCAGACAGTTTCTAGTCTCATTGACTACCTAAGTATATATTTTTTCCTACTATGGAAGTCAATGAGACCAGAAACTGTCTGGTTACTGATATTCTTCTAAATACCAGAAAATCGGCTGAATGGATTTGAAAGCGGTAAATCTCAACTGTTTAACTCTGGGGGAGTTGTAAAATGAGCCTATTTTCAAAAAAAGTGGAGTATCCCTTTAATTCAAGCTTCGCCTTTCGCGTTTACGTTACAGTTAACACTCATGGACGAGGTCGAACTGGAAGCCATGTTAATCTTGGACTACATTGGCCACCGTAGGAGTTAAAACGAAATGAGAGGAACAGAAACTAATATTCACTGGATGGTCATATACCTTTTCACCGCTAGATGGGGGTAAAAATCACACAGTGTAGCTTTAAAAAAGGCCAAATGACACTATAAATGAATCGTGTATTAATTTGAAAATATGTATTGTGAAAAGAACTAGACAAGCGGGTTATATTGAGCCCTGGTTACTGTTTTTAAGGCTACTGAAAGCAACTAGCCGTTATGAAAAAAATACAGATACATTTAAACCATAAAACAAGTTTTTTTTTTTTGGTTATTTGTAAATAAAAATTAGTGTAGAAGTCACAGCCACAATGCTAAAGTATTTTGGGTTGTTTCCCAGGTGCTGCTATGTTATTACAACAGTATTTGGGGTCATTATTAGCATGTAGCTAAGCTAAAAGTTCTGACTACTTAAAGGGATACTCCACTTTTTTTGTAAAATAGGCTCATTTTACCACTCCCCCAGAGTTAAACAGTTGAGTTTTACCGTTTTCGAATATATTCAGCCGATTTTCTGATATTTAGAAGAATATCAGTAACCAGATAGTTTCTGGTCTCATTGACTTCCATAGACTATTTTTTTCCTACTATGGAAGTCAATGAGACCAGAAACGGTCTGGTTACTGAAAATCGGCTGAATGGATTTGAAAACGGTAAAACTTAACTGTTTAACTCTGGGGGAGTGGTAAAATGACCCTATTTCCAAAAAAAAGTGGAGTATCCCTTTAAAAAAAACAGCTATTCTTTGTCACATGCTTCGAGGTATTTGTTCGTGTCTGTAGGATGTTACAAGTCAAAGTCTACTGCTATGTTTAGGGGCCGAGTAGGAGCAATATAGATGGTTGCCTTATTACCACCAATAATCTTCCTTTGTGTACTTCTAAAAAAAGCTATAAACATTGCTTATTGAGTGGTTGAATTGTAAGTCTGTGTTCTGTTGACCTAGCCATGACAGTATGCCGTAGCCATGGGCGTCTTTAGCATTCAGAAACACTGCTGACGGATGTAGGCGAACAAAGACGTCCTTATAAAATGAAAAGCGCATGATGTATGCATTTCGAAAAGAGACGTAAAAGCACTAACGCTCACATGCACACTCAAAGGGGGACAACAATGTCAAATAAGATTATTTTTGTTATATCTAACAAGAAGCCAATTTTGTTTGCAGAAAGTGTCAGACAGAAATCGCACGTTTAATTGGTTCCACTGCATTGCGGGGCTCCAGCTCACCCGTGGGCAACTGTGTGCGAAATATGTGCTTAGAAAAACATGTTTGTGTATATACTCATTCATAATCATCAACAACAGTCAGGCTCACTCAGCACCTTCCAGAAAAACACTAACCTAGGTAGAGCTATTAAAACATAATTGAGTTTTTATTCTGTTGAGTCATAAACATTTAATTAATTAACATTAATTACCATAAAGATGTCCTGGTAAGCATTATTTATATAATATTATAGTGTCTTTTTATATTTTAAATTAGCTTTAATTTTAATTAGTCATTTGTTTTAGCTGTAGATTATTTCAGTTTTAGTCATTTTAACCTTCAAATGGTCTTCGTTTCCTGTTTACACTTCTGGGCTTCGGGGTCTATACGACCCCAACTATTGATTGAGTAATTGTACAAAAAATATACATTTTTAATCATACAAATAATATATCTTTTTTTTGTTTACTTCTCATCTATTGATTAATGCTGTGTTTTTGGAGATATAAAGTACTTTTGTATTCATATGCCACACAATTCCTCAACTACACCATTAGCTAGCATATGAAATATTATTTTTTTATGATACACTGCATTTATGCTCTAGTACTAGTCCTTCATTTCTGTGTAAAAATTTTCTTTTTGATTTTTTTTTTGACACAAGAAAATCTCTCTCTCTCTCATAGATATCTCTCTCTCTCATATATATATATATATATATATATATATATATATATATATATATATATATAAGGGCTGGGAAACGATTAATCGTGATTAATCGCATCCAAAATAAAAGTTTGTGTTTACATAATATATGTGTGTGTAGTGTGTATAATTATTTTGTATATATAAGTACACACACATGCATGTAAACATTTAAGAAATATTTGCATGTATATACTTTATATATATTTATACAAAATTAATATTATACATACATATTTGATATATTAATAACACATTTTCTTAAATATATACATGCATATGTGTGTATTTATTAGGGCTGTCAAACGATTAATCGCGATTAATCGCATTCAAAACAAAAGTTTGTGTTTACATAATATATGTGGGTGCACTGTGTATAATTATTGTGTATATATAAATACACACACATGCATGTATATATTTAAGAAAAATGTGTTCTTAATATATCAAATAGTTATTTTTATACATAGTATTAATTATATATAAATATATATAAAGCATATACTTTCAGATTTTTCTTAAATATATACATGCATGTGTGTGTATTTATATATACAAAATAATTATACACACTACGCCTACATATATTACGTAAACACAAACTTTTATTTTGAATGCGATTAATCGCGATTAATCGTTTGACAGCCCTAGTATTTATATATACAAAATAATTATACACACTAAACACACACATATATTATGTAAACACAAACTTTTTATTTTGGATGTGATTAATCGCGATTAATCGTTTCCCAGCCCTAATATATATATATATATATATATATATAAACTGATTTTATTTTATTTTGTTGCCACGGTTGACACGTCTAATTTTCTAGTTTTTCAATAAAATGACTTTTTTCAATGTTATTTCAGCTTAATTAATTTTATTGGATAGTGTATAGAGTCATACAGCATGTCATGGAGATCAATGTATGCAGTGACTCAGTTCCCTTTCAATAACTGAAGCGACAGCCAATCAGATTCCACCATCCACCATCTCTGCACCTGTTGGCCTCTGCAGGTCAAGGAACAGGCTCAGTCTGTCTCAATCTACATTTAGCAACAAAGTCGCAAACAATCTGTCTGTCTGAGAAGTCTATCAATTCACAGACACCAAGTCTATCTCAGACAAACTCAAATATAATAGCTACGCCGTTTATTAGTCTGAGACTTTTGACTAAAAGGCCAGTTTTTTTCCCCTCTGACTTATCTACAATAGGAAGGAGATATCAAACTGATATGGAAAAAGTGATTACCACAGTTAGCTTGTTAATGAGACATTTAGGGGCGAGCACATCTACAATAATAATGACAATAGTCTACAAGATAGGTTCTCCAGACAATACCGAAATAAGCACAGTGACATTTATTCCATTTTTCCCCCAGCCAACTAGAACTGATTACATTGCATCTTAAATCAGATTGCAGCTTATAAGTTTAAGAACATGCTTGCCATTTCTGTATATATCATAAACACAACAGATGGTCTATGAAGAGTCGATGGGAACCATCTGAGCCATTGGACCATAGCATAGATTATAACCCTATTAAACACACTACAGCCTCTATACTACCCCTTAAGCCCAACTCAACCATTCGCAGCCTCTTGCATGTCTAGAACTGCTTTAATGACACCTCATAAAAGTACTTGGTTGGGAAAGTGAGAAGGGATAAGCCATCAAAAGAAGGATTTCATCATAGAGGAGTGACAGCTGCTGGGCTTAGCACCATCTAATAAAGCAGTAAATATGACAACTATTTTCACCTGAGTGATGGTAAATCCACTTCACTTACGGTAAACCCTATTTTAACTTGTGCTACCAGCCAATCCAAAAACGACAAACTTTCATTGGGCAAGTATTAAGTCACATGACCTGACTCACCAGAGTAACAACGGCACACTCAGCTGTGAGCTGGGCGGCACTGAAGAGCGTGCGGACGAATCGGTAGATCTGTTTCTGTTCCGGGTCATGCTTCTCATAGTCTGACGGCACCTCCGATTTCTGTTGGAAGACGACGTTTCAGGACATTCTGTGCAGGATGTAATTAACAGCTTATAAATGAGCTGCACTTACTGTAAGTGGATGAAGTTTCTCATCGAAAATGTCTAACAGCATTCGCCCCTCCACATTTCTGAAAGGAGGACGGTTCATGTAATTAGATTAGGGAAGAATTGTCCTTATTGTCTAAGATTTATTCATTTAATGCATTAAAGAACTAGAAAGGAAAGTCTGTCATGATACATTTTCAATGTTTCCACAACCATTTCAAACCATGTCAAAGTTACATTTCAACAGCTCGTTTTCAACAGCAGTTTGAAGGTTATAACGCTTTAATGGTTTATATGGCATTAGGGGTTTGAGAGAAAGATAGGCACAAAGTCAGAGTAACATATAAAAAAACAGAACAGAAAAGATATAAAGTATAGATAAAGTATAGTCGGGTATAGATACATAGCGAAAGGACAGACGGACGGACAGATGGACGGACAGATGGACAGACAGACAGACAGACAGACAGACAGACAGACAGACAGACAGATAGATAGATAGATAGATAGATAGATAGATAGATAGATAGATAGATAGATAGATAGATAGATAGATAGACAGACAGACAGACAGACAGACAGACAGACAGACAGACAGACAGACAGATACGGTACAGATAGATAGATAGATAGATAGATAGATAGATAGATAGATAGATAGATAGATAGATAGATAGATAGATAGATAGATAGATAGATAGATAGATAGATAGATAGATAAATAGATAGATAGACAGACAGACAGACAGGTACGGTAGACAGACAGACAGACAGACAGATACGGTAGATAGACAGACAGATAGACAGACAGACAGATAAATAGACAGACAGACAGACAGATAGATACATATGGTAGACAGACAGACAGACAGACAGACAGACAGACAGACAGACAGATACGGTAGATAGATAAACAGACAGACAGACAGACAGACAGATAGACAAACAGACAGATAGACAGACAGACAGATAGATACATACGACAGACAGACAGACAGACAGACAGACAGACAGACAGACAGACAGATAGACAGAAAGATAGGTACGGGTAGATAGACAGACAGACAGAGACAGACAGACAGACAGACAGACAGACAGACAGACAGACAGACAGACAGACAGATAGATAGATAGACAGACAGACAGACAGACAGATAGATACATACGACAGACAGACAGACAGACAGACAGACAGACAGACAGACAGACAGATAGACAGAAAGATAGGTACGGGTAGATAGACAGACAGACAGAGACAGACAGACAGACAGACAGACAGACAGACAGACAGACAGACAGACAGATAGATAGATAGACAGACAGACAGACAGACAGATATGGTAGACAGACAGACAGTCAGATAGACAGAACGATAGGTAAGGTAGATAGACAAACAGACAGACAGACAGACAGACGGATACGGTAGATAGACAGACAGATAGACAGACAGACAGATAAATAGACAGACAGATAGATAGGTACGGGTAGATAGACAGACAGACAGAGACAGACAGACAGACAGACAGACAGACAGACAGACAGATAGATAGATAGATAGACAGACAGACAGACAGACAGACAGACAGATATGGTAGACAGACAGACAGTCAGATAGACAGAACGATAGGTAAGGTAGATAGACAAACAGACAGACAGACAGACAGACGGATACGGTAGATAGACAGACAGATAGACAGACAGACAGATAAATAGACAGACAGATAGATACATACGGTAGACAGACAGACAGAGACAGATAGACAGATAAATAGACAGACAGACAGACAGATAAATAGACAGACAGACAGACAGACAGATAAATATACAGACAGACAGATAGATAGATACATACGACAGACAGACAGACAGACAGACAGACAGATACATAGATAGATAGATAGATAGATAGATAGATAGATAGATAGATAGATAGATAGATAGATAGATAGATAGATAGATAGATAGATAGATAGATAGATAGATAGATAGATAGATAGATAGATAGATAGATACATACGACAGACAGACAGACAGACAGACAGACAGACAGACAGACAGACAGACAGACAGACAGACAGACAGATAGATAGATAGATAGATAGATAGATAGATAGATAGATAGATAGATAGATAGATAGATAGATAGATAGATAGATAGATAGATAGATAGATAGATAGATAGATAGATAGATAGATAGATAGATAGATAGATAGATAGATCTTTTTTTTAATTCAGCTAACTTTAAAAAAAAATATCCAGTCTTTTATATGATATTACAAAACTGGAGTTAGGCAACACAAAGACTGGTTTGAATCACAATGTTATACAATCAGTCCATTGAAAAAGACAAAAGAGACACACACACACTTTCAGAAGGGACGGTAATCAATCTTTTCTTCACCCACAGTGCACTGCAACACATGTGGTTGAGAGTATTTGGATCCCTGAGTCCAAACCCATTTACGAACCTCCAGCCTGTCTTTGTGAAGCGTGACACACACTGCTGGACTTCACCACACAAAAGCAGTTTTCCTGCAGCGCCATTCATACTGTCGTGTGTAGTCACTCAAACACACACACACACACACACACACACACACATCTTTCCCTGAGCTCTCATTGTAACAGCAACTGATCTGATGAGAGGAATGAAAATCATACCTGTTCTTTATATGGTAGTATATTGCGAGGGAGACACTGCAAACAGAAGAAACAATAGAGAGAAGTTGATATAATGAAGTGATCAACAACTTTTTAGTTGTTGATCACTTCATTACAAAATTTGTAGTAGCCATTTACATGTTATAATTAGCCATAAAATGAAATGAATTATTGGCTTATTATTGATCAGAACTTTAATGGTGCATACCTAAACCTATTCAATCCATAAAGCGACAATGAATGTGATCAGACAGGCAAATTATCTCGAATCAAAAAGAGGAGTCACTGGTTTGAATCAGTCAGACAACTCACTCCCTCACTCCATATCCAGGAGCGTTCACATTTAAATTTCGCCCATGAGATCAAAATATCTGAAACAGGCCATAGATTTACCCTCCCATAGACCCTCCCCTTGAAGAAATCAGGACAGAAGTGGTTGAAAGTGGACAAAAGGGAAGGATTAAAACACAAAGTCCCTCGTCTACTTGTGATCCGATCGACCAAAACAGATGTAGACAGGGGCGTTAGATCGATAGACCAATCACGCACAGCTCAATAACAGTTACACGGAGGATTCGAGTACCATTTGATGGTGTATTTGAGGTTGGGTTGGCTGACGGTGCTGTCATCCAGGAAGATCGTCGAACAGGAGCTGTACTTGCGCCTCATTGGACCAGACGGATGTAGCTGAAAGACAAGGCAAAGCATCAGTTATTCTCAAACGCACACACTTTCAGCAAACAGGCTGCAAAATAGGCCACCTGCCGCCCCACAGAAGCCATTATCCTCTCATTTATACCCGAGTGGTTCTCACTTTATGTGTGGGTAAGATTCCCAATCCAGTACAACACAAACATAGTAATGTATTATGCAACTTACTAGACAATGTTTAGCAAGATATCAAATTGATAAGCAACATTAATAATGCAAATAAATCCTTAAAGGGGACATATCATGCAAAATCCACTTTTTAAGCCCTTAAATGCATTTTGTTGTATATTTGGAGTGTTTATAAGTACAGAAAAGATTAAATTATTCTCTTCAGGTGCTTCGTTTATATCTTTATATTCTGTTTTGGTCATATTTTTCAATCTGTTCAGATTTTTCTGTTTTCTATGACGTTTTTTGAACAATAACGTCACAGGATTTGCAGCGGAACTGCCAAATAAGGACATCGACTACCGGTCCAACACTTCGAGCAATCCGCCATTATTATTTCTCGCTCCGATTTTGTAGTCCAAGCTCAATGATGCAGAAGTTACGAGAGGGCAAGTCAAAATGTTCGGTTGTTGGATGTAGTGACCTGAAGCACTTCAAGGATTCCCACTTCAACAACCTCCGCCAGTATAAAGAATGGTTTGCCGATCGACTTCGTCTGAATGAGGGGTAAATTCCTTCTATCATTAGCTGCTGTGTTTTCTGACGCTTTCTAAACGTAAGTTATCATATTATTATCATACAGATTTTTAGTGGTAAGATCAGACCGCAGTCATTTATCTTGTCAGTGTTAACAAGAGAAATAGTCGACTTTCACTAATAACACAACATAGTTAACTTAACGTTACATACCACTGCATCCATATGAAGACGTTGTTCTGCAGGTTCGTCGTCGTCTTTTTCAAATCGCTCGCTCTGGCTCGAATACGTAACGCTTGATGGACAAGTCTTCCGTTGTTGACATTTTGTTGACGTGTGAATAAAAATGTTCTATGAAACTATAGTAATCGTATATCTCTTATCAAACTACAATAATGGCCGAACGCGGGGAGTTGAATCGAACGTGAACTCGGCGACCTGGAGAGCGGGCGGGGAAAGACGCAACTCCTTTTTATTTAAAGGGGACGCTTCGAAACGGGTTGCTCACAGAAGCACATCAGAAAAGAGGTAGAAAAGGGGCCTGTTGAGCTATAATAATGAGGAATTCAGACCCAAGCATTGCAGTTATGCTTTATATAGACCAGGGATGGGCAACTGGCGGCCCGCGGGCCGCATGTGGCCCGCCTCCTCACTCAGTGCGGCCCGCGAGTCAACCTTCAAATACCATAGAAATGTTGGTTTTTATATGTTTTATTGCGCGAGAACGGGTTGCGCATCTGAACCAATTCCAAATGTAATGATAAAGTATACCGATAGAGGGCGCCTTCGTGCAAAACATGCTTAGTTGGACGACTCTGACCAGCGTCACTACAGTCAACGATGAAGAGACCCATGAGCGGGAAAAAATGAAAACTGAACCAAGAAAATCGCACTTTTCAGACAGACGATCGGGAAACATACCTATTTACAGAATTCAAAGGTAAATGAAACATATCAAGTTAAAAGAGAGAAACAGGATCAGCAATGACGTTCTGTTTCAGCTCATGAGGATTGGCTGCACTAACATTGACATTGACATCCAGTCTACGCCAGCAAGAGAAACCACAAGTATCTCATTAACTTTGGTGAAAAGTATGCTTCACTTAATACTTTCTTTAATTTTGTGCCATCAGTAAATGTTTTTTGAGAGCCCACAATGTTTACACTGGAATAATAAAAAGTAATTTTAAAAAGTTTGTTAAAAGTTCATTAATGAATAGAAGCAGAAAAAATATTTAAGTATGGAAATGCAGGTTGGTTCACTAAACATTTCAGAGTCTGTAATAAAGACATACATATGTTTTGTTCTTCTAAAATGGTAGTTTTTTTTATTTTCCAATATCCTATTTTTTTTTTTTTTTACTTAATAGGCTACTTTTCAGTTTTGTGCAATCATTGTATGTTTTTTGAGAGCCCAACATGTTTGCACTGGAATAATATTAAAAACATAGTAATGCCACAGCAATGTGACTTTGTTTATGTTAAAAGTCCATTCATTAAAAGAAGCTGAGGAAATAATTGAATTTGGATATGCAGGTTGATTTACTTAGCAGAGTCTGTAATAAAGACATACCTACATATGCTTTCTTCTAAAATGGTACCTCTAATTCTCCAATATCCCATTGGTGGAAGTGCACGTCACATTTGGCCCTCGGACAGTGACGATAAAATATTTGTGGCCCTCACTATCATCAAAGTTGCCCATCCCTGATATAGACCACAAATGTATGATTTATAAGTAAAATTTAATGATTTAAAAGCATGATATGTCTCCTTTAAAATGTCAAAAACAGATACAGGGAAATGAATAGAGCAATGAGCAAATATTTACCTTCGACTCCGCAATGTGTGTTAACTTGCAAAGCAAGTAAAAGACATTAAAATAGGAACAAAGCATAAACTAGTCATAGCAAATTTAGTGTAAAGAGCATGCGGTAATGAAATGAATATAATCAAGCCATGCTTATTAAATCCTTTATGTAGAATTAAAGCATTGAACAGCAAAAGAAATGCCAACACTATCTCACGCCCTATTCGTACGAATACGACGAATGAGTAAAAAATGTTTAATTCGTACTAATTCGTACAACCTCACTCGTACGAATTTGTACGATTTGTCTAAACCCACGTGACGGTTAGGTTTAGGGGCGGGGTAAGGGGTAGGTCATTCGTACGAATTCATACGAATTGGCCAATTCGTAAAATATGTACGTTTTAGCAAAATCGTACTAATTCGTACGAGTGAGGTCGTATGAATTGTTACAAATTAGCCACTTTTTAATCATTCGTCGAATTCGTACGACTTGGTCGTGAGATCGGGTTGGAAATGCAGTTTCTGATGCAACACAAGCCCAGAGACTCGTGCAATTTTGGTTTGTGCATTCTCATGTGGCGGTTGACTGTTGGATTCGATTAGTTATGAGTAGGGCTGTCAAACGATTAATCGCGATTAATCGCATCCAAAATAAAAGTTTGTGTTTACGTAATATATGTGGGCGTAGTGTGTATAATTATTTTGTATATATAAATACACACACACATCTATGTATATATTTAAGAAAAATGTGTTCTTAATATATCAAATATTTACATTTATACATAATATTAATTATGTATAAATATATATAAAGTATATACTTTCAGATTTTTCTTAAATATATACATGCATGTGTGTGTATTTATATATACAAAATAATTATACACACTACGCCCACATATATTACGTAAACACAAACTTTTATTTTGAATGCGATTAATCGTTTGACAGCCCTAGTTATGAGAGTGTTGTGACTCTTGGGGAAATATCTTCATTGCAGACACACACAAGCATTATGAGAATCGCACTACCAGAAGACACACAACCACTGATGTCATCGCATCTGCTGCTGCTACTTACATGGTTGACGTACAGACTTTTCCGTTTTTCCCGTACTGTAAAGAGAAACGCATAATTACCAACACTCGCACAGCAGTCGATATAGTTGTTTAGAGAAAGACAAAAAGACAAGGGCCACAATTACTGTGATGTCAGTAACATTAAGAGGGAAGGATCTAACAATCAGTGGTCTTGGTCTGTATTTCATTATAAACAGTTTGCGGGGGGCTACTGAAGAAAATGAAATGTGTTTTAATTCAACTTCTCAAAAAAAAAAACAAAAAAAAAAGCTGGTTGGCTTCATAGACTTATTTTTGAGTATCAGCATGACGTCTGGTCCACGTTGGAGTTTATTCTAGCCAAGAACTGCCACATTAAGCCCCAAGAAGACTTCAGTTTTGTACCCGGATGATCTACTTCTTACGGCGAGTTTCTAAAGTGTGTATGCGATATACTTTACTATCTCATGAGGCCACGGGAGAGGATTTGCGAACAAAGATGAACTGACGCCTGGTTGGTCACATGATAATGACAACATGGCGAATGTAGTACATCCAGATTGCATTATTACTATACAGAAAATACTTTTATAACAGTCGTGAAGTTATATCACAATATTTCAAGAATATTTGCAATAATGATATTAATGATGATATATATATATATATATATATATATATATATATATATATGGAACAATGTTTTATTGGTGTTTGCAGCTGGCCGGCAAAATAAAGGGCAACATTTTCCAATGAGCTAAATGCCCAATGGGGCAATTTTTACACAATTTCTTTTAATACATTTATCGAGCTGCACAGATCCAATATAATAACTGTTTACGTTCACTTAAGACATATTTTTTTGTGTGTGTATTTGGCCATTCAAGTGCAAAAAGACTCAGTTCAGTATCCCGCAGTATTCAGGACAATGTCAGCAAAGATTACGGAGACTTTCTTTAACCTTCAGTGAAAAGTTCCGGAAAAAGTATCTAAGGTAATACTAATCCTATGCGAATAAACCTATTGTAAATATGTACGTTAGTATTTTGTCATTTCATGTTTAAAGTAGTTTTCCAGGTTTTTTTTTTTTTGTATGGAGACGCTTGAAAATGCATTCAATTGCATTCTAGATGCTGGGATGAGTCTGTAGCGATAGTCTTTTCTATATACCGATCAGATCAGAAAAAAGATCGAAAGCACTTGTAACGCTTCCTTTTACAGTATATGTACTTGCAGTGTAATTACCTAGAAAGAACTGGCTAATATAAGGTAAGTACATGGTTTAGGTGTATAATCGTAACGTTACGATTATAACGTAAGACTTTAGAAAAAATGACAGATGTTAGCTTCAGTAAAGTTAGCTTCATTCATTGAGAGAAAAGGTATGACGTCACATGTGCGCCTTTTGGGTTTGTAGTATTTGTAATTATGTATTTTACGTCTTATACCTCAACAGTTTTACACTAAACTGCGACTTTCTTGACTTTAAAATGTATCTTTTAAATTGAAAAAAAAAAATTAAAAAAAAAACATAATATCAGGGAAGCTTTGGAAGCTATGGAAGCTTGTGTCCGCCACTGAATAAAAAAGATAATAATAATAATTGTCTTATATAATCTTACATATTTATGTCTTAAATAATCTCACAATTGCGAAATATGAAGACAGAATTGTGAGAAATAAAGTCGTAATTGCGCGATATAAAGTCGCAATTCTGAGAAATAAAGTCGCAATTGCGAGAAAAAAAGACAGAATTGATCATTTTTATCTCACAATTCAGACTTTTTTTCTCACAATTGAAAGTTTACATCTCGCAAATTCTGACTTTATAACATAATTGCGAGTTTATATCTCGAAATTCTGACATCTTTTCTCAGAATTGTGAGACATAAACACACAATTGCGAGTTATCAGGACAATTCTAACCTTTTCCCCCTCAGAATAGTTTATATCTCACAATTCTGACTTTACAACATGCAACTGTGACTATATCACCCAATTCTGACTTTATATCTCGCAATTCTGACTTTATAACACACAACTGTGACTTTATTTCTCATAATTGCGACCTTATTTCTCAGATATCAAATATCAAAATATTTGTTGTCTCTCGCCATTGACTACCATTTAATATTTTTCTGAAATAAGGTCACATGGTGGTCCACCACAAGGGGAGGGACTTAGGCTCTCTATCCGGTGCGAATTGGCCATTGATATTACAGACATCCTGTGGTAAAATTACATTACTCCATCTACCCTTGTAAAATGAATCCCGTCCGAATAGGGTTTATGACTAATGACTATTCTCAGATTAGCAGTTTGACAATATTTTCATCTATATAATGAATATGTATCTAAACTACGGCACTAGAGGTCTACAGATGACAGCATAGCACACAAATCTACACAAACAGCTGCGCAGCCAGACAAACAGGACAGAATTAACAACACTGTCAACATGCATAACCCCTTAAATGGCACTAAATTGAGTGTAAATTAATGTGTTTAATGCTGCTGTAGTTTAAAAAAAAATGACATTAATCTGAAAAGCTGTTGCCCCATTAAGCAGCTTTAATGTAGTTAGCTATTTTGTGTTAGCTTGTAGCTAACTACAAGGGTATAGCTCCACTGCGGTTCCACTGAGTTGCTTGTTGCTTATGAAAAGTAGCTTCCTGAACAAAAAAAAGCAGTTTGCAGCATGAAATCAAACTACAGACATCTGAATCTATAAAGCTTTAGCACAACACAGCAGCAGACTAACAAACACGCTGAGATCAAACATACCTTTCTTGTTGGGTAAAAGAACTGAAAAACAAGAAGGTTTCTAAATTAAATCTGAGCATGGATAACAAGGCTAGCATTTACTTGTCCCCAACTTCACAGTTCACACGACACTAATTGTGTTTCGTCACTGTAAACACGAGGCGTCTGATAGACCAGAGTCACAAAACATCTCACTAACAATTCCCTCAGAAACAAGGAGAATATCATAACATTAGCCTGGGTAGACATAACACCCACTGGGAAGAGATGACAGTTAATAAAGCGTTATCACCCAGGGGTATCGTGTTAAATCAAAATATTATTGTTTGGTCTGACTAAGTTAGGGGCATCTACGTGCTTCGCTTGGACCCGTCTGAAGCAATCCTGACAGTGGATTCGTTTTAATTAACGTTCCCTTTCGGGAGACTGTCCCACTCATGCGAGTCTCTCTCACCGTCTGTTTGAGACTTGCTGAGAAAGATGGTGCTGGCGCGCGGGTGGTCCGAAGGGTTGTACTCCATGTTGAGCTCTGAGGAGAGAAAAAAACAAAGACCATTTGTTATTCAAAACTGAGGCTGGAGTTACTAATTGAGTATTACTAGAATAAGCAAAATCGAGAAACATTTAGTCAGGCAAGCCACAGTAGTTATTTATATACACACAGCCTTGGAAAATAGCGACATATAAAATAATTAGATGTAGCAAAATACTGACTGTTCAGAAGAATATCATTTATGTACTATTACAATATTTATTAATTAGGGCTGTGCAAAAATTAATTGCGATTAATCGCATCCAAAATAAAAGTCTGTGTTTAGTTTACATAATATATTTGTGTGTGCTGTATATAATTATTTTGTATATATAAATACCTATGCATGCATGTATAAATTTCAGAATTATTTGCACTTAAATTCTGTATATATATATATATATATATATATATATATATATATAAATATTTTATATATGAATAACACATTTTCTTAAATATATACATGCATGTGTGTGTATTTATATATACAAAATAATTGTATACAGCACACACAAATATATTATGTAAACACAGACTTTTATTTTGGATGCGATTAATCGCAATAAATTTTTGCACAGCCCTATTATTAATATTTTGGAGTTAGCTTTTATTGATTTATTTTCAGTTTTCTTTTTAAGTTCATGTTTTAGTTACTATATTTTTGTAAATATGTTTTAATTTCATTACAAACAAACATTTTAGTACTTCAACTTATTTTATTTCACTTTCCATTCTAATATTTATGTTATCCTAATACAGCTTTTTTTTTCAATTAACCAAGATGATTTTGCAATAGTTTTATTTAATAACAATAAAACGCTTGTTTAGAATGGAATACTAGCATACTCTGCTAGTAAACGGCATATTTTGGCAATTGACATGAAAAGATAGTAGCAATGTACAGTAATATGTATGTTTTTACTCTGCTATGCCATTATACCAACACTAGGGGGCAGATTCATGATCATGGGAACCATGGACCATTTGTGCACTATTTGTGAATGAGGGACTAAACCCCTTAATCATTTTAATTTAATTTTACAGTAACATATACTGCAATATACTACTATATTTGTTGTTTTATTTATATTATAGTAATGTTTATAACATTTATTGTAAAATATATTTTATTTTATTGTATTGTTGCCTGCGGTCAATTCTAGTCGTCATCAAGACACAGACTTGAATTTTTTTTTTATTATAACTAGGGCTGTCTGTCAAACGATTAATCACATCCAAAATAAAAGTTTTTGTTTACATAATATTTGTGGGTGCACTGTGTATAATTATTTTGTGTGTATACATATATATATATACATGCATGAATATTTAAGAAAAAAATATTATTTATATATATAAATATTTATATTTTTCTATATAATATAAATTACATATAAATCTATATACAGTATATACATAAAATATTTCTTAAATATATACAAGCATGTGGGTGTATTCATATATATAATTATACACAGTGCACCCATATATATTATGTAAACACAAACTTTTATTTTGGATGCGATTCATCGCGATTAAACATTTGACAGCCCTAATTATAACATTTATAATACATTTAATTTACATGTTATATTAATATAATATTTCAAGTATTTCATTATGTTTTATTTAATTATTTAATTTATGGAAACATTTATTTTTTTCTTTTAATATAAGATGTCCTTTCTGCACAGATTCCCACCCTGGCTTTCAGACGAATGCACGCACACACACACACACACACGTCATCAGAGGAAACTAGCGTTGCGGCACACCCCGACCAGGAAACAAGGAACCCAGAGTTCATAGCCTCTAAAACCACAACAGCCAATACTAAAGACATCATCATCATCATCATCATCATCATCATCATCATCATCATCATCATCATCATCATCATCACTTACTGCAGCGTTTGAGATTTACAAAACTGAACATTGTCGTGTCAGTGAAATAACTGTTTCAGAGACAGCCACGTGAGCAAGCAGCTGTATTGTGTTAAGTCTTTTGAAGCAGTGTCTTTTTTATGCGGAAGAGCCACTTGAATCTCAAATGAGCCTCGACTGCGAGACGCATGAAGCGCTCTGAGGTGCAGAGGAGAGACTGATTAATAAAAGATGGAGCTTTGTGGGAGAGAAAGGTGGATCTGGATGAAAAAGTGGAGAGGAGACCAGAGAACAGTGAATGTGCTGCCGGTTTCAGAAAGGTTTATGGGTAGCTGGATACATACACTGTAATATTAATGTGTTTTATTGAAGAAAAAAAAGTGCACACTCATGGCAGAACATGTGTAACAACAGTTTTCAATGGGATTGAGTCATTTCCTCTTTTTCCCTGACCCACCCTCAGTATATTGTGAAGAGGAGGAGGTCTGAACACCCCATGACTTCCTCACACTGAGGAAACAGCTTCTAACACACACTTACCAAGCATGTACACATCCGTATGTAGAACATCCTTCAAGCATGTGCAAATGGGGTATTTTATGTGGTATTTTACAGTCTATAAAGGTTTTAGTAACGGCATTAAGGATTTAAAAGATATGAGCCAATAGCTCATAATTGTTCTTAATCAATAGGGTAAAATATTTAATTAGGTCAATGAGTGTTCCTGACCTGAATTACAGCTCTAGCCCAGTTAACAGCACCAGCTGTGGCCTGTCTCGGGCACGGCTCATTGGACAGCACAGGCTGGCATGAAGCCCTAGAGTCTGCCTGGCATCAGTGCCCACTGCTGTCAACATCTCCCCTGCAGTCACTGACAAATGTGCATGTTCACACTCAAGAAGAGCAAAGCCACATGAAGAGGACATCCAGGACTAGACGGACGGCCAGTGGACACTCGCTTGCGTATGACAGATTGGTTTTCTTGTAAAAGAGCTTCCTGAACTCTAGACGGCAGGGGAACCTGATGTTCTGCCCAACTATGCCGACACAAGCTTTTTTGGAGCCAATGTACATCACAGTAAGGGCTGATCAATTTAAGCATCAATTTACACTCACCAAAAGGAGTATTAAGAGCACATGTTCAATTTCTCATGAATGCAATTATCTAATCAACCAATTCCATGGCAGTTGATTCAATGCATTTAGGGGTGTGGTCCTGGTCAAGACAATCTCCTGAACTCCAAACTGAATGTCAGAATGGGAAAGAAAGGTGATTTAAGCTATTTTGAGCGTGGCATGGTTGTTGGTGGCAGACGGGCCGGTCTGAGTATTTCACAATCTGCTCAGTTACTGGGATTTTCACGCACAACCATTTCTAGGGTTTACAAAGAATGGTGTGAAAAAGGAAAAACATCCAAAAATGCCTTGTTGATGCGAGAGGTCAGAGGAGAATGGGCCGACCGATTCAAGCTGATAGAAGAGCAACTTTGACTGAAATAACCACTCGTTACAACCGAGGTATGCAGCAAAGCATTTGTGAAGCCACAACACGCACAACCTTGAGGCGGACAACAGCACAAGACCCCACCGGGTACTAGTCATCTCCACTACAAATAGGAAAAAGAGGCTACAATTGGACAGTTGAAGACTGGGAAAATTTTGCCTGGTCTGATGAGTCTCGATTTCTGTTGAGACATTCAGATGGTAGAGTCAGAATTTGGTGTAAACAGAATGAGACCATGGATCCATCATGCCTTGTTACCACTGTATAGGCTGGTGGTGGTGGTGTAATGGTGTGGGGGATGTTTTCTTGGCACACTTTAGGCCCCTTAGTGCCAATTGGGCATCGTTTAAATGCCACAGCCTACCTGAGCATTGTTTCTGACCATGTCCATCCCTATGGCCACCATGTCCCCATCCTCTGATGGCTACTTCCAGCACGATAAGGCACCATGTCACAAAGCTGGAATCATTTCAAATTGGTTTCTTGAACATGACAATGAGTTGACTGTACTAAAATGGCCCCCACAGTCACCAGATCTCAACCCAATAGAGCATCTTTGGGATGTGGTGAAACAGGAGTTTCGTGCCCTGGATGTGCATCCCACAAATCTCCATCAACTGCAAGATGCTATCCTATCAATATGGGCCAAAATTTCTAAAGAATGCTTTCAGCACCTTGTTGAATCAATGCCATGTAGAATTAAGGCAGTTTGAAGGCGAAAGGGGGTCAAGCACAGTATTAGAATGGTGTTCCCAATAATCCTTTAGATGACTGAGTGAATCTAGTGGTTTAGGCAAAATTTTCTCAAGAGACTTGATTGCGTTATATGATGAACAGATTTTAAGTAACTTACTAATTGAGTAATTCACTTTTATTCACATATAACATTCATTATCACACATCAGTTGTGGTAAACAGAAGCTCAAGCATGTTCGCTTGACCAATGAGGTTCAATCTCGCGTTACGCATCATGTTTGCACTTCAGCAAGAGGTTTGTTCTTGAGCGTCAAACGGGTTCGGTTGAGCTTCGGTTTTTGTTGGCTGATCAATGTTTATATGTGAATAAAAGCCTAAATTCAATCTGTTCATCTCGTTATTAACTTTTTGAAGCTTGAGGTGGTAGTTGCGTAGCTGTCAATGGAAGGACAGAAAGCTCTCGGATTTAATTAAAAATATCTTTAATTGTGTTCCCGAAGACCTTTCAGGTTTGGAACAAGATTAGGCTGAGTAATAAATGGCATAATTTACATTTTTACGTGAACTAACCCTTGAATAGATATTTAATATGGAAGTTATAAATGCTCTTTTTCTCCTCCATGCAAGAAGCCACAAAGACATCTCCTGCTGTCAGCTCTCAGTCTCATCAGCCTTGCCAAGCTCATTCCTGTCACCCAGACGGGTTTGCAAATCCCTGGATGGGAGGAACTGGGATTTCATGGCTGATGTGAAGCTCAAGAGATGAGAAGTAACTCAGCACTAGTGCAGTGGTGGGGATTTCACCGGTTCATGCTCATCATACTCTTTCTCCAGCAGCAAAAAACTAATTCATCCACTTTAATAGAAACTGAATGATAAAAGAATGATCGTTTGATACAACCCATTTAAAAATGTTTTTGGTCAATGCCTGATTACATTCTGGAAGATTCATTTCAAAGGTTATTGATTCAATACTCTCCAATATCATACAAACAAAGACCCAATGCCTCATAACGATTGAAATCTGTCCAAAATTGGTCTCGGACAGCAAAAGCATAGCCGAAACAAGTGTGCACATGCATAAAGGCTCATTCCCAGCAAGAACGAGAACAATAACCATTAAGTTTTACAGACTAATTCTAAGAGAATAACCACACCATACTAGCCTGACTTCGTCATGCTCATATTCTAATGAGAATATGAGTCTGAAACCACTCAATTGAACTTTAATTATGAGGCGTGTCGACACCGAACCAGGACAAAAAAAAACCCTCTGCACTCAATTGGATAGTCGGTAGACCTACCAACCAATCAGAGCAACGCATAAGTCAACTCCTTTGCACAGCGCAGTTTTCAAATACAGAACGTAGCCTACTTTATTTATTTTAGTAGTTAAATAACGAGTGTTACTTCTTTTACTTACTTCTCCATGAGTGCCACCAAAGGAGAAACCACAACGACCACAGGCTTTTCATTACGTCCCATCTTCTTAGCGACCGTCAGAGCCAGCTGATAAGTTACGCTTTTCCCGAATCATGTAGGAAGGACGCCAAAAATATATTTCCGATCGACAAAATGCCTTGATTGCATTTCTCTGTTTGTCTATTAAAATGAATGCGCTGTCGATTTATTTTACATAAGACGCGACAGCGGAATCTATACATCTCAATTCTCCAGGTGCACTCATCTTTGACAAGCGCTCTTTGACGACGTGAGGATTACGTTACTGAAGACCACCTGTCAATCATCGTATAAAGCCCGCCCTGGCAATTTGATTGGCCCGATGATCTCTGAACCGTTCATAATTACTCCTCAATGGATCGAGTCCAGACCGAACTTCCCGTCCAAAAAATGTTGTGGGCGGAGTTTGGGCTGGCATCCAAGCTAACACCATACAACAATAATAGCTTAGTGTAATAATACGATTAGAATCACTTTTCAGCTGAACAATAAAACATTGAAATCCACGTTAACTGTCCAGCTGCAGTGGCCTGTGTATGGGCCTCGAGGCTCTGTCTGAGGCAGCTTCATGTCTCCCGTCCTCAGGGACTGATATCAGCTGGTGCTGCACTGGGAAGGAGATCCATGCAGATGTATGAATGACATGAAGTTAATCCAGATTTACTGTGCAGTGCATTACAACACAATGAAACCAAGGATCAGCTCTATAAATCCCAAGTCGACTGACTGTCTTTTCTATCGTTTGAAAAAAAAAAAAAGACATTCTCCAAGAACTGCAATCAAAAGTGTGCTACTTTTTTTCCGGCTGTTAAAATTATGATTTTTTTTTTTTGTTCCAATTGCTTTATGTTTCAGCTTTAATAGTAGGGAGATGACAGCGTGTGGCTGCACATAATATTAGTTCAAATCTCATTTACTTTTTTTTTCCCCAAGAAGGCAATAAACTCATACACGACTGGAACAGTGTTATTTTATTTGCAATAAAAAAAAAACCTTTTATGCTTTTAGTTGCTTTAGACAAAAAAAGGAGGGGGGGGGTAGCTATTATGCTTTTTTACATTGTCTTCTAGAGTGTATTGTTGCTGTTTGATCATTAAAAAGTTCTGCAGACTTGCAAAATTCCAAAGCACAGAGTCCCTCCAGCGGGAGTTATTCTCTAAGTCAATGTTACAGTTTCTGAACTCTCACGTTGTAGTCGTGAGTTGTCTCCTGAGAACGAATACGTCACAATATTCCTCATTTAAATAATTCCCACTCGAGACATATGCAAAATAAAGGGACACAGCCTGGTTGAGTTAGTAATGTGTTGAAACTCACGCCATTGCACACTGAGTACGAAATTTTCGGATAGTTTTTTCGTATTCGTCAGCCTAAAAATTCGTCAAGCACAGAAACCTTGCACACAAATTCCGATGCGTATTTTTTAAACCTTTGCGGAAAAACCCCCCCGCAAAAATACAAAATGGATTCCTCAAGCAGCCCTCTCTCTTATTGAAAAGAGAAGAAAGAGAAAATATTGGGTCCATCCAATCCTGAAATTGCGCCGAAGATGGAGAGTTCCACTTCCTTATTAAGGAGTCGCGAATTTATCCCGAGATATTCAAAATTTACCTCAGATTGTCAGTGGAACAGTTTGATGCTTTGCTAGCGATTCTGGAGCCACATATTAAAAAGAAGACCACCAATTTCAGTGAACCAATCGTGAACAGAGACTGGCAGTATGTCTAAGGTATGGACACACAGACACACAGGCACACACACAGGCACACGTGCGGCCCAGCGCTGGGCAGACAGAACAGCTGTATGCTAACTTACAGCCAGGTTATATATTGTACCCAAATAATACATTAGTTATCGAATTGGCTGCTCAATCACACCTTATTCGATCTAACATTTCGGGGAGGTTTCCTTTTCTAATGCGATCGAGAGAACATAAACACTTGATCGAATTGAAATTTGAAAACCGAAACTGAAAGGACGGCACATGTGGAATGATGTGTTTGAATTGTCAAAAAACCTCTCAAAATGCTGGCTGTGGATGCGAAAAACACAGAAAATCGAACCCGATCCGATTAATTTTATGACGGACGTAAGTTTCGGAGGTGGTGTGCAAGCGTGATTGACATAACGTGACGTTGAATTTTTTTTACGTGCGAAATTTTTTTACGATGCGAATTTCGGACTTGGTGTGCAATGGCCTTAAAGCTACACAGTGTGATTTTTACCCCCATCTAGCGGTGAAAAGGTATATGACCATCCAGTGAATATTAGTTTTTGTTCCTCTCAATTTCCGATTTCGTTTTAACTCCTACGGTGGCCAATGTAGTCCAAGATTAACATGGCTTCCAGTTCGACCTCGTCCATGAGTGTTAACTCGAACGTAAACACGAAAGGCGAAGCTTGAATTAACGCGTATGTCCCTCTTTGGCTAATGTACTTTCAAGATGGAGGGGCAACATGGCGACCGACATTAGAACCCCTTCAATGACATATTATACACTCACGAGAATACTTTATTACTTAAACGAAGTAAATATACATAAATGAGCACATATATTTTTGAAAGAACTAAGTGTTTTTAGCAAAGAATAAACTAAAAGAGTTACACAGTGTAGCTTTAAGGGTGTGACATTTCCGGTTGACCAATCCCAACACACTGGTCCATCCGACCAATCAGAGAACACTGTGTTGTTCAGAAGAAGGGGTTTTATAGAGACAGAAAATAAACAGAGCGTTACTAACAGACTGGGAAGAGAGGAGCTGCAACAATGGAGAATAAAGAACAAAAACTACATCAAGACTTTAAAAAAGGGCATAAAGGTCCTTTATAAAATGTTAAGAGGCAACAATTTTAACTCAACATCAATTCAATATTGTTTTAAAGGCAGTATACAATCAAACAGGATTTAAAATGTGGATACACTTCCATAATCAATAAGACAAGAGGAAAATATAGTAAAAAAAGATCAAGATGATAGGATAATAAATCCTCCAGTACATCTGGTGTCAGAGGAGAGATTACAGGACATCAAACACAGCACACAAACACACATAAAATCATACAAACACAAAGCCGTCAACTGGACATCATACACAACTCCTAAACACTGACCCAGAGCCACATGACAAGAGCAAAAAAAGCCCATGTGTCACATGAGCTCCTCAAGGAAGTTTTGAAACATGTACTTCCTTTTTTCTTGAAGACATAACTGCACTTTTTCATTGACGTCCCTCTCTTTCAGTGTCTTTAATGGATTTGGAGGTTAGTAACGTTTCTGAGACAATGTTTTCAGTCAATAGTTATGTTTCCATCCAAAGTTGTGAATCTAATTTAAGTGCAAAATTAGAATATGGCATACAACTTTTGTGAATAAATCAATGTTACCATCCCACATGTTCAAGAGAACAAAATAACCACTTCCTGTGAAATTGGCACAAAATATCTGCAATCGGGAAAGCAACTGTGGCTCTTTTTTTTCCTTTCGCAATCGTCTAAAACGCTTCTGGGACGCAATTAAAACAAATACAATTTTGATAACAGACTTTGGTTTAGGCGTTTCAGAATGATCAAACCAACATTTGAGATTCTGTGCGATGCAATTGGTCCACTGGTTTGTCCAGATATCCAATCACATCCACTGCTTAGGCAAAGTCGCGTACATTATTATTTTTTTTAATTTTGTTGTGTATCAAGGGATTTATTTGGTAAATCTGTTTCCAATGTCTTCCTATTAGATAAAATAATTTGTATCAGCCTCAACAGAGCGCATACTTTTGTTTGTACATTTCTAAAATTTGTGTTCAAATTATTATAGATAAATGTATCTATCAACTCGTAAAAACAAGCACAAACTGTTTAAAGAGATGCACACACAAGGTACCAAGATAAACATTTTAAATGGGGATCAAAATATATTATAATTTTAACTAATGCAACTAACTGTTTCTCCTCTCGGTGTTGAAATAAGAACATATTTCTTCTTAAATAATTTCTTAAATAAATTATTTAAATAAATATTTAAAAATATATATATTTATTCTTAAATAAATTATATTATTTATTTCTTAAATAAATAATAAATCACTACTTACTGTAAAACAATATATGTATATATAATATCAATATTAAGTTAAGAAATGTAGAATTAAAATTAGGGCTGGGCAATCAACGATTAATCCCATCCAAAATAAAAGTTTGTGTTTACAAAATATATGTGTGCTTAGTGTGTATAATTATTCTGTATATATGTAAATACAGACACATGCATGTATATATTTAAGAAAAATGTGTTCTTAATATATCAAATATTTATTTATACACATAATATTAATTATATATAAAGTATACAAATGCAAATATTTCTTAAATATACACATGCATGTGTATTTATATATACACAATAATTATACACACTACACACATATATATTACGTAAACACAAACTTTTATTTTGGATGCGATTAATCGCGATTAATCGTTGCCCAGCCCTTATTAAAATATGTCAGACACATAACCAATAGCTCAAAGCAGAACAACAGCCCCACTGCTAAATGTGTTATTATTCAATATTCTTATAATAATATTATTGCATGTAAATATTTTATATTAACATACATTATTAATTCATTTAAGTACTTTAAAACACAAAATGCACAGTATGCACATTTTTGTTAACACTTTTGATTTGAATTTAAAATATAGGTGTTTTTTTTACCCAGAAAACCCTTTGGCGTCCATTGAGCTGCACTTTAAAGTCTCCAGGGTGAGAGATTTGAGGAAAGCATCTGAGAACAGCAGAACGGAGGAGTTCAGGCTTCAGTGAACACTGTGCTGCTGATGCTGAGAGACTGAACACTGAACTCACACACGACACCCGTCTGCTCCTCTCTCACACACACTGGGACTGGGAGGATGCAAATCTTGACAATACTAATCGCTAATTCACTAATAGAGCCGGCCAGAGCTGTGGCAGCTGGACCGTTTCTCTCTCAGATCAACCAGGCAAACATCACTATTACAATGCCCATCGTTTGTGCCAGTTTATTTTATGTATCATAGTATTTCTTCATATTTTCAGTTTTCATTTTAATTTTAGTTTAAGTTAAAGGAATTTTCTTGCATGCTTTTGTCTTTTTTATTCAAAATTTGTTTTTTAAATATTAACATTTTGCTTTCATTTAAGTGCACTTTCACTTATCTGAGCTCATTTCCAAGGCCTTATTCCAACAACATATCTTTATTTCACTTTATTCCAACAAATTATTTAACAATTTATAATGGATTTAATTTAAGTTACAACTCTGGTTTGTGCCTTAAATGATGAGGGATTTCAATACGAGACATGCTATTATGTTTCTAAACAAACTTTGGAATAATTTTCCACTGGCACAAGATAAAAGGTAATAAATACATATATAAATAGCCTAGCTGAATGTATTACTCCATAAAATATGATAAGTGGAGTCCACTCTTTGAATTAGGTCATGTAGAATACTACTGTTTAATACAGTTATTTTTGCAAGCAGTACTTTTCAATATATATATATATAATTTTTTTATTTATATTTTTATACATATATTTATATATATATATATTTTTTTTTTAAGTATTCATTATATAATGCACAGCATGGCATGCATGAACCAAGTCAACCAGCTACAAGGGGAATCATATCATTACAAATTTTGATTTGAAGCAAAAAAGTATGTAAAAAAAACTAGGGCTGTGCACAAGTTAATTGCGATTAATCGCATCCAAAATAAAAGTCTGTGTTTACATAATATATTTGTGTGTGCTGTATATAAGTATTTTGTATATATAAATACTACCTATGCATGCATGTATATATTTAAGAATTATTTGCGCTTAAATTCTGCATATATATATATATATATATATATATATATATATATATATATAAATACATAATCTATATTATATAAATATCAATATTTTATATATGAATAACACATTTTCTTAAATATATACATGCATGTGTGTGTATTTAGCACACACAAATATATTACGTAAACACAGACTTTTATTTCGCATGCGATTAATCGATTAAGCGATTAACTTTTGCACAGCCCTAAAAAAAACTTAAGTGAGGGAAATATACACAAAACACTGCGAACAGCATAATCAAATTCAAAAGGATGCTGAAATATAAAATCTACCCATTTAAAAATTGATTATATTTTAATTATATATTCAAATATTAAAGTACTTCGAGAGCATAGGGAGACCGACTATATTACATTCACAGTGCTCAATGGGAGGGGGCGGAGCTAACTATATATTTTGGTGCATTTGTTTGTTTAGACTCTCTAATTGGAGGGATTTTCTGCATGTTGTCATGAGTAATGCAGTTTTTCACCACAAAATCTGCTGTTAAACACGATTATTTTAAAACTAAGTTGAAATAATGCAGGGTGAAGGCTTCAATAACCTCACTGTTCACAGTAATGCTGTCTTTCAAGGTGTATATGAGCTATTTCCCAATGGAGAAATGAATCATTTACTCCCAGATCCCGACCTTGAAATGACAGTTCCTTGCCGCCTTTTTCTCCAGGCTGAAATGACGTGGGCAGTTACTGAAATTAAATGTATCTGAAAAGCAGCATAGACAAAATGAAGCCTATCATAACATCAAACCAACTCCCTCATCATCACATTTCAAGGTGAAGTGTGTATTCCTACACCACTAGAGGCACAGGATGAAAACTGCAAATGCCCAGATTGAACATTGGCACAAATGGTGTCGAGTTTGGAGTGAGACTTTCTTGTCTGTCCGAGAATGCTTTTTTTTTTATTTATTTATTTATTTATTTTTCTATTTGATGAATCGTTCAGACTGGTTTTGTGAAGTGGACCAACAGATTCACAAATAATAATAATAATAATAAATATGACTCATAATAATATCACACTTTGCTAAACACATTAACTTCTGCACATCCACAGCAGTGTTATTATATTTTTATTAGGGCTGTCAAACGATTAATCGCGATTAATCGCATCCAAAATAAAAGTTTGAGTTTACATAATATATGTGGGAATAATAATAGACAGTGCACCCACATATATTATGTAAACACAAACTTTTATTTTGGATGCGATTAATCGCGATTAATCGTTTGACAGCCCTAATTTTTATTAATATACTAATATAGTATTATTATCATTTAAAATTACTTTTTTTTTTAAAAATGTATACATTTGATTAATTTTGTGCTTTTGTAATTTTTTTATTAGTTTTATCAATCTAAATACTTTCCTAATATAAAAAAAGTTTTTTTTGTTTGTTTGTTTTCCAACTAACTTTTAATATATTAATATTAAACCCTATATTATATATTAATTTGTATTTATATTATTTTTTTCCCAAAATTTTCAGCTTCAATTCAATTAAAACATATTTTTTAAATTGTTTAAGATTTAGCAAATAACAACAATGATCCTCAACAGCGTGAAACGGAAAACCACAAACACACAGGGTGGTCGCACTCGCAACAACATCCTCATATGAAAGGAAGTGACATCGGAGCCGAGACCGATTGCTGTTTGCGCACTGTGACCCTGCGCTGAACCTGAACTGCTCAAACAGCACTTTCAGTGTGCGTCTGCAAGGACCAAAAACATCCATTAATCAAATATGATAACAAATATGTTAGATTGTTTCTGCATCTTCAATCAACCCTTGTGACCCCAGTCTAATGGGAAAGACGGTTGAATGGTGATCGTATTTCTGTTTGAGTTATTATCTGGTACAAATGAGCCATCTGTGGCCTGTCACACTCGCCATACACACTTCCTGTCAGGAGACGACATCATATCCTCTCTTTGGACATAATGTTTCAGTGGTTGTTGAAAGCTGTTGTTGTGTAAACAATGGTGCTTTTCCAAAAAAAGAAAAAAGAAACCGCCCCATCTGTGTGCACACTTGATTATTTGGGAACGCTTAAACTGAAGGAAGGCAATACAATAGACTGGGACAAAAATCTAAACATCCCAGCTTTGCAGATGGCAAGGAAAGAGGGAAGATCATAAAACTTTTAATTTTTTTTATAAATCATTTTTTAAATTATTTCATCCCAAAAAGAATGTCTGTCATTTTTGTTTACCCTTAAGACCCGTACACACGGGACACATTATTCGCCAGTGTTTTTCAACGTGTTTTTTTTTGTTTTTGTTTTTTTTCCAAGCGATTTTCGGTTACCCCTTTTCCACCGAAAAAAGAACTGGTTCGGAACTGGTGCTGGTTCAAAGTTGGTTCGGAGCTGGTTCAACTTGCGAACCCGTTCAGAACCTGTTTGCTTTTCCACTGACTAGAGCGCCCAGGGAACGACGTCGTTACGTCACTGTGTACGTCGCTTGCAAGTGCATTGTTTGGGATTATCTAACTCGTGTACCGAGAAAACTTTAAAAACAATTGAAATATGTAAGTCTTTTAATCTTTTCGTTTGATATGTAATCTTTCTGATAAGTTATGTACCCCTGTCTTGTGTCTTTTTTCTTTCCATTTATTTATTCTATATCGTGACTGTTTTCTTCTTTGCTTATGTTTCAAAAAATAAAAAAATAAAAAAATAAAACGCTGTTTCTGCAGTTTCTCCTGGCTTTGCGATGGTCAGAAAATATGTTTAAAAGAACCGAGAAGAACGCATCTAAACCCGCCCCGTAAACATGACGTGCTAAAAGAACGGTTCTAGTCCAGCAAAGAGTTGGTGCCGCTTTGGAACCAGTTCTCGCAGCCGTGAACCGGTTCTTTGGCTGTCGAAACACAAAGAACTGGTTCGCGCGCAGGCACCGGCTCCGAACCGGCTCTCAAAATGCTTTGGTGGAAAAGGGGCTGCTGACGATGAGCCGACTGAACATGCAAATTCATTCCCTGACACTTAATGTAAAACAGAAATAGTCCTATTAACTTTACGACGACATTTCATTATTCCATTATTATTTGTTTTGTATTATTATATATTATCTTTGCACATATGGTAGTTGAAAGTTTCAAGCAGTGTTTAATAAAATTGTTTCAATTCGCTTAAATTTAGACTCTTTTTCCCCTCGACTGTGGTATCGATTTAGTATCGATACCGAGGTATTAGGTCCTGGTATCGTACCGAAGCCAAAATTGTGGTATCGAGCCATCCCTATCGCAGTCACGTTTGTCATATAGGACTTTATGTTCCGACACCAACGAGACCAACAGCTCTACATTCATCTTGCCATGCATCTTCCTCGTTAATTTCTTCCCGGCAGTGTAGACGCTACTTGCCGCATATATCGCCGTTGCGTATGTGTGCTCGGCAAGACCGTTTTGTGTTTGAGCGCCCCCAAGTTTTGTTTTACTGTAACTTCAGAAACTCCACACAAGTGAGCAAAAAAGCGGCAATCTCATTGGTCGGATAGTTTTTGAAGCGGTGCATTAAAGGAGTGATTAACTGAGAAATCAAATTTTCCTTGAACTTTTGACATCTAAGAGGTCATCATATTATAAGAATATCCTGTAAGTTTCAGAACTGAAAACGTCCCTGTTAGTCTAATAAAAGCTTTTATTGACACCAGGCTCAGCAAACGACTCGTCGTTCAAAGTGGGGAACTATGACGTCAAAGAGGATAAAACACCACCCCCGCAGAAGTAGATCAACGTGGCCGGTTTAGCCCCGCCCACCGATTTGCGCATTGCATGCATAGCTAAATAACATAGATGCCTACCTCGTGATGACAAACCGGATGTTTGTCAGTCTAAAGTCCTCTAATACTCTAATCTGAGTTAGTTGACAAGTAGTTGAAAAGATACTTCTAGTTTGTAGAATGTAGGGTTGGGTATCGAGAATCGAGTATCGATTGGAACCGGGACTAACTTTTCGTTTTTCCCGGAATCGTTCAAAAGTTAAAATTTCGATTCCTAGTTTCGATATTCACAGTCCACCAACCGGAAGAAGAAACCGCTGAACAACACCAACGAAGAAGCGTCTACCGGAAGTGTTGGCATAACCGCGCAAGTCGAACATGAGTAGCTTACGTCGGCGGTCCAAAGTGTGCCTTCACTTTTCTAAAAATAACGAAATCTCGACAAAATGCAAAATTTGTGACAAAAGGAGTATTTGTGACCGAAGGAGTATTTCCTTCAGAAAGACCGTTGGTTAGCAAGGTTAGCTAAACTTTTTTGACCCTGCCTCTTAAAAGAATCGGAATCGAGAATCGTTAGGAACAGGAATCGAAACAAGGAATCGGAATCAGAATCGTTCAAATTCAAACGATACCCAACCCTAGTAGAATGTCTAGAGTGGACTATCGAAATAAAGTGTAACCAATTAGCAAAATTACAGTGAACTATGTGTGAAGCAGAGCTCAAACAGAAGTTAGTTTGCCCTCACATGACATTCCCATTCACTGGGTTTCCTAATGAAATGACTGGATATGTAAAATAACTACAGGACTATAGGATGCTCGTTTTGGTTAATTACTCCTTGAATAAAAGTCAAGAAGAGAGCATGGTGGCATGTGGTTGCGTCGGGATACAAACCACACACATTCCCACTTTCCCTGCAGACTGGCCAACACCCTCTTCATCTCCTTTACTGCTTTTCAAAAGGGTTAAATAAATCAAACGATCTCATTGTGAACGCGCTGACGCACTGCAGCCATTAGTGAGGAAGGAAAGTCAATTGTGTTTCCAACACCACATTGAGAGAGACTGCTTCATTCAAACGGCTCTTCTGCGTCAACTTTATAGTCTATAACTCACAAGAGACTCTCACACACAGTCCATTGAAACATTTATTGGAAATCTAAAGTAATCATCATTATTTTGAAATAGAGATATAAATGTAACGTGGATAACAACCTCGTCAAGTAAATATGTGATGCACCCTGACAGCAGGCACACGGATATGGAAGCTGAGTGTGTGTTCGGCAGGGTGGAGAGCAGTAATTAGCCCGTGTTAATACTTTGTTCTGTCTTATCGTGGCGTCCTCGCCTGTCGCCTGGGCAGCGAAACCATGGAAACCCCAGATAAAGGACAGCGGACTCTTTCTCTATGATCAGCCGCAGCGCTGACTCTATGCACATCTCTATGATCAGCTGCAGCGCTGACTCTATGCTAGAGCCCGACTGATAAAGGATTTTGAAGGCCGATACCGATACAAATATTTTTGGGTTTTAAAATCCAATATTCCGATATATCGGCCGATATTTTTACAATGCAGGGACTGTAACTAGAGATACACTAGTTATAAATACAGTAATCATTACTTTATTTAGGCAGAAAAAGTTCATTGTGGTTTCTAAGCTCATTAACGTTAACGTTAGCGGTCTTCCACTGATGATAGTGGTATTAGCTAGCTTTGTGGTTAGCTAGTTTATGATGCGCGATAATTTAGCAATGGATAACGTCATACTGCAAATTTTAAACATACATTTTCAATATAACAGGCCAAGGAGAGCTGATTGAAGCGTGTTTCGTCCGTTTTTATTTTATTTTTGAAATATTAATTTACCGGCCAAAGTTCTCAAAGTTAACACAACAATGAATTAACAGCTAAAACATAACAACATTAAAGCTGGCTTTATTAACCCTATGAATCGCCCATAGTTCAAGCCAGGGTTGCCAGATCTATGGGTTTTCCCTACACCAAATATTATTTGTAGCACGCCTCACATCCAATAATCGCAAAGAGCTTTGTGCTTTGTTACTTCTGATTAGAAACAAAGTCTCAGGTTTTCAGGAGTAATAATTAGAGCCAGACCGATATATCGGCAGACCGATATTATCGGCAGACCGATATTATCGGCCGATATTAGGCATTTTCTAAACTATCGTTATCGGCAGTTATAATGTCCGATAAATGAATATTTCAAAAATAAAATAAAAACGGACGAAACACGCTTGAACCATGTCATGAGTGTTGGAGTTGTATAGTTTGTCCCACAGAGGGCACTCTACACTGTTCCTGTTGGCAACACTCGTTGAGTTGGTCACGATACATACATTGCTTACATCACATACATCAAAAAATTTGTGTCTATCATGTCCAGTTTAAAATAAAAAAATAAATAAATAAAATATCAGCCGATATATCGGAATATCGGATATTAAAACCCAAAAATATTTGTATCAGCGTTCAAAATCCTTTATCGGTCAGGCTCTAGTAATAATAGAAGATTTCTTTTTAATAAGAGTAAACATAGGAATAAGTAATATAGTGTGCTCCTCTCTAGAGTTCATTTTTCTAGCCAACTATCAATTTTATGGACACTGAATGTCTTTCCTGAGGTAAATGTGCCATTACGTGACATTATTACAAGCAGTTTTATTGACTTCTTTGCGTTTGGACAATGATTGAGCGATTACATGTGACATGAATTATTTCAGAAAGTTGTTCTGTATCTTTCAACATACCTTCTGATGTTCATTCATGTTTATTTCATGCTGTAACTAGTAGTAAAGAGGAAAAGAAGATTTGAACTGAGGTGATAAAGCGATCTGTAACTCCACATTAACGAGCGCCAAACCCAAATTTATCGCTTGGATTTTGTAGTAAAATTGACAGAACTTAAAAGTTGCCACTTTGTTTTTATATTCAAAGTAACCTGTTCGGTCTTGTCTGTCAGAAACCTCTTTGCTTTGTGAAAATTCTACTGGTTTGCCTTTGTTTGTACTCTGAAGCGTCATGTCTTCTATTAGATTGCATCCGTGAGGGATGCTATATGTTTGCGTTACAGCACCCCCACTGGTCAAACCCCATTATTGCAGGGGCTTAAAATAGATCACGTGAGATAAAACGACTATTTGACAACAAAAAAAGTTTCAGCCCTACATGAAGACAAGTGTTTGTACCTTATGTACAACTGAGTTGTATACACATTTCAGTTATTTGAGTGCGATGGATAGAGGGATGGAACAACAATGCTTTTAAATCAAATTGCACCAAACTAAATAAATAAATAAATATGAAATGACTACATCTAATCAGTTTGCCCTTAAAAGCATAATTTTCCACTCTGAAATATCAATACAGATGCACTTGAAAATGTAAGGGTTGATTAAACAGATTCTGCTCTACAAGCTCAACGGTCTCAGCTAAAATTAGCTGAAGATCAAGGGAATTTAGCCGTCAAAGAATAAAAATCAATACAGTCTCACAGACTTCCAACTAAGCGCTATGAAAAAGGCCCTCATAAATCGGCACAGCTCATATCAGAGAGCTTCCTGAGCGTGATGTAAGCAAGCTGTCCAAACACTGCCCGCGTGTGCCAGTGCAGTGAGGCAGCTGTGAGTGTGTTAATGTGTGGGCAGAAAACAGGCCAGCGGCACCTGCTGAGGGCATTACAGTCCAGATCAGAATCTGTGCAGTGCTGGAGTGTTAACAGGTGTCTGATCACAACACAAGCTCAATCAAGATTCACACATATGCTGAGAGTGTGCGTGAATGTGTGTGTGTCAATGAAAAAGGCCAATTAAGATGGTTTCATAAATGTAAGACCATCTTGTAATATTTATTGAAATATAATGAAAAGCAAAGAGAAATGCAACCTTTATTTTCAAATAATATCATTAAGCTCTAACAAATTACTTAAATATTAATTTAAAAAAATCATAAAAAATGTGTGTCAAGGAAACGAATAGAGAATGGCATAACTGTAATAATGTGATGGATGGATGGATGGATGGATGGATGGATGGATGGATGGATGGATGGATGGATGGAGGGAGAGATGGATGGATGGATGGATGGATGGATGGATGGATGGATGGATGGATGGATGGATGGATGGATGGATGGATGGAGGGAGGGAGGGATGGATGGATGAAGGGATGAAGGGATGGATGGATTGATGGATGGAGGGATGGATGAAGTGATAGAGGGATGGATGGATGGAGGAATGAGGGAGGGATGGATGGATGGTGGATGAAGGGATGGATAGAGGGATAAATGGATGGAGGGATGGATGAAGGGATGGGTGGATGAAGGGAGGGATGGATGGATGGATAGATGGATGGATGGATGACGAGATAGAGGGATGGATGGATGGAGGGATGGATGGATGGATGGATGGATGGATGGATGGATGGATGGATGGATGGATGGATGGATGGATGGATGAAGGGATGGAGAGATGGATGGATGGATGAAGGGAGAGATGGATGTATGGATGGATGAGATAGAGGGATGGATGGATGGATGGAGGGAAGGGTCAAGGAAACGAATAGAGAATGGCATAACTGTAATAATGTGATTGATGGATGGATGGATGGATGGATGGATGGATGGATGGATGGATGGATGGATGGATGGATGGATGGATGGATGGATGGATGGATGGAGGGGGGATGGATGGATGGAGGGAGGGATGGATGAAGGGATGGAGGGATGGATGGAGGGATGAAGGGAGGGATGGATGGATGACGAGATAGAGGGATGGATGGATGGATGGATGGATGGATGGATGGATGGATGGATGGATGGATGGATGAAGGAATGGAGGGATGGATGGATGAAGGGATTGAGAGATGGATGGATGGATGAAGGGAGGGATGGATGGATGGATGATGAGATAGAGGGATGGATGGATGGAGGGAGAGAGGGATGGAAGGATGGAGGGATGGATAGAGGGATGGAGGAAGGGTTGGATGGATGGATCAAAATGCCTGATCAAAAAACAACACAGACTAGATTGGAACCTGTTTTTCCCACTTGACCACCGTTGTCTACATTGTGATCAACAGCTGCACCACATCTTCAACACTAAAAACCAGTGTTGTAGTACTCGAGACTCGGACTCGTCTCGGACTCGGTCTCGAGACCATATTTTAATGGTCTTGGTCTTGTCATGGACTCGTGTGCATTTGGACTCGGAATTGACTCGTACTCGAACATTTTTTTTTTTTAGGACTCAGACTTATTCCCGAGTCCACTCGAGTTCAATTCAAAATACTTTTCATGATTATTAATGTAATATTTCTTTAAATTGAGTGACACGCCCAGTGATTGGTGATTTTCTATTGCGCAACTGCGCATGACAAATTGTAATAAAATTACTTTTAACACCACCTACTATGTGGCCTTTTTACCCTAAACTGATCATATTTTTTAAACTCTAAGTAAATTCAGTTTACTTAAAAAAAAAGGATTTCTCTAAGTAAATAAAAGTAAATTAGGTAATCAACCCTTACTGGTCTCGGTCTCGACTCGGACATCTCTGGTCTTGGACTCGACTCGGACTCGACTCTCTATGGACTCGGTCTTGACTCGGACTCGACTCTCTCTGGTCTCGGTCTCGAGTGACGTGGTCTCGACTATAACACTGCTAAAAACCAAGTTTTATATCCAAGTAATGCGACTGAATATTAGATAACTTGAATAAAGCACATCTCCTAATGACTAGACCGTACTACACACAATGTATCATGTGATCGGGTGTTAAGCGAATGGCAAATGTTGTCCTGATAAGGTTACTATGTTCTTTTAGTGAAGTATCACCTGACAGTAGCCATGTATAATCTGTGGGATCTTGAGTGAATCCTGGAGGCTTTATTTTCAGTAACTTGAGGAATCATTTTCCTACTGCAGTGTGTGAGAATGTGTGTGTGAGTGTCATGCTGTTAAGGAAGAAGGTCTGACTGTGATGCCATCTGTGCCAGCGCCACCCAGTCTTCCTGACATTTAAACTCGGCAACACAATATGGACACTATACACAATACACATTCAAGAGTAGAGCTGGGTCAATAGCACATTCCTCAACACAATCACAACCAAAATTACAATTATCACGGTGGAAGAAGTCATAAAAGTAACTTACTTGTATTAGGCTGACTTGTTTTGGTGTTAATAATAGAAAAAACCCCAAAAGTTCTATTTTTGCAAAAATAAAGGGCCATTCACAACAAGGGAAATGAATAAGCCTCAGGCTGAAGGAAATGCAAATTCTGTACAGTAAAGAGCGCAACTCAAACCGTTCAGCTGCTATCACAGAAGTGCATCAGCAATGACAACAAAAATAAAAAACAGTGTCATATTTGCTTATTTGTATGTTTGAAATGGATCATTGAAGGTCAGCGGCAAAGACATTGGTTAATTAAGTGAGATTAAATATGTTAAGTATATTTGTATTAACATTTAACTATTGCCCGTTTCCGTAACATTCTGAGTTTCATTTCACTGTTTTTATTCATTTTGAGGAATACTGAGTCTGTATTTGTGCTAGAGAGGTTGAGTAAATGCATGTTCACATTTAGCCTAGAACTACACTCACCGGCCACTTTATTAGGTACCCCATGCTAGTAACGGGTTGGACCCCCTTTTGCCTTCAGAACTGCCTCAATTCTTCGTGGCATAGATTCAGCAAGGTGCTGGAAGCATTCCTCAGGGAGTTTGGTCCATATTGACATGATGGCATCACACAGTTGCCGCAGATTTGTCGGCTGCACATCCATGATGCGAATCTCCCGTTCCACCACATCCCAAAGATGCTCTATTGGATTGAGATCTGGTGACTGTGGAGGCCATTTGAGTACAGCGAACTCATTGTCATGTTCAAGAAACCAGTCTGAGATGATTCCAGCTTTATGACATGGCGCATTATCCTGCTGAAAGTAGCCATCAGAAGTTGGGTACATTGTGGTCATAAAATACTCAGGTAGGCTGTGGCGTTGCAACGATGCTCAATTGGTACCAAGGGGCCCAAAGAGTGCCAAGAAAATATTCCCCACACCATGACACCACCACCACCAGCCTGAACCGTTGATACAAGGCAGGATGGATCCATGCTTTCATGTTGTAGACGCCAAATTCTGACCCTACCATCCGAATGTCGCAGCAGAAATCGAGACTCATCAGACCAGGCAACGTTTTTCCAATCTTCTATTGTCCAATTTCGATGAGCTTGTGCAAATTGTAGCCTCAGTTTCCTGTTCTTAGCTGAAAGGAGTGGCACCCGGTGTGGTCTTCTGCTGCTGTAGCCCATCTGCCTCAAAGTTCGACGTACTGTGCGTTCAGAGATGCTCTTCTGCCCACCTTGGTTGTAACGGGTGGTTATTTGAGTCACTGTTGCCCTTCTATCAGCTCGAACCAGTCTGGCCATTCTCCTCTGACCTCTGGCATCAACAAGGCATTTCCGCCCACAGAACTGCCGCTCACTGGATGTTTTTTCTTTTTCGGACCATTCTCTGTAAACCCTAGAGATGGTTGTGCGTGAAAATCCCAGTAGATTAGCAGTTTCTGAAATACTCAGACCAGCCCTTCTGGCACCAACAATCATGCCACGTTCAAAGTCACTCAAATCACCTTTCTTCCCCATACTGATGCTCGGTTTGAACTGCAGGAGATTGTCTTGACCATGGCCGTTTCTCAAAACCAAGATTGCAAAGAACGGACTTGTGTTCTTGGGAAGAAAGCTCTTGCTAGTTGTTCTCGGAAGAACGAACTCACGAGGTGACGAGAACACAGAACGCTGCTGACAGTTTGAGACGATGTGTTCTTGCTGGTATTGCGCAATAGTAACGTTACCCCCGCACAGACGCCGTCTGCAGTGCCCAACATAACGAGAATTATTATACAGCCAGGCTTTATCGCCCAAGCCTAAGGGATTACTCTACATACACTACAATGCAATGTATTCACAACAATAAAGCAACACATGTTTCATTTTAATTCTGCTTCTGTTGTTTGTTTGTGTACATCACTACTAGCCAATGGCGGGGAAAAACGCCGGTAATATTCGGTAATCTTCAGGTAACTTTTCACCTGCCTCTCTCTGCTTCCCGCTCCTTCCGCGAATGCCGAAATGAATTATGGGATATTTCTGCCGTCAAGTTCACACAAGTTACTAACCGATGCATCCTCGGTAAAATGGGAGTGTCAAGAACACATCCGGGATTTTTAACCGTTCTTGCCTAAATGCAAACTTGTGTTTTGGGACAGTACTTGGGCCGCGACTGATGACGTTTTACAAGTCGACAAGAACACAAGTACAGACAAGAAGGCATATTGAGAAACAGCCCATGTCTGCATGCCTAAATGCACTGAGTTGCCGCCATGTGATTGGCTGCTTAGAAATTAAGTGTTAACGAGCAGTTGGACAGGTGTACCTAATAAAGTGGCCGGTGAGTGTACAATATCCATCATGTTTACACAGCGTTGACAACACATCTTCAGTTTACTCCTGAGTTCTCTCAACATGAGGACAAGAGGTCAGGCAATAAAGGTGAAAACGAAGTAACTTGAGTTACTTATTTGAAAATGTCGGTCAGATATTTTGTTGTACATTTAAAAGTTTTGCATTACTTAACTAGTTACTTGAAAAAAGTAATTTGATTACATAGCTTTATGAATTTAAATTCATTTGTTTGTGTCTATTTGTGTATACACACACATTACAATTTGAAATATGTTTAAGCTTTTTATGCTCACCAAGGCTGGAACTATTTGGTCAAAAATACAAGCAAAACAGTAATATTGTTAGATATATAACTGCAATTTAATTAAAAATAAACGTTTTCTGATCAAAGCTGAATTTTCAGCATCATTTCTCCAGTCTTCAGTGTCACATTATCCTTCAGAAATCAATATGCTGTTCTGCAGCTCAAGAAACATCTATTATTATTATAAATGTTGAGAACAGTTGTGCTCCTTCATGTTTTACTGTGGAAACGTAAAAAAAATCACAATCTCTCTTTTTATCAGTTTAATGCAATTACTTAAACATACATCTCACTGACCCCAAACCTTTGAACAGAGGTGTATTTATATATAAAGTTTCTAGCATACTTATTTTTGTGCTCTCATTTTATACTTAATTTTATTTTTTAATTAGTTCTTTCTTCCATTTGAACCAATTATATATATATATATATATAGAGAGAGAGAGAGAGAGAGAGAGAGAGAGAGAGAGAGAGGTGAGAGAGTTCAGATGCAAAAGCCTCTAAATGCCATTTGAAATTTTCTTCTAAAATGACCATTTTTATCAAACTTGTATATTTAAGTTCAGTAATTTCACTTAAATGACAATTAATAGGTAATCTTCATTGCCATTTAAGTGAAATTACTGAACTTAAATATACAAGCTTGATAAAAATGGCACTTAGAGGCTTTTGCATCTGAACTCTTCATATATATATATATATATATATATATATATATATATATAAGTTTATTTATTTATTTATGCTGATCACGATTCAGGTCATCAGAGGTGCTCCAAACATGTTCAGCGGCCACACCCCCTTTATGCATACTAATAAGGGCTTCCCTTTCATGTCCCATCTTCCCACCCAACAACACAGAGCAGCTGCGCTGATGTCATGGGAATAACTCCTGCTCTCAATAAAACACTCATCATCTGAGAATAGATTTTGCTTCTGTGTGGCACAGACAAAAAAAAAATCATTCTTTTTTTAAAAGTCTCAACACAGCCTTTTCTAAACCTCTTCAAGCTAGATATGAAGTGAATTTAAACTGAATATTAGACTTGAGCTAAACAGGCTGAAGAGTTTAGAGTCAATAAACGTATGCAAACAATAAGAGCAAATATTGACGTAAAAAAAAACGCTTTGAGGGAGAAAAATCTGGGCACACTGTCAGCCCAAAGTGCCATGCATAATTACTACAAGCCAAGCTCCGCCTCCTGAGATGCTCGAGGGCCGGGATGAGTTTCCATAGCGCTATTATGGGAGGAGGGCAGACGACCTTACTGTAGCGATGTACGAGAGAAAGAGGATACTCAAGGAAAGAGAGGCTAGACAGAGAAAATAGCTGAACTCTGAAAGGGGGGGTTTGCCCAGCTGGCTGCTGTCTGTGAGGTTTAATGAAAGGACTGTGTGATATTTATGCACGTCTCTGACTCCTACACCCGCTCAACAATGGCCCTCGTGGATTCGCCCGCCGTGCTTTTGAAACAAAACACACACAAACTCTGTTCAAGGAGTCGTTGACATTTAAGCTCCAAGTTTCAGAATAAAACTGCACAACTTCTGCACTATATCCTTGTGGTCGACCCACCGATATTGATTTTTTTGGATGGCGATGCCGAGATCTTAGCTTGCGTTCAAACTTTGGTGTGAACAAAAAAAGAATATGATACATTTGGGGTGTGTTCAGCTGTTCACACACTGCATGTGTGGTTGGATTGAAACGAACCCTGGTGCGATTGCTCTGTTAGTGCGGTTCATTTGAATATCTGTGATCTGAACCTTGGTGCGCACCAAACAAGTGGACCGAGACGCTTCCAAACGAACTCTAGTGCGGTTAGAATAAAATATATGAATGCAACATGGACCAAAGACATGTAAACGAACCAACAACAGGCCATGATGTTACAAGATAAGACCCTAAAAAGCATGATTTTAATGTTTTGTTTTGTTTTTCTCTTCACAGTATACAGAGATTTAACACATCAGCCAAACGGTTAAACATATCGGTCGATGTCTATGATTGAAAAATTAGCGTGAAGAACGGCCCATTTTTTTGTAATAATACAGGTTTAATTAACTTTTTTTTTCAACTATCCCTTTAACTAATAAATCATTTTACAGACCAGTGCAAATGTTTACAGTGCAGATCATAAGAGCTGAACACGTTCCTCCTCCACTAAGCTCACGGTCATTTGTCTTCACAAAACCAAGAGAGGTTTGAGAGGATTTATTTGGTTATAGCACATTGGTCTTTTGAAGTCGATACCATTAGCATAATGATTATGCATCCAAACAGCCTGATTCTGATTCAATTCTGATTCATTTGGCCCTCAGTGCTGGCCCTTATGTCTAAAGAAATGAATATCTGCTCTCTTGAGAGGAGAAAACATAATAAAAAGACACAGAAGTTGATGTACTGAAATAAAAAGAAGATTCCAAACTCAGAAATATATTGTAATAAGTCTGTGTAAAAATAGTTGTTACATTAAATTAGTTCACTTTAAAAAAACTTTTTTGCTGATAATTTACTCACCCCCATCTCATCCAAGATGACCATATCTATCTTTCTTCAGTCGAAAAGAAATTCAGGTTTTTGATGAAAACATTCCAGCACTTTTCTCCATATAATGGATTTTAATGGAAACCAAATGGTTCAAGGTCAAAAAGACAGTTTCAGTGCAAACTGCAAACTGTTCAAAGGGCTTTAAAGGATTCCAGACGATGAATAAGGGTCTTATGAAGCGAAACGATCGCTCATTTACAAAATAAATAAAAAAGTTTAAGTTTTATAAGCTTTGAATGCTCGCCTTGCTCTGTTCTGTGATGAGCGTTCGTGACTCTCCTGTTCGAACTTGTTCATCAAAATGAACAAATCTTTTTCTGAGTCAATTCGTTCATTTCAGTCATTGAATTAACCAAATGACACGAAAAAAGATTCGTTCATTTTGATAAACGAGTTTGAACAGGAGTCAAGAACACGCATCACAGAAAAGAGCAAGGTGACCATTTGAGAATAATAAAACTTAAACTTTGTTTATTTTTAAAATGAGCAATCGTTTCGCTTGATAAGACCCTTATTCATCGTTTGGAATCGTTTAAAGCCCTTTGAAGCTGCACTGAAACTGTCTTTTGGACCTTGAACCGTTTGGTTCCCATTGAAGTCCGTTATATGGAGAAAAATACTGGAATGTTTACATCAAAAACCTTAATTTCGTTTCGACTGAAGAAAGAAAGACATGGACTTTTTTTTTAAAGTGAACTACTCCCTTAATGCGCCTAGTCCACATATCTACAACACCTCTAATAAACTATATTAATGAACTATATTACTTGTGAAATATTGTAATTGATATTTACACAATTTATGTTGGTCTAAATAATGTTTTTGAAGTGTCTTCTGCTCACCAAGGCTGATTATTTAATCAAAAAAAAAAAACATAATACTGTGAAATATTGCTAAGATTTAAAATGACTATTTTCTATTGTAATGTTTTTTTTTTTTTAATGTAATTTATTCCTGTGACATTTCAGGATCATTACTCGTCTTCAGTGTCACATGATCCTTCAGGAATCATTCTAATATGCCAATTTGCTGCTCAAGAAAAAGAAAATAGAATTATCAACGTTGAAAATGTTTTTTGCTGCTTAATATATATATATATATATATATATATATATATATATATATATATATATATATATATATATATATATATATAATTTTTTTCAGGATTTTTTGATGAATAGAAAGTTCAAAGGAGTATGAAAACAGTATTTATGTTAAATATATATTTTTGGTAAGAACCTATAATGCTTTACTTTTACATTTGATCAATTTAAAGGGATACTCCACTTTTTTGGAAATAGGCTCATTTTACCTCTACACCAGAGTTAAACAGTTGAATCATACCATTTTCAGACATATTCAGCCAATTTTCTGATATTTAGAAGAAAATTAGTAAAACAGACAGTTTCTGGTCTCATTGACTTCCATAGTATATTTTTTTCCTACTATGGAAGTCAATGAGACCAGAAACTGTCTGGTTACTGATATTCTTCTAAATATCAGAAAATCGGCTGAATGGATTTGAAAACGGTAAAACCCAACTGTTTAACTCTGGGGGAGTGGTAAAATGAGCCTATTTCCAAAAAAAGTGGAGTATCCCTTATCCCTTTAATGCATGCTAAATAAAAGTATTAGTTTCTTTTTTTATTATTATTTAAAGAAGAAAAAAATAAAACGTTCTGACCCAAAACTTTTGAACAGTAGCATATTTACGTTTTATGCAATATAATTTAATGCAATCTTTAAGTATGGTAAAATCACAACAACACTTTTGTGGGTTATGGTTTAATTTTCATTTCTAAATGACATGCTGTATTTATAGCACATCACACACAACAAAACAGTGATAACTGATATTATAAGTGTCTGTTCCCACCGCAGGGTTTCCCACAAAAGATCAAACGCTCCATATCAAATTTACAATGTTCGATTATATGTAAGTCAAAAGTCAATCTCCTGAAGTTTAGCCTGAAGGCGTTGTGAAAAACACATCCACGTGTACAGACTGATGCTAAAGAACACATCCACTCATCTTCCCACGACTGCTTTACAAAACCCAGCAAGTGAAAATGCAGTGTAATGTTCTGGAAGCGTTCTTTAAGGTCAGGGTCTGTTAGTAAAGACATTCATAATGTTACAAAAGATTTCCATTTCAAATTCTTTTCAACTTTCTATTCATCCAGGGTTTTACCTATATTGAACATATTTAGGTGGCCGCCAAAATGAATCTTTAGCCCTGCCAGAGATTTATTTTAAAATTGAATCTGACTTTCTTCAGTACAGGTACCTGCTTCAATTTACATGTTTTTCTACTGGGATTTTCACGCACAACCATCTCTAGGGTTTACAGAGAATGGTCCGAAAAAGAAAAAACATCCAGTGAGCGGCAGTTCTGTGGGCGGAAATGCCTTGTTGATGCCAGAGGTCAGAGGAGAATGGCCAGACTGGTTCGAGCTGATAGAAGGGCAACAGTGACTCAAATAACCACCCGTTACAACCAAGGTGGGCAGAAGAGCATCTCTGAACGCACAGTACGTCGAACTTTGAGGCAGATGGGCTACAGCAGCAGAAGACCAAACCGGGTGACACTCCTTTCAGCTAAGAACAGGAAACTGAGGCTACAATTTGCACAAGCTCATCGAAATTGGACAATAGAAGATTGGAAAAACGTTGCCTGGTCTGATGAGTCTCGATTTCTGCTGCGACATTCGGATGGTAGGGTCAGAATTTGGCGTCTACAACATGAAAGCATGGATCCATCCTGCCTTGTATCAATGGTTCAGGCTGGTGGTGGTGGTGTCATGGTGTGGGGAATATTTTCTTGGCACTCTTTGGGCCCCTTGGTAGCAATTGAGCATCGTTGCAACGCCACAGCCTACCTGAGTATTGTTGCTGACCATGTCCATCCCTTTATGACCACAATGTACCCAACTTCTGATGGCTACTTTCAGCAGGATAATGCGCCATGTCATAAAGCTGGAATCATCTCAGACTGGTTTCTTGAACATGACAATGAGTTCACTGTACTCAAATGGCCTCCACAGTCACCAGATCTCAATCCAATAGAGCATCTTTGGGATGTGGTGGAACGGGAGATTCGCATCATGGATGTGCAGCCGACAAATCTGCGGCAACTGTGTGATGCCATCATGTCAATATGGACCAAACTCCCTGAGGAATGCTTCCAGCACCTTGTTGAATCTATGCCACGAAGAATTGAGGCAGTTCTGAAGGCAAAAGGGGGTCCAACCCGTTACTAGCATTGGGTACCTAATAAAGTGGCCGGTGAGTGTATTTTTTCCTACTATGGAAGTCAATGAGACCAGAAACTGTCTGGTTACTGATATTCTTCTAAATATCAGAAAATCGGCTGAATGGATTTGAAAACGGTAAAACTCAACTGTTTAACTCTGGGGGAGTGGTAAAATGAGCCTATTTCCAAAAAAAGTGGAGTATCCCTTTAAGTTAGTCAGATTTTGTTTGTTGCTAATGCTTTCGTTATAACCAACAAGTTTACTGATTATTCATCATTTCAATATATTTGAGCACACAAAAGGCTGCTGCTCATAGTGTATGAGGACTGAATTAAAAAATGTTGTCACTTATTGGGGCTTCAACAGTTAAATACACATACTTGTGTGTCAAAATAAAATAAAATAAGGGTGCAAAACATAAATCCAATGATTCAGTCAAATCTTTACTTGAAAAAAGTTCATGATAGTCGCTCGCTGTGTTGTAGGCCTGTTGGAACGAATTACGAAATTTGAATATAATTTGAATATTAAAAAAGAAATCAATACTCTTTGGATACTGAAGTTACTGTTCGAATATTGCTTTTTATATATATATATAACTTTAAAATGTTCTTTTTTATGCAATCTTGCCTTTTCACCACCTTGGCTTACACACATGAAATGCCTTTGTTTCGTCTAATGAACAATAAAGTTTTTTTGTTTTTTTTTTACACAAGTACCCACGCATTTCTGCAGCTTCTAAAGTAACATGAAACAATCTACAACACAACCACACGGACATGGAAAACCAACGCACATCCTGTGTGTCATTTCCTTCAGAGGACAAACATCACAATGAGTAAATCACCACAGGACCTTGCGAGACGTTAAACAGGAGTCCAGTCCATTCATGAGTGAGAGAGAAAGTGATTAAGAACGATTACAGAGTGTTTCTTTACGGCTGACTCGTTTTATGTCGATGCACTTTCATTTCTGCAGAGATTGGTCATCAGCTAAAGCAGTCAGCGCAAGTCAGCAGTCTTTCCACATTCACAACATCTCATATTCACTCTCTTATCTAGCTTCAGCATGCTTTCCTCCACTATTGCAAACATTCTCTGATTCAAACCTCAGTAGTAAAAATGAATTATGAATCAGTACTTTTAAATGGTCAATTTTCAATATATTCACTCAGAAACGAACATACATGTGTAGCATTTTATATACTTTAAAACTAGGGGTGTAACGATTCCCTCATGTCACGATTCGATACATATCACGATACTGAACTCACGATACGATATTATTGCGATACTCCAAGACATCTGGTAAAAGGTTAAAAAAAAAAATGTACTGTTGATTGAAATGCTAAATTTGATATTACATTGTAGGTTTGTATCCCAAGGACAATGGTGACGCCAGAATAACAATATTCATGATTATGAAGCTGGGAATATCACTCATGGGCCACGCCCCCTCCCCCTGAGGAAATGGGCATGCCACCACAGCTGGAAAAATCCTAGAGGAAACACTGAATTGTGTTTAATGTTCAATTACATTGCAATTATTGAACCATTTAAATTACAGTGGGTTACCATTGTGGAGAAGAGTGAAGCATTTGGTTAATAGACTGATTCAGCAATATTCACGGTAGAGATGTTCCGATACCCTTTTTCTCTTCCCGATACCGATTCCGATACCTGGACTCAGGGTATCGGCCGATACCGAGTACCGATCCGATACCTGTGTGTATAGTATCTATTCAGCTGCAATTCATTCTAGCACTGTATGAATTGATAGAATTATTATGGTATGCTTCAAACTGATCCCTAAATTAAACATGAACAAATACATAGAGTGAACTCGAGTATTTTTATTATCTGAATTACAATTCATAGCTATATTTATCTTAAGTGAAAAAGAAGTTAAAATGCAGCTACTACACATCTAATACTGTAAACTAAAAAAGGTATTTTAGATTTACAAAATAACAATATATATAAAAAAGTGCAACAAATAAATCTAGGAATCTAAAAAGACTATATGAATAATATAAGAAAATAATCTCTTTATAACTGAAGATCAATAAACCATTTTGTTAAATAAAGGACATTTCAGTTTGGACTGCGGCTGATCATCCAGAATAATAAACTCAATAACTTTCATGTTGTTGGATATATTTATTGTTCGTTCGCTGTCTTTTGAAAACAATTCTCTTCGTTTGAGGCCCTGTTTACACGAGAGGTTGTATGCAGGCGCGTGGGCTTGGTGTTTTAGAATACACTAGCCGCCTGGAGTGCATACTACATTGAATTTCACAGACTTTTGTGTCACCATCTGCAAGCGGATTTCACACCCAAACTGCTCGTCTAAACGCAGAATAAAAAGTGAAAACGCAACGCCACTTTTGCGTTTTCTCTTCAGAGTCGTTTCCGTGTAAACATAGCCTTAATGAAGCTTTTAGAGATTGTTGATTCTGACGCGGCTCATCCTCCGTCTGCCATCGTGTTCTGCGGGTTGACGGGTCTTCAAATGCTTAAGTTACTCATGTTGAAGGTTCTAATACTTGTTCTACCCCTCGAAATTGCTGTATTGCATGAGACATGCAATACAGCAATTGTACTGGCTGGCATGGTCCAGTCCGAAATATAATACAGCCAAACTGCGGACATTATGCCAGGACGCACGCACGCGCGTTTTCTTCTTCGCTGGTCTAAACAGTGGTTGCACGACTTCCTGTGTTTACACTAGCGAGTTCATCTCCGTTTTGCAGCGGTTAGCAAAGCTAGCGTGTATAACTAGACATTGTTTAATAAAATGGTATCAGATCGGTGCGCGGATAGAAGTACTCGCCGATACCGATTCCAGAATTTTTATTGGTATCGGCGGCATTTCCGATACTAGTATCGGAATCGGAACAACTCTAATTCACGGGATATGCTTTGGCGGATGAAGCAAGTAAATCTTATCATTTAAGATGCTAAAAAGTGCTATTGGAATAATAGATGACTGCAGTCTAGAAATTGATTGTGTTTTCCATTTCTTTATTTTCACCCTTCCAGATTTCTTTGTGTTGGTTTCTCTTCAGTCACACTCAAGAGAAGAAAAGGTTATTAAATAGGAGCTTAAAGGGATACTCCACTTTTTTTGGAAATAGGCTCATTTTACAACTCCCTCAGGGTTAAATGTTTGAGTTTTACCATTTACGAATCCATTCAGCCGATTTTCTGATATTTAGAAGAATATCAGTAACCGGACAGTTTCTGGTCTCATTGACTTCCATGGTAGGAAAAAAAAATACTATGGAAGTCAATGAGACCAGAAACTGTCTGGTTACTGATATTCTTCTAAATATAAGAAAAGTGGCTGGATGGATTCGAAAACGGTAAAACTCAAATGTTTAACTCTGGGGGGAGTGGTAAAATGAGCCTATTTCCAAAAAAAGTGGAGTATCCCTTTAAAGGCTTCACATATCGAACTTTTTAGGGGTTCCAATCATGGGATCATTTTAAGGATTTAGTTTTAATTAATTTTAGGTTAATTCAATTTTATGAATTAAACATGATAGAGCTGCACGATTCTGAATACATCAAAAATCACAATTTGGGGGGTTTCAAACTAAGATCCTGATTGTCAGACGATTCCGAACAGACAACAACAACAACAAGTTATTTACAAGACAAATGTTCTGACAATGTTTGTTTTATCGATTTAAATGAATGATTCAATGACTCATTCAAACTTGTTTCATTATGAATCAGTGTTTTTTTTAATGAATCTCTTGAACGAATGATTCAATGACAATAAATAATCTATGAAAAATTCCAGTCAGGATTCAGACCGCATCATAGCACTGAAACTGCGCTAGTTAAAATTACAAATGATTTACTTTTAGCTTCTGACCAAGGCTGTATCTCAATACTAGTCCTACTTGATCTCAGCGCTGCGTTCGACACTATAGATCATAAAATACTCTTGGATCGACTACAAAACTACACTGGTGTTCAAGGACAGGCATTAAGCTGGTTCAGATCGTATTTATCGGACCGTTATCATTTTGTCTGTTTAAACGGGGAAAAATCAAAGATAACGTCAGTAGACTATGGAGTACCGCAAGGATCAGTTTTAGGCCCTCTGCTATTCTCAATATATATGCTGCCACTTGGTAATATTATAAGAAAACATGGAATTAATTTCCACTGTTATGCTGACGACACTCAATTATATATTTCATCACGACCAGACGAAAACACTAACTCCTCTAAATTGACAGAGTGTCTCAAAGATGTAAAATGCTGGATGACGCGTAACTTCCTGCTATTAAATTCAGATAAAACGGAGGTATTACTTATTGGTCCAAAAAACCACTCACAAAATCTCTTACAACAAAACCTTAATATAGACGGATGTCCTGTTACTTTATCCACTACAGTAAAAGACCTGGGTGTTATACTAGACCCCAACTTATCTTTCGAAAATCATGTTTCATATGTTACAAGGACAGCCTTTTTCCACCTTAGAAACATTGCTAAGCTACGTAACATGCTATCTCTCTCTGATGCAGAAAAGTTAGTTCATGCATTCATGACCTCGAGACTAGATTACTGTAATGCTTTATTAGCCGGTTGTCCTGCATCCTCAATAAACAAGCTACAGTTAGTCCAAAATGCAGCTGCTAGAGTTCTTACTAGGTCAAGAAAATATGATCATATAACACCGATTTTATCATCTCTGCACTGTTACCTATTAAGTTCCGTATCAACTACAAAGTACTATTACTGACCTATAAAGCCCTAAATGGTTTAGCTCCTATGTACTTAACAGACCTTCTCTCGCCCTACAATCCACCGCGTTCCTTAAGATCACTAAATTCAAGGCTTCTGGTCATTCCTAGGATATCTAAGTCCAGTAAAGGAGGGAGGGCGTTCTCGCATCTAGCTCCAAAACTCTGGAATAGCCTTCCCGATACGGTCCGGGGCTCTGACTCACTGACACAGTTTAAAACTAGACTAAAGACGCATCTCTTCAGTCAAGCATTCACATAATGCTCACCTGTCAGTCCTCTTTTATGCCATACCGAACCGTTTGCCACTGAAATTGCTTAACGCACCAGTGGGGCTCGATAGCCTTTTAGACAAACGGGTCGGTCCGTATGGCTGAGTTGCATTGCGGAGAGTTCGTGAGATAGTGGTTTTCTAACACCGACACCCGTACAATGGAAATTATTATGAACATCAGCTATGCTAATTATGAACATCAGCTATGCTAATTATTTCCCATCTGCCTTTCTGCTGTTATCTCGGGACGCTTTTCCCGAGAAAAATGGCGTTCGTCAGGTCCAGCCTTGTATCCAGCATCTCACGGGGGTTTCGGATGCCCCACCGCCTGTGATGAGAAGACCAACGCCTGTGAAGAGACGACTCAACGCCTGCGATATGTTATGGGACTGTTTTAGACATAAATAATATTTATATTTAATATTTATATTTAAACAATATGAATGTAAGCCAGAGGAGAACTGGCCCCCGACTGAGCCTGGGTTCTCCCAAGGTTTTTTTTTTTCTCCATCCAATCTGATGGAGTTTTGGTTCCTTGCCACTGTCGCCTTGCTTTTGGCTTGCTTAGTCGGGATTATTTAGGATTATTTAGGATTATTTAATATTTAACAATATTATCGATCTGTGTTGTACTACTTTCATGTTATCACTGTGAAGCTGCTTTGATACAATCTGTATTGTGAAAAGCGCTATATAAATAAATGTGACTTGACTTGACTTGACAATAAATTTTAACAGTCACTTATCGCCAGCTACTTGTGTAAGAATGTAATTGACAATTTTAGTTGTAATTAAGTTACTATCAAAAAGGTCATTTTCTCTATTTTGATCGCTTCTGTAGACAGCAGTGTTTATTAGGGCTTGGTAATAAATATCGATTTCTCAATATTAATCGATTCTCATTTTTACGAACTGATATCGATTCTTAAATCTCAAGAATCGATTAGTCATCCTGTTTCATTTGAATGAATGGAACATTGTATCGCGGCTGCGCGCATCCAAAAAAAAAAAATCGCAATAATCTTTGTTCTATGTTACTATTGATATGAAACAAAGTCTCAAATTTCAAATTACGTCCATTTTCTTTAGAAATTCAAAAACATAAATAACGTTTTGGCGCTGTGGCGTGAAATCGCTCTGGCGCAGTTCAAGAGAAGCAGCAGTGCTGATCTCTCTTCCGGCTTAATAATACCAGTTACAGCGCAAAATAAACATGAATGAGCATCTGAAAGTGTGTTAAAGATAGAGTACAACTTATCCAAATCCGTATCATGTCACATTGATTCGCTCAATCAGCGTTTCAATGGTGGAAAGACGTCAGTTAAACAGCTTGTAATCAATGTCATGTATCGTCATATTTACCTCAGAAAACCCACATAAACTCGTTAGTCAGCTAGAAAAAATAACTCTAGAGAGGAGCATTTTGCTAAATATATACACCATATTACATATGCATTATAATCTTAATGTTCCTCAGTAATTAATGCATATTTGAATAGGCAAGTTTTTATGACAGCCACCATTTAAATGTTTATATTTCATATAATCTTCTTATTATAAAAATAAATAAAAGTGTAAAAGTGTTTATATAGCTACAAAACAGTTCATTATTACCTTCATATTAGGCTAATGAAGCCTAGTAAGCTACAACTAGACTCCCATAGTTTACAGCATTAGTTAAGAGATTTGATTTCCTTGAGAAAATTTGCCATTTGTTGTAACTGATATCCAAAATAATCAATGTTGAATTGAATCAAATCAGAATCGAAATCGAATTGCAAGCTTGTGAATCAAAATCGAATCGAATTGTAAAATTTGTGTCAATACCCAGCCCTAGAGTTTATATCCGAACTATAAACTTTTATCCCAGTTCTTGTGTGATATTATGAATATTTGTAACAGAAATAACGATGCTCTGTAGTTGAAAAGACTTCATGACAAATGATTTGAATGTTCAAGTGTGATTTTGTCAAAGGTTTAATAGACATTCAGGCGAACCATTGTCATTTAGGAATAGGATTGTGATCTTTTAACGATTAATCGTGCAGCTTTTAGGTAGTGATGGTTAACATGATCCAAATGGAAGACCAAATTGTACCCTATAAAAATAACATTGTTTAAACACAAACTTGCATCCCAACTCAAGCTACTGCAACTGTAACAACTCAAGATACTGTCAAATGTGCATGTCTAAGAGACAAAACATGTAATATTAATTTGTGAAAAGTGTTTGCCTGGTTTCTTTCACTCAGGAGGTCAAAGCTGCCTTTAAACAACATTTATTGTGATAATTATAGCTGTCATCTGACAAAAAAACAATATCGAGAGCAGCCCACCAGCTAATGAACAGGGGAGAACTCCTGGAGTATATAGACAGAGTTTCAAGAGAACGAGACTAATGAAGAGAAAAAGGTGAAGAAGGCAACAGGAGTAATGTTTCACATCGGGGGGTGGCTTGTGGAAAGTTTTCTGGATAGACGCTTCGGGGTTTAAAGTCAGCAGTTATAATGTCTGACTCGAAGGGTCACAGGTCTAAACACAAGCCTGAGGCAGTGCACTCGCAAACAAACGCCCTACTGTACTGCACTCTCCATCATGCCAGAGTCACATTGCATTGCAGGACTGGTGTCTCAACAGAATAGATGTTGTAGGGAAACATGTGGAAAAGTGTAAACCAGGGACGCTTAAATTATGTAGCGCATGAACCATTCGGGGTGATCGAGGGGCCAATGAATTAAATGACCTGCATTAGTAATGATACTTTCATTTCAACATCTAACAACCTCTGCAAAATAACTCATTCATCAAAATGGTCTCAAGTATACAAAAGGACTTTCATTTCCCAGAAGTAGTCAATTGGTGCTTTCACACATACAACTTTTGTAAAGTTCATTTAAATGTAACTTCTGATCTGAAGATTTAATGCAATTGTATATGAGGAGGCCAGTCATTTTCCAAAATGTCATTTGTGTGAAAATCACAACTTTGTCATAAAAGCTATCAATTAAAGGTGTTCACTAGAACTAGAACGTTCCTATTATACGTGTTTGATGTCACAGAAAGTGTCTTTGTATAGTTGTGTTGCATCACACATCACGCTTGGATATAGGGCTGCCAACTTTCTGATTTGGAAATAAGGGGGGCATTATAATATGCCATAGTTATAAATATAATGCCATATTATATTGCATTATAATATGCCATGATGCAACTTATTAAGCCTATATTTATAGAATATAAAACAAAGTCTAAGCACTGTACAAGACTGTACCACATGGGCTAGATATATAAAGGCTATCATGACCATTTTGCCAACAATTAACCATGGATTTGTTTAGTTTACAATATGTTTTATTTTTAATTGCGAACATATTCAATAGAATTAGACTTCTAGAATGTTCTTTCAAGTGCAAAATATATATATATTTTTTTAATTTAGTAGTTTTTCTTATCATAGCCTATGCCTCCGGAAACTCATTTTCCTCTATTTTCTGAAGCGTATTGTATTGGGTAGTTGCATAACAATGGGAATAAAATGAACTAAAGCCTATCTTTATGAAAAAGTTAAATATTATTATTTTTAATGACATTCTTGTGCAATGGGGAGAGTAATACAATATTTTCCTATGAACCACATCATGGGTAACACACAAAAGTTACATTCAGTGAAATTATGTGAAATTTAAGGAGCTAGATTGTGGCCAAAACTGGTACTGCAATCAGTTTCAAAATTACTGTAGAGCGGTGTATCCCCTCCCCCTCCCCCCTGCCTCGGGGTTGCCAGATAGGCTGCAGGATCCAACATTGTTTATCCCACACGTTTGTATCTGCAGCTGTGGTAACTAGAGCAGAGCTGGCAACCCGAATGCTGCAACACTACTGACTCCGTGATTGGTAGATAGGTGGAGGGTGGAGCATCAGACCAAAACACAACATGACAACATCAACATTGGTTGAGGGCTGCAACTTCACTTTTTAAATGACAATATCTTGGCCGGACTACTGTTGTCAGTGATATAAATATTTGAAATGAACATGATTTCTTAATGTCTAGTGTCATATCAGGGCCATTTTATGATTATTTGAAATAAATTTCTTACATACAGCTCCTTCAACAGTTATGTTTTGACATGTTCTGGTAGCTTTATTATGGTAGCTTTACCCGTCAAAGTTTATAGTTTGAATCGATCGATGTCATACGTTTTTGTTTGCATCTTTTATTCACACCAGTTCACTTTCTGTTAATTTATGTAAGTGTAGACAAAGCTTTCATGCAGGATCTGGGTGCCTGCTGTGAGAAAAATCAATCGATAAAACGCATATGGCAAAGGAAGCGCACTCAAACTCGCTTCAGCACGTATTTATGTGCACGTGAAGGGGCGTGCGATTTATCCTCTAGTCGGAATTCGGAATTTGGTACAACACCTGTTTTAAAACCAAAAAGACTTGCGTTTTTTTGTTTGTTTGTTTGTTTGTTTTTTTACACTACGCTGAACGGTCGGTTAAGTAAGCGAGTGCCATTGACGGAAGCAGTGACCGGAAGTGGTCCAGCCCAAATTCTATTTCCGTTGTTATGCAACTAGCTAATATGTAAATGCATTTGCTCTGCACAGACTTGTATATATCTATTCTGCAACTGCACATTCAATGGCGCGGACGTGCGACCAATGAGACAACGCTACGTCAATACACGTCAAAGTCCCCGAATTTTCTTCGTTCATTCATAGTCTGTCTGACATATATATATCAGAAGGTATGTGTCTGCATGGATTTGCACTGAATTAATTTCTTAAAAAGTTGCGTTCTGTATCAGTTCAATACGGAACAAGACTTTTATGTGAACGATTCCGTATTATACGGAACGTTTGGCAACCCTAATTGGATTCTGTGTAGATAGAAGAGGCAAAAACTACTTTTTTTTTTTTTAAATCAGCTAAACATTCTGAATTTACACGATGGGAGATTTCTAACTGAATAGTGGCCTGGACTCCCAGCATCCCTGGAGTTAACTGTAATCTTACCGTTAAGAGCACAAATCAAACTGGAACTGTCTGAAACTCTATTTTATGGTTCCATTAAAAATCCAAACAATATCAAGACTAACAAAGAAACAATCTAGAAGGCCATATGGCAAACAACACATAATCCTGTTAGCTCTTAAGACGCGTGCCGTAGTTTCCCGCTCAGCACCCTCCCCTGAGCCGTCTATCCTTTAAAGAAGAAATATTCAATGTCTGTTGCACAAAAACATGGAAGAACCGCCCTCAAATTTGCAAGCTCCAATCTAATCTGAATTTTAGGGACAAGTTTTAATCAGTCCATTGGGAAACAATATTGCATTATCAAGGTACCAGACAGCTAAAAAAAGAACCCCAGAGGAAGGATTTGACAAAAAAAATTGATTTTGAAGACACTTTACTTGAGTTTTGTTTAACACCCTTTCTTCCAAGTAAAAGGAATATCCTATATTATCAAACTGAATTATGTAACAATAACAAAATTAGCTAAATCAATATTGCCTTGATCGTCTGACACACAAATTTGTACTATTAAAACATCCTGCAAGTTTCATGACTTTAAACGTCCTCTCCATTACAAACAAGCCCATAAACAGCTCTCGATTTGATATTAGGTGACTATGATGTCACACAGGCAAATACATTTCAATATGACTGCCTCGCCTCCAGAGCGTAAGCCCCGCCCACTGGCGTTCAGTCACTTAAAGGCTGACACTTGCCTACACTGCATAAGAGCGAGTTGTCAAATGCAAATAGAAGCCATTATTATGACTGACGCTGTCTACACTCATACAGTATACAAATGTGGTAAGATACGAGTCACATGACTAGCTAGATCAACATTAGAATAACATACTGATTATATTCTCACATTTCATCATGTTTGAGCTATATAACATTGATTAGTTTTATGTACATTTGATCACCCGTCTAATAAAGTACATGCAAGAGCGGCGACTCGTCAAGTCGAAGTTAGTCGCGGACGTCGAGCTCTCGGCATCTCGAAAACACCACGCTGATATTGATCCTCGTTTTAGTTCTCCTTTTGTCCCGAAGTCTGCTTGCCATGATCCATAATGTTTGAACGAAACAACAGCATACCGCTAACCATTACAACTGTCGCCATGGCTACTATGGCAGTACAGCCGACAAGTGAGGATGGGCACTATTTAAAATTGTGAATTTCTCTGAATTTACAAATTCTTGGAAACATTTAGGATAATGTAAGTAAATATTTGAAAGAAATATACAACACATGCAAGTGGTTTTTGGATGTTTTGATACAAAATTTGTACATATTGTCCCTTTAAGGTTTTATGCAAAGATATACAAGTAATGTGATAACGTTGTAAAATCATTACATTATCATGAAGCAGCTTTTCATGAATGAGAAATTGAAAATAGAGCTCTGACACTGGTTTATTCAGTAGGATAAAGCTGATTCACACAGCAGCTGTCTGAATCACAATGGACAGTGTTAATCACAGTCCAGCTCCTCTTCCATCACAGGAGACTGGCACAGACTGACCCCGACCACGGAAGAGAGTATCTTTACCCAACACACACTTATCTCACAGCACACCAGCTCAGCTGCCACGGGTGGGCTAGATATGACGAAATACGGGACTTCCTCAATTTGCAGTGTATCATGGGAGGGTGCGACACAAGTGTCTGTATGTAAATGCACTTTGGGATGGATAAAATAAAATTATTTAAAAATACATAAAACTGACATCCTCAGAACTGTGTTTGAGACACATGTGGGTTATGCTCAACAAACTTTAAAGCAAAGATTAGCATAACCGATGTCCATCGCATCTGCAGATTGATAAATAAAAGTTGTTTTTTTTTCCTTCTCACTAACATTTAGATATTTAAATAAAATAAAATAAAACAAGTCCATAGATACCGCTTCAGTTCGTCATTACACTTTCTACAAGCGGATGCAATGAGAAAAACTGTTTTCCAATTTTTTTTCATGTGACCTTCGGCATAAAGCCTATTTAGAAGGGTAGAAATGAGACTAAATTATAATTAGTATAATTTATAATTAATCACTCACAAAAATATATATTTTACATTACAGACAGTTAATCGAAATGAAACCATTCAAAACTAGGTTTTGTTAGTTGACATAAAAAAAATTAACTGAAATAAAATCTAAAAAAAGCTTAAATTTATTTTATTTTGGAGAGTTGCAAGGCAAAATTCATCATTTCCATTTAATCTAGCTTGATATACTGAAGTTATGGAAGCCCGTTTCCGCCACAGTTGAGTAAAAAAATATAATTCTGTAAGTCATAATAATGAGAAACTTTCTCATAATTATGACTTAGTTTCTCATTATATTGAGAAAGTTTCTCATAATAATGACTTAACATCTCGTAATAAAGAGAAACTTTCTCATAATTATGACTTAGTTTCTCATTATATTGAGAAAGTTTCTCATAATAATGACTTAACATCTCGTAATAATGAGAAACTTTCTCATAATTATGACTTAGTTTCTCATTTTATTGAGAAAGTTTCTCATAATAATGACTTAACATCTCGTAATAATGAGAAACTTTCTCATAATTATGACTTAGTTTCTCATTATATTGAGAAAGTTTCTCATTATAATGAGATATTAAGTCATAATAATGAGAAAGTTTCTCATAATTATGACTTAACATCTCGTAATAATGACTTAACTTCTCGTAATAATGAGAAACTTTCTCATAATTATGACTTAACATCTCGTAATAATGAGAAACTTTCTCATAATTATGACTTAACATCTCGTAATAATGAGAAACTTTCTCATAATTATGACTTAACATCTCGTAATAATGAGAAACTTTCTCATAATTATGACTTAACATCTCGTAATAATGACTTAACTTCTCGTAATAATGAGAAAAGTTTTAAATAAATAAATAAATAAAGTTTCTCATTATTACGAGAAGTTAAGTCATTATCACGAGATGTTAAGTCATAATTATGAGAAAGTTTCTCATTATTACGAGAAGTTAAGTCATTATTACGAGATGTTAAGTCATAATTATGAGAAACTTTCTCATTATTATGACTTAATATCTCATTATAATGAGAAACTTTCTCAATATAATGAGAAACTAAGTCATAATTATGAGAAAGTTTCTCATTATTACGAGATGTTAAGTCATTATTATGAGAAACTTTCTCAATATAATGAGAAACTAAGTCATAATTATGAGAAAGTTTCTCATTATTACGAGATGTTGTCATTATTATGAGAAACTTTCTCAATATAATGAGAAACTAAGTCATAATTATGAGAAAGTTTCTCATGACTTACAGAATTATATTTTTTTACTGAACTGTGGCGGAAACGGGCTTCCATATGAAGTAAAACTGAAATAAAAATGTATAAAAAAATGACAAAATACACATAATTTCTAAAATAAAAATGAATTTATAATAATAAAACGTATAATATCTAAATCACAATGAT